>JAQMCX010000053.1:10108359-10128906 GCA_029814765.1 Acanthurus leucopareius | reverse complement strand
CTTCATAAAGGGCATGTGTTTAGGTTGAGGAGGCTCAGCAGTTGAGCAGATAGCTTCATGCTGGTTTAATGCAAGTCTTCTCTCTGCTGACTATGTGTGTGTGTGTGTGTGTGTGTGTGTGTGTGTGTGTGTGTGTGTGTGTGTGTGTGTGTGTGTGTGTATGTGTTTAAATGTAGGTGTGTGAGTCAGGCTGTCAGTGAGCTTATCAGCACTTTTAACATTATCTTCTTTCCTGAGATTTCAGAACTTTAACTTTGTGTCAAGCGCAGAGGAGATGAGTGTTCTGTGACTAGTATAGAACACAGCTCATGTAAAACATGATATGATGAGACTGATTCTCTAGTTATGTTATGTTGCAAAGGTAAAAGAACCGAGACTATAACAGTAGCAAAGACTGATGAAACCTGAAGACTAGAATGAGCTATAAAGCATTCAACAACAGAGGTATTTCTCTAAGATGCAAGATATCCGGGGCTAATCAATCCTTCATCATCTTGCTTCCTCAGGATTTTACTACTTGCTCAAGCAGATGCATCATCACAGCCCTGGAAAAATGTATTATTTTTATCCTGCAACAAAGTTTCCAATTGAAAAACGCATGCAAAACTCATATCTATGTATTTGATTCAAAGGATATGCTATAATGGATGCAGTTATTGAAAAATGTTCTTAAAAAATACATAATAAAAACACCACTTAGCCTTTTCAATACTATAAAGCAAACAAACATGAAAAAAAATCAGCTTCTGCCTGATGTAGTGAGAAGGACAAGCTTGTCCTGTAGTTATAGAAATTAGCCAGATGCTGGAACATCAGGCAGCAGTGATACTTACAGATTTGATACAATGGCAATCTAATTTAATTTTAGGAACATTTTGTGTGAAACTGACAGCATGAGTGGTATTAAACGAAGATAAAACGAGAGTGAAGAATAGAGAGACAAATTAAGCTGAAACTTTATAGGCAATTTGCTTGAAAAAAAAGTCTGCACACACATCGGCCCTCTAATAACAGCCTCTCATAATTTTATGTGTTTTTTTTATCCCGTGTCTCTCCTGCAATGATATGCTCTAGACAGGGACGAATAGTTTTATTTTATATTGGCCTTGTACTTGTAGCCAACTGGATTATGAGGTTGAAGTGCTGACTTTGCTGACTTGAGGATATTTACAACCACATCGGACAAAAACAGATGTGGCATCTGTTGCCCTTTTAATGCTAAGTCCCCAAATTTAAGGGAAACAAAATAGATTTGACACATTGAAATACATTGATCCATGGACATAAGCTTCTTTTGTGAGGCTCTATCAGGCCTGTGCTGCACCCACTTCACCTTCACTGCTTCTTTGAGGGGATTTTTGCGGTCAGTCGGGTCTTAAGGTGTGAAACATAGGCTCAGGTGGATTGAAGAGATTGACACCAGTTTGCTGCATTCAACTCTTAGCCTTAACTGAAGTTGACTTGCCTGCATATTAAAGACGAATTTGCTGCTGTGTGACTAAGCACAACTGAAAAAAGTCCCACATAATATTGTGCACTCATTTTATTAAAGCTATGAGTCTCCAGATACATGTCGGTAAAGTGCAGAACTAGTTTCCTATTATTTATGGATTGCACTACGTGTCCCATTGTTCCCCAACATGATTGTATCCTTTCTTCTTACGATTCAAAATTATATCCTTCACCTTTTACACAAAACAGGCAGATAAAATGAAGCTGCTGTGTTCAGAAATGTAAACTCTCTGGCAGGATCTTAAACAGAAACCTCTTTTCTTACCATTGGATCATTTATATGAATTTGCAATGGTGTGAGTGACATCACTGCATTCATGAAAGCTGAGTGCTTTTTGTGGAATATAGCTATTTTTTTTCACTTTAGCATCATTGTTTATCTTGCTGCTTTCTGTTTTAAGCACATTCTCCCCTTTGTCTGTCTCACACATATACACCAGCGTGCAAGGATGTGACACTTATCTTTTTTTTAATCCACTGTCTCTCACATTTTTAAATAAATGTTTCCATTTTGCATTTACATTCTGTCACTGCTATGTTTCTCTTACGGCCCGGACAAGGTTGAAGACAGCCATGTATCCTTTCATACACAGAACTCGTGTTGCAGCAACTTCTGTTTATGTGACAGCAGGGATCTTTGAGGAAAAACTAAGCAGAGGCCTGTAATATTTATCCCCCACGTCCAAACAGCCTCCACACAGACACCCATGACCAGTTAGCAGGTCAGTCACATCACAGTGAATCACTTGTTAGGGATGAATTTGGTTTCAGCTACAACAGCCAAGGGAAGAGAGTCGAGGATAAGAGGAGCACATTTGGTGTTTGTGCATTTTCTTCCATATGCACAATCATAAATGCCAGTGGGGAATACAAATGTTGTGCTGATGTACATGATGTACATTAAAACATGATAATAGTCACATACACAGTGTATGCATTTCCCCATACACAATATCGAAAGGTCAAATGCTACACACAAGCTCACACATGTACACACACATGCGCACGCAGCCTTATTCCCTAGTGACCTTACTGGGTGAAAGTTCCTGACACATAAGCACTTTTATGACTGAATAAACTTACGCAGTCAGGCTTTTGATCAGCAGAGTGGAAGAATTTCATTACAAACAAACTCTGACCCAACACACACACACACACACATTCACAAATGCACACACACACACACACTTTGACAGATTCACACAAGCATAAATTACAGTGGCTCAAAGAGTCAAACACACTGAAACTTAAGAAAACACATGCAAAAAGACAAAAACACAAGCAAAACTCATCACACAAGAAGAATTTAGAAAAAAAGGGCAGCTCAGCAAGAAAACACATCAAATACAGAATCATGCTCCAAATACAGAGAAAAACAACCGATACTGAAACCCGCAGCAAAAAACAGAAATCACAACCAAACACAGAGGCACACACACAGTGTAAATACAGAAAACTTAATTAAAATTCCAGCACACAGCGAGAACGACAACTTGAACTGTTTCCAGTAGACACAACAAAAAATTATGAACACAGATTTACTGACAAAAGCAAAGAAGAGCGACACAAAGAGAGAGAGAGAGAGAAAGGAAGAGAGAGAGAAGATGAGAAGATGGGAAAGAACAAGAGGAGAAAATTAAGGGAAGTTTGCAGTGAGGAGGTGGAGGAGAAGGCCAAAGCTTCATCATCATCTCCCAGGGGTGCAGGCTGTGTTGCCTTGATTATGCATTCAGCTCTCTCACACAAAAACCACGAACACTCAGAAAATACAGCTCCGTCAGCCTACTTCAGCACACTGACTGACCTTAGAGTGTGTGTGTGTGTGTGTGTGTGTGTGTGTGTGTGTGTGTGTGTGTGTGTAGTGGAGGTGTGTGTATGTGTGCAAGGAAATTCTTTCTAATTACCAGGAAGTCAGCAATAAAATGATGAAGACAATTAATGAGTTTTGTTGTGCCTTATGAAAATTAGATTTATGATTGAGTTGATTAATCAGGATTAGACATTCAGTGGGTGTTATTATGATCATCAGCACCGAAGAGCAATTATACTTTAAACATGGCTGTTGAAAGCATTATAGTTTGTAGTTGTCTGTTAAGCTAATGAATGGAGCAGGGGACAGATAATAGTCACCATATTATTTTTTATCATTTTGTCTTGCAGAAATCATGTTGTGACAATCTTATTAGGTTAAGAAGTGTGTTTGCTTGTGTTTATGGTGAGTTTGTGGTGAATTAGTAGAGAATATAGTACATAGAAAGAGTGTAGATGCTAATCCTGATGGTTTTTGTTGATCTGTAATTTCCCTTTGACCATTATGTTGTTGTTTATGGACACTTATCTTCTCATATCCGCAGTCAGTATTAACAACCTTTTTGGAATGACTCTGAGTATTTTTGGTGACCCCTTGACCTTTTATATGCACCATTGTCAGACCAAATTTTCCACTTATGTGCACAAAATATCAAAATCTAATGGGTGTGTAAAGGGCAGACCTACACTTTTGAATCCGTGCAGAATCTCAAAGATCCGTTAATATCCCAAAAAACAGAATGTTCATCAAGTTTATAACCAAACACTGTAAAAATGGACTCTCAGCTTCATAGAGCTATGACAGAAGTTTTCTTTCAATACCACAAATGCCATAACACACTAGACAGGAAATAGCAAAAAGAATGGTTAAGTACCGAGAAGATTGATACAGTACTTATTTCTACCTGTATATTATAAAGTGACCGCCGGCAGTTTCTTAGTTTAGCTTAGTGTTAAAAATGGAAAGAGGTGGGAAAACTACACTGTCTGAAGCTAAACAGTCTGTCTACCAGCGACTGTAAAGCTGACTGTTCAACAGATTATATTTTATTTGTATGATCTGTATAGAAAAAAAAGTTAATATGACATGAAATTTCATAGATGAATTTTTTATTTTTTATGTTTTACTTTCAGACAGAGACGGGCCAACCGCTTCCCCATTTCCAGGTTTTAAGCTTAACTAACTGGCTGCAAGTTCATATTGAAGGGACAGATATTATCATCCTCTAATTTAATACTTGGCAAGAAAGTGAATCAGCAAATGTTGAACTGCTCAGTTCTGTCCTTCCATTTATTACAAGGCTGAAAGCTTTATAGGAGCTGGATTTTAAGTACCTGTCATCACTGAGGTCATGTCATCATTTGACTACATTGTTACATCAGTGTTTTATATGGCATGTCTGCATTTGTTTTGGTTTTTTATTTGCGTCTGTGTGTGTTTATCTGTGCCAAAGTCCATTAAGACATTTAGTTGTTCTTGCATGTCAGTCTGCATCTTATGTTTCTGTAAACAAGCTGCTTTGCTTGTGTTTATTTATAACTGGACTAACTAACTGATTAGTTGTAACTACTAACAGACAGCAATCGCCTCACCACAGACTTGTACCGCAAAGAGGAAAACATCACAGTAACGTCACTGGGTGGAGTCATTCACAGCCCACGCTACCCCAACGCTTACCCCCGCAATCTGCTCTTGTCGTGGAAACTGCTGTCGCCGCCGGGGAGCCGCATGCACCTGGAGTTTGACGGACACTTCGGCCTGGAGGAGGCTGAGAACGGAGTGTGCAGGTAAAACAATGAGATCCAGAACAGTTTAAAAAATAGATGCAGAGGGAAACAATACTTAAGGACAGAGATACAAAGCACAAAGAAGAGGAAGCACTGATGAATTAAAGGTGGCTTTAAAGGAGGAAAGTCAGATGGAAGTAACACTGATTAAAGAACTAGTGTGCGAGAGAAGGATAGTTTGGAGTGACAAAGAGGAGAAGAAAAGTTTATGGGGTGAAAATCTCAGGTTGAAGGGGCAAACAATAGCAATAGTAAAGTATTAAAACGATTAGTTAATGTATTCACATTAGTATGAAAACAATAAAACTGTGATTGAAAGGATGCGAGAGAAAAAAAAGGTGATGTGTGATAGAAAAAGAATGTGTAGGGGGTGGAATCACTGTGAGAGAGATTGATAGTTGAAGTTTACTTTCTTGGCAGGAAGTATAAGAAGTTTGTCCTTGAGGGTTGAGGCGAGAAAATAGACTTTTTAATCCCCGTATGCAACTCAGCCGTCTTTGTAGGCACTTTGCTGAAAAGACAATGGGGAGCAGCGGGGGGAGAAGAGGGGGAGGAGAGATTTGGAAAGGTAGGAAGGGAGAGGAAGTAGCTTTGCCCAGTTTTTCAAATCTGTTTTGTCACATTGACTGTGTGTGTATGTGTGTATCTGTGTGTGTTTGATGGACTCACTAATTGAGTGGGACATTGATTGCTGGAATGTTATCTAAGTTAGCCAGAGACTTTTCCCTGCAAAGCACTTGTTGTCAGGTTCTTTGGCAGGGTAGGGATCTGAGAATGCATCATAAAATTACCTCATCAATACAGCTAAGTGTCCCAGGACCTGAAAATTAACCTAAACTGTGCATAAAAGATGTTCAGAGGGAACTAAACGTACAGAAAGTCTTTAAAGGACCATTAGCTTATTACTTTTTTGTTGTTGTTCTTGTTGTTTAAGTGCAAGCCATCATTTTCATCGGGAATGAAAACACTGCTCTCACCAAAGTCACAGTCACAGATCTGCAAACACAGTGGCAGCATATTGGACAAAGTCCTGCCAGGCAAAAAATGCAAGTAGTCAGGTGATCAGGCAGGTTATTATATAGGGCAACATTATAGCCAGATCGGACCTATCTAAATCACTTCTTTTAAAAAATGGGCTCACTGGCTTGTTTGTCAAGAGATGGATTAGAAGATTGATTTCTGTTCTGTTTCCATCAGGAGCAAACTTTTGGCTATTTTACACTGGCATAAAATTGCAAATAGAGCTAGCCTTGGCTGCTTCTAAAAGTAACTATAACACTCTCTAATTACCAAACTCAACTAGTGAAGACTAAAAACCTCCTCATAATTCACTCAGGTTAAAGTATCAACATAATACTGTGAAAAAATACGCCTTTATAAGGAGTTCAAAAGTCCTAATTTCAAACCTTACTGCAATAAAAGTGTACAAACATCATTAGGCTGTACAAATTTACTTCACTTGTCAAAATTAAATGAAGTAATTGTGCAGTAAAATTTTCCCTGAAGCATAACAATTCAGTCTTTAAATTATGAGATGGGTTTGATTTGGCAGATGGATTAGGAAAAATGTCATCTGAAAAGCATCTAGTGACTAAAGCTGTCAGAGACATGTAGGAGAGCATGAAGTAAAAAAGTTGCATAAGGTGGAAATATGCAAGTCAATAACAGTTCTTATTTTCACCACTGATATTAATTTTCCCGTTTAACTTACAGCAAGAACAACAGTGGTATATTTTCTAAAATAACAACATTTTACCTTCATTTAGTTTATGGTTGGTAGGTTGTCTGTACACTTTTGAACCTGTGGAGATTCTACTGTTTTCTGTGTTGTCTTCTCATCTTTGGCTATGGCAGTGAATTCCCTGATGTTGTTTTTGCTAAAAAGGATAAAAACTTATACGAGACCCAAATTTGTTCCTGCTTTTCCCAAATTGTCTTTCAGTTGTGAGGACAGACACACGAAACAGTCATCTACTCATTCAAGTCCCATCTGTTGTTTTCTCTTGACATCATTTTTATCCCACATCTTTACCTCTTCCCTCCCACGTATCATCTACCTCTCCATCTCTCTCACTGCAGGTATGACTTTGTTGAAGTGGAGGACCAATCAGAGACCAGCACTATAATTTGGGGTCGATGGTGTGGGCAGAAGGCACCGCCTAGTCTCAACTCCAAAACCAACACTCTCAGAGTCACCTTCAAGTCTGATGACTACTTTGTTGCAAAGCCGGGATTTAAAGTCTACTACTCACTGCTGGTAAGACACACACTTCACTCAGAAAAACACACACTGTAACACACACTCAGCTGACAATGAATCATGAGATGTTATTTGGGACACAGCAAGTTTTTTTAGTAATTTTTTTTTTCATCCCTATTGAGTTCAGTCATAGAACCGCTGCAGGAAAAACTGCTTCTTTTACTCTTTTACCTCCAGTTGGCAATAAAAGAGAGAGATGGGATGATGAGGGGAGATAAAAGGAGCGGAGAGGGGTAGGATCTGGTAACACTGTGGGTAAAATGCCAAAATGTGTTAGCCAACTGCTCTTTTCTCACACGTCCACTCACAGGAGAGGAGAGACGGAGGGATGGGGAGAAGGAGGGCAGGAGGGATGATGAGAAAGGGTTCTCTTGAAGGCTGTCAAAGGAACGGATAAGGAGATTAGCTTTGTCATCCTGTCAGGAGGAGGAAAGTAGAGAGAGAGAGAGAGAGAGAGAGAGAGGGGGACTCTGATTCAAATATGTTCTCCCACACTATAATCAGAGGGGAAAGGGGAAGAGAAAGAGCAGCGGAGAGACAGAGACGTGTAAAGATGTTCGCCGGCTTCTCCTTTTATGAGTGCGGAGGAGAGAGAGAGGAAGAGACACAGCATCACACGCAGGGTTTAACTCGTGGCACTGCTCATTATCTGAGGGGAAAAAAGAGAGAAAGAAATGATATGAGCATAGATGGAGCAAAGAAAAACAAAGAGATAGTGTATTTACCCAAAATCCTTCACTTTCTAAAGTCATTTTCACATTACAGTTCCTGTGAAAACATTTACTCTCACTCTCACATCACCGACAAAAACTCTTTTCATCACCTTTGAAGTACTGAGATTTTCTTCGCTGAAAGGATAAGGCTGTCGTCACTCTGTGTTTCTTTTTTCAACTAATCGTATATAAAGACAAAACAAATAATGTTTTAGTCGATACTTTCTGACAACCTGACCCCGTGTGGCAGTCAGTCCAAAAGAGGAGGAAGATTTTAATGTAAATTTCCTTTATTTTTCTCAAACATAATTCAAACTGGAGTTAACAGTGCTTTTATTTGGGATTATTTTTAGCTTCGGAAAACTACCAATTTTGTTTTGCTAACTTTAAGTGGTATTGCTGACTTCCTCTGGTTGATTGGTCAATTTTGCCCTTGTCCACCCAATTTTCATTGGCTGACAAATGATGATGTTTCATTCATGAAATTTGAGGCACATCACATAACATAACTATACTTGAATATTTACAGTTAGTGAGGTAAATGACTAAATGATACTGGTGTCATATACTACTGATGGATAGTTAGCTTGAGTGGGAGGGTACTGAAGTGAGGTTATACATTATAGCAGCACCAATAAACATATCTATCTTCTCCATTTTAAAAAAATATGGCCTTCCAAAGGGCTGTTGCCAAAGCATTTCAAATCTTTGCATACAGACTTTTTAAGACTTTTAAAGACCCACATGTTCAGAGATGAGCCACACAGGTTAAACGAGAGGAGAAATCCACCAGCGACCATTTTTCATAACCCAACTCTAGAGTCAAAGAGCTGAGGTTGATCTATAACACACCTCGGTGGCTAAGCTTTTAGCTTCTAGCTCCAGGCTTAGCTGTTAGCTACCAGGCATCCGACACTGAAACCAAAGGAGCACCAGAAGTACTACAGAGCAAGAACAACCCAACATAATGACAAGAAATTAAAAAAAACACTCAAAATACAACTCTTTCATCTTTCTGCCTCAGACTCTAACTGTGTCTCACTGTTTCCTCTCCCTCCTCTTCCTTTGTTATTTCTTCTCTGGTCAAATAATCACACTTCTGTACATTTAAAACAGAAATCAGCCCTCGGGCCTTATCCTATTTGATCTGTTTTACCCATTTTTCAAAGAGCTCCTGTGTATGAGTGCGTGTTTTTTGTCTTTCCATCTTTCACACTCACACACATAAAAGCACGTACACACACACACTCAGCTTCCCTTTAGCTAGACTGGAGCTCTGTGTGTGTGTGTGGCTTAATTTAGCAGGTCTAATTTGTTCTCTCCAGACCTGTCGAACAGATAAGAGGGAGGAGGAGAGGAGGTAGAGAGAGGAAAGGAGGCAGAGAGAGAATGAGGAAAAGCGGCATTGGAAGGAGAGAACAGGTGTCTGAGATGGTATCTGGATGTCAGCTAATGACTAAAACAACCTAGACTGAGAGAGGTAGAGTGAGAGAGAGCGAGGCAATGAGATATAGAGAGAGTGGACTGAGTCTGACTAGATAAAAGAAAATTCCATCCATGAAGTAAAACTGCATCAGTGTGAAAGAGAGAAAAGGCACAGCAGAGTCAGATGGAAGCAAACAGGGAAAGAGAGCGAATAAGCAAAACACATTTTCGGTGCCAAACCCCTGGCATGTTTCAAATCTGTGTGTCTGTGTTACACCTATCCTCACTTTCTCCAATTTAACCTGAAATTCTGCCCGTCTGATAACAGCTCTTCTCTGGTCCTCTGGGTTAAAGTGACCAAAATCTAACCTAAAACCAAAGTCAAGCCAGGGCCAAATGGTTTTAAGTCTCATCAGCTTTGAATGAGGTGTCGCTCTGCTGTAGTGCTGCATGATTTGGTCAAAAGGCCTAATATTTGTGTGGATCCATGCTGATTAACCATCGGCTTTGATAGTATTTGTTTTCTGATGGCCAGTATCAAAACTTGTGCTTTTTTAGGTTAAAGGGAGAGTGTGAACTGTGATATGCAGGAAAAATCACATGTATTGCTGCTTTAAATAATCTTTTCATGTGACTGAAGTGTTGAGGCTTTTTGCCTCTTTAGACGAAGCACTTCCAGTATCTTGGCTCCACTCTTCTTTCCGAGAAATTACACTCAAATTACACTGAAATCAGTCATCTTGCTCTTTGTCTCATTAAACATTAGGAAAAAGCAAATTTAACACAGGGATACAAAAGCCATAACAAGCTGTTGGAGCTTTTATCTGATGCCTGATCAGTTCAACCAGGGGACCAAGACAGAATGTAATCAGATTTGTGATATGGCTAATTGGAACCCGTACGGTATATCACGTGGCCCAGTAAAAACAAAAGTGTAATCTAAACTCATTTGGATTTTATTTCTGTAAGAGACACTTGAAATTAAAGGGTAGAGGAGCTCTAATTAGGTCAAGTTCCAAGTTTCCACAGTTTGGGACCTTAATTCACCCTTATGTCTGATATAACAACAGAACCTTCCCTTCCTTCAAAGGAACAAAAGCCCACAATCTGCAGGCAGCACAGCAGTCAGACGCAGACCTTCCTCATTTATTCATGTCACTTGTTTTTCCCCCCTAAATCATTATTCTTTGATCCTTTTCAAATCTTGTTTTCAAAGGTTGTGATTCGTCATCTTCAGTGCAGGCTTATATGAAGTAATGACTGCTTTTGATTGCATAAGATAAACATTTTAGGTTCTATCTGGCTGTAAAGTCCCAAAGAAAGGCTTTATGAGAGCACAAATCAGCCTCAATTTATTTACTTTGAACAGAAGCAGCTCTCAGTTTATTTTCGTAAGACTTAAGAACCTGTTAGATATTTGTTTGTGTTTGTGTGTTTCCAATAATGATTTTACTGTCTGAGATCATAAAAAGTAACAGTGATGTGTTTTGAGTTAGTGCTTCCAGGAAGTGCTGTTCAGCCAGATGCGGCAGAAACAGGCTTTTGATGAAGGAGTATGATCCAAGACAGTTCCCAGAATCCCATCCTGAGTCACCCCCTTCTCATACATGCCGGATTCATAGATTTTCCAGGATAAACAATCTGAGACCAATCAAAACATTTTTAATTTGCTTTCAAATGCTTTCAACACCTGCCTTCACTAAGGCAAAAGTATCATGTTATTGTAATTAGCTGAATAATTGTCTTTGGAAATGTGCAAATGTTATGCAAACCTTTGTTGCTTGTGCTGGAATTACAGTAAAAACATAAATTAACACTAATTTACTGAATGAACCCAAGTGTAGACATCAGTGTACTGTGAAAAACAAATTTTAGTAATTACAGAACGTTAAGTCTGTTCTGTTCTTTAATTCTGTTATAATGTCAGTAACCAAGAAAGAGTGTCAATCTGATGTATTTCTATAAATATACAGCAGATTAATACCACATTAAACTACAAGATCGATTAGAATAGTCATTGTCCTACATAAGAGGGATCATTTTGCCAACCTCAGCTTGAAAATTAGCTTAAATGAAACTGTGGCAGGTGTAATTTATCTTGAGAATGTCTTAAATGTCTTCTGGCGGTATTAGAGATAACTGGTCATGCTGAGTTGATGTGGACAGAGAAACGCTCTCTCCTTCCTCACTGTCTACCACATACTTAATCTTCAGCTGCTCCAGTGTCCAGCTGCACAAAATGGAGGTTTAAAAGGTCAGCTCCCTGGTGCCCCTTCCACTAGACTGCTACTGTAAATAAGAACTTGCTCCCTCACCCACCAGTCACTGTTTGGAGTATTACTTTATGCTTTCATAACAAATATTGCCTCATAAATCATACAAGACAGCATATTCAAAAACTGTTCATTTTCAAAATGTTCTTTCTTTAGCAACTTTGCAAACACCCTCTGAAAAAGATCAGCTCATGCCCTGTGGACTACTTTGTACATGTTACAACATTTTTTTAATACTGATACATGAAAGTTTTTGATTTTCGTCATCTGCCATTCCTTTGTTATGAGGCATCATATAATCCTGAATGTAAAAATTACACATTTTTATGTTTATGCTGCTTTGCATGGCAACATTTGAGTCAAATTATTAGGGCTCCCTCACACCCAGTCGGTTTTTCAGATGATCAGACATAAAACTCTGGTGTGACTGTGTGTTTGTTTTGGTTCATTTAGGCTGCTGCAAAGACTGCAGGCAAACCAAACAACCAGTCCAACACACTTAAAAAAAAATGGGTCCTAGGGTTCTTCTTGTAGTGACAGCAGACCAACCGCAGGCTCACATGACAGACAACCTGACTTTAGCACACAGACTCTACAAAACATGGACACAGGTCACCAACAGGTTTCTTTAGAGCAATTATGAAGCTTAGCTCAGTGACTCCATCTCGGCAGTGACTGACTTCAGGCTAACAGTGTTTTCAACTTGTGTCCAATTAAAGTAGCTAAACTTGACAGCTGATGCCGTTTACCGGCATCTCTGTGTTAGCTTTAATTTTTAGCATATGTTCATCAGAGTTCTTCAAAATAGAGTGAGTGAAACAAGCCTGAAAAAAAAAAACATAAACCTGCATCAAGATTTAATATGCTTTCCACTGAGTTACATCTTGAACCAATGCAAACATTTACATATCCGATTTCCTTTCAACAAGTACACACTCCATAAAGGTAAGATCAGGATGTGAGAAAGTAAACGTTTGGTGCCGTAGCTCGCAGGAGACCTCGGTCTGTCTGCTCAGACACTTTCAGTCCTCCGTCCACATGTCCTGATCCCTGTCTCTCCAACCTTTTTCCCAACCTTATTAAGAGCCCCAGATGTGCTTGAGAGGAAGCATTTAACCTTAAAAGGAAAACGACACTAGGAATCTGTAAACATGCATTTACTTGCACACACACTTACAGGAAATCTTCTGACCTCATTCACAGCTGGTTTGAATGTGCATTTACGTGTATGAGCAAATTTATCCAAAGGCCACATGGGAGGTTCTGTTAAACTGAAACCTTTACACACTGACAGGCTTTGATGTCATCTCTATTGCTTTAGCAGACACATGCTCACTCACACACAAACACACCAAGACAAAGAGAGGGCACTGTGTCTTTGAAGTGCAGTTGAGACAGATTAACTGTTCCATATTGACCGGAGATGGTATTTAAGACTCTTCAAGGAGAGGCATTCGATAGCCAGTGAGATTTTTATGTGTGTGCAATAATGAGGATGATGCCAGACACCGTGTGTGTGAGTGTGTGTTTGTGAGTGTGTGAGTGAGAGAAAAAGAGAAAGAGAGAGAGAGAAAGACAAAGAATGTGAGCAAGAGTGCCAAATATGTCAGTCTGATGACACCTAAACATGCTTTGACCAGAGTCTGATTTCTTTCACACACACACACCCACACACACACTCACACTCATACACACACACAGGCAAGCTGTGACCGGCTTCATTGGAAATTCTTTAGGGTTCTTCTGACATGCTGACGGTCCGTCAGGAAGACAGGCAGACACCTGGATGTCTTAGATAAACTTAAATTACACAAGAAGCTCCAAATCATTTCCTCAAAGTTGTGTTCAAAGGCAGCTATTCAAAATTTTAAAAAAAGCAAAAGATGCAGCGGTAGATGTAAGCATTTGGCATTACATGTGATTTTACTGTAGTTGCCTCACTTTATTTATTACTTACAATAACTGTGAGCAAAGGTGAAACTGTGTCTGAGGAATAACAGAAAAGTAATAAAAAAGAAAGTGAAAACATTAACAAAACAGGCACACTTTTACTCACACAGAAATCAACACATGACCAAGACTTTGCTGTGTGCATGTACATGTCAATGATGCAACAAGTCACATGGATCTTGTGCATCCAAGCTCATGATCCCTTCAGTCCTGCCTACATCATTTGTGCCGTTGTCTTGGCAACCTGACAGCAAACGTCGAGGGCACAAAACCAAGTTAATAACGAACACTTCTTTTCTCATTCTTTTAATAATCACTTTTCATCTCCTCAATATTGTTTCTCATCCATTGTCTGCTTAACTGATCAACTGCCAACTGTTTATTTGTGCAGTATGATTCTCCTCTGCCTGCATCCAACACCAACTGGGAGGCCGTCACTATGCCCATGTCGGTGAGTCACGCACACTCACACACACACACACACACACACACACACACACACACACACACACACACACACACTTTATGAACTGATAAACTTCTACAAACAAAATTAATAGACATGCTTGAACTCAGTTACAGTTAGAGGTATTTTAGAGGCACAGAAACAGAGTTCACACATCAATATAAATGTTAGGTAGAAACCAAATATCCAGATATTTTGACATTATTGTTTGTGTTCACAATCAATAATATTGCCCACTATTAGTGTGTGTCTGGGTTTAAGACACATCAAAGTATAAAAGACATAATACCAACCTGTTATGTATTTTTTTTTCCAATTTCTAAAAAGAAAAAAACAGTTTAAGACAATAAAAGGTTACTGGGCGTTAATTACCTGTTTTTGCAGATAGAACATGTTATTTCTGAGATATTTTTTATGAATACCAACCCACCCACCTACTGCCCTTCAACCCTGTCATCCCACTTGTAAGTGTCTTTTTAAGCAACACTAGCCACTTCAATAAATAAAACATATGGTCCATTTACATAGGCTAACACAAACCCACACAGAATACATTCCTTCATGTATGTACTGTATATTATGCATGAAGCTTGAGATGTAAAATGACATGCTTACTTAGACCAATGTTTTTTTATGAGTATGTAAGTGCCGTGCGTGTGTGTGTCTGTGTGTGTCTATGTGTGTGTGTATAGGCAGTGAGGTTTCATGACATATGTGACCATAATTATTAGTGCGTGTTGGGCTATTAGCTACTGTATGTATTTTTCTACATGGATTGTTGATGGTTACATATATGTGTGGGTGTTTGTTTTTGTGTGTACATGTCACTGCAGATGCTAAAAAGTGGTTTGTTGGCCTCTTTAACTTTATATTCAAATGGCGTTGCGATACATTGTTTGCCATCATTTTATATTAAGTTCACATTTAGTAACAACCTTACACTACTAAGAATATAAATGTAACACATTCATTTGAAAGATGAACCTCTCATGTTACTTTTCCTTAAAAGAAATTGTTTTAGTAAAAGCAAATAAGATCTATAACAGGGAACTAATCTAATGAGTTTGACTTCTACATTCAGTTGGGCTGTCATATCTTTTTTTAACACCAGCTATGGTCACATTTTATAGCACAGTGGAGTGATACTAAAAATAAATTTAATTCATACTCATTAATTCACTGTATTGAAGCTTGTACAATAAATGCTAACAAATGTTAAGTCTCAAAAGTGTACTTCAGTTCCCATATTAGCTTAAATGAATCTAAGTCTCCCTCCACATCCTGACAGCTTCCCATCGCCTGCTCTTGTCCTTTGACCCGTATGGAAGTTAGTGCTGATTATAGCAGCTAAAGGCACATGCGTAATATTTCTACATGCTATAAGAATTTGATGGCTATTGCCTTGTGGCTATAAATAGCCTGCAGAAGGGAAAAGGAGGCCATCTAAGAATCATCTGTGATATATGTTAATACTTTTATCACCCCTTTGCGGACAGTATTCATTGTAGTGGAAAATTAACGACATGGAAAGTGAAATCACATTAAAAAATGTAAGTGTCATACAAGAATTAGAAGATTAGAAAGTAAGAAATTCCCAGTTCAGCGTCGGTACTCATCATCATTTCATTTTCTAAGCTCTGTATCAAACTGCAAGTGGACATTCTCACATGGGGTGAGAGACTGTAATTGTACATTAATAAGATTTTATTCAAATGTAGTTTCGCAGAAAAATAAAATAAAAATTGAAAATACATATGGCACTGACCGATTACATTAGTGGGAATTATTACTGATTTTGGAGGAACTCGGTCTCATACCGAGGTTTGCTTTTATATCGCAGTCATTGGCCGGCAACATGCAGTGAAACACTGTATACAATACTTCCTTTGTCCTAACTTACAGTACATGTCGGACTACTCTCATATTTACATTTTATATGAATGAATTGGTGGGAAGGATTAATAATCA
This sequence comes from Acanthurus leucopareius, assembly GCA_029814765.1. NCBI lineage: Eukaryota > Metazoa > Chordata > Actinopteri > Acanthuriformes > Acanthuridae > Acanthurus > Acanthurus leucopareius. The sequence goes on along the minus strand of JAQMCX010000053.1, from coordinate 10,112,742 downwards.
CAAATACAGTGTTTGATCACCATAATGCAAAAAGATACAACAACAGTGTATCACTAGCAGTAATTGAATTGCATCACAGATGTTAAGGGAAAGACACATAATGAAACCAGCTACACTGACTGACATCAGGTCAAAACAGCTCCTTGAAAATCTGTTTTCTATTTCACTAAAAGCTTTGTGTGAAATGTTTAGTAGTGATCTCTTGAAAGGCTGGACGTGTTAGAGGAATCTGAGTCAGTGCGACTAACAGGGACCGTGGCCTTTACGTTCGTTGTTTCTCTGTGGCAGTGTGGAGCTTGTCTGTTGATATCCTCAAATCTCCTCATGAATCCTTGGAAACCTTTTCAATGCTTTGAAAAGCAACAGCGCTGACCTCCCCGCCACAGACTGTAACTACAGCATGGACAATGAAATATGCTGTTTGCAAGGAACCAAGTGCACTGTCAAGGATTTTTACCAAGTTCAGAAATCTGAGGTTTCCTCTGCAGTAGAAAGACCAGTCCTGTCTCTGCATGAAGCCACTGCCTCCATGTTTTATAAAAAAATGTTTTGTATTGAGCATTAATAGTTAATACTGATCTACTACAAGACACTGAATAATTACATGTAACTTGTTCACTGGCTCTCAAGTAAATGGGCTTGTACCACAGTTTTCTGCTACATATTTGAGTAATTAAAAAAGTAAAAATAAATATATATTTTTATATTAAAATTAACGCACAGATTTCCAAGAGGAGTTTAGCTCATTGCTCCATGTGATTTCCCCAAAATGCTGTAGGTAATAATGCTATAAATGAACAGGTGCTAAAGTTAGAACAGGCTTAAATTTATGATGTAATCATCATCTTCACCCTTTGACCTTTGCTGTTTGTAGGACAGTGGGGGAGGACAGATGCCAGCAGCAGTCACAGAGGTGCCTTTCTCTCTGGAGGATTTGGACCGAACCATAGCTGCCTTTGACACTGTAGAGCAGCTTCTCAGATCCCTGAGCCCAGACACCTGGAGACAGGACCTGGACAGCATCTACACTCAAACACACATACATTATAGATCCAGGACTTATCATCTGGCGAGCAGACATAATAAAGGTAGGAGCTCCTAGTTTTACAAGCCACATGTTAACAGGAAACATGTGCTAAGGATGTCATCTTAAAACATTTGTATGTCCAAACAAAAATATATATGTCTTTGCATGATGATAATCAAATTACTTGGGCTTTAATTTAACAATGCAAGTGGAATATGCTGACACATTTCAAAGCAGTTTCACAAGACAGGACTGAAACTCATTTCCCTGTGTTTTTTGGGTATTTTCTCATCTTTAATAGAGATTTAAAAAAAATAATGATAAAGTGAGATAAAGAGGCAAACAGGAAAATATGGGAGTTAAAAGAGGCATGACATGAAACAAAGTCACTATCTGTATTCAAAACAGCAACCATTTGGCTATTAACACACTCCAAATTAAACTCGAAGCTGAGTAAATATGACGAGTCCATAGAAAATCCTGTTCTCTGGATACTGTGAGACTATTAGAGAGTTAAAAAGTAAAGAAAGCTCCAGTTTTTCTTATCAGCTCTTTTGTTAAAGAAAGCTCCGATTTGGCATCCAACAAGCAAGAAATGCATAGAATCTCTTATACAAACCAAAATCCTGTGAGTGATTAAATGCTGTGTATGCTGCTGTATCATACACATTTAAATGTATGCAAGTTCTTAAAAAATTAGAGTGTCAAAGAAGCTGTGCAGAGCTGCAGAGTTGGTAGTTAATCACAATCCCCTACTGCATAAAGGCATTTGAGTACATTAATATGGAAAATAATGCTAATGCTTTAAATTCTACTTTCCAGAAATACAAAATATCTCATAGCAAACTTTATTACCAGAAGAAATTTGTGAAGGCTTAAAAATTATATGTTTGGCTTCTCTAGTTTTTAATATTTCTCCTTGCTTAACAATCAAATGAACCAAGCAGAAACTTAAAGTCTTCTGCAGTGATCAGTGGTATTATCCAGTATTGAAATATTTTTTTTTCCTTTCTATGATTATATAAAGAGACATTTAACAGAAAAAAGGTTTTGATGGGGCCAGAGGGCTTGTAGTGACCTGTTGAGGTAGTAAAGATGATTCAGGAAGATGAGAGCGACCGTGTTCTCATCATGTTTTATCGTGCTGCAGATGGTGATCCTCCACAGCTCTGCTGCGCTCACAGTATTTCACCACAGACTGGTGCAGTTGTTGGTAGCTGGTGTGATAGAGGGGGAGGGGAGATCGTGCTGCCTTGAGTGATCAAGAAAGACCCACAAAGCAGAAGACCAACTCTCAGTTTCTGTGCGATGTATTAAAAGTCAGCGGCAAAGTGTTGAGGTGGACAGAGTCTACAGCTTGTTAACTTCAAGGACCTTATTTGTCGGGGCTGTAATGACTGTAAATTGAGCCACACTGTTGCCTTATTATCAACTCAGCACATGAGACAGCCTGTGAAAATATGCCAATAAAGTGTTCATGTGAAACGGAAACTGCCAGCCAGTGTCAAGTTAGGTAGAGTGCTACAAAAGCATTAGCTTGTCTGATGGCTGGGAGTATCTTGACACACTTATTTAGCTTGTAGGAGAGAAAATTAAAAAGAAAGACCATCTGCTCAGTGAACTGCCCTGTGCCGAACATAAAAAAGGAGAAAAAGGTTAAAGGAGCGTCCCGAAGAATTACGGTATGAAAAGACTTTTTGATCATCAGCTAAATTTGTGTGAAATGAAAATGATTTCGCCCCTTTTCAAGTTTTCTCTGAGTATAAAAGATCATTGAGAAAAACGAAACCAGCTCCTGCTCTTATTGTGATGCAACAGCGTGCCGTAGCCTGACTGTTGCATCATCAAATGAGCAATTTGCCTTTTAGTGGGTCCAAAAATGAGTCAGCGACAGATTTAAGGTGACACAGGACCAGCAAATCAAGGCAGTTCTTTACTGTGAAGTCTGTGCCAATGACCTGCAGTCACTGAGGCAATAGATTGTGTCCTGAAGAGCAGATTTGAAATTCTGGCACACAAATGCTTGGTACACACACACAAACACACAACAGGGGAGTGTGTGTTTGGAAATGGGTGTGTTTCTATTGTTCTTTTTTTTGGGGGGTGGGACTTTTTGTAGTGAAGGGCCAAAACTGAATCCTAACGGTGACCCATTGCACAAAAACAAACTCCTGTTGTGCTGTTTTCTTAAGATGCAAAATGATAAAAGAAGCCTGAGTTCCCTTAATTGTCTGTCTTCCTGTACAAAGTGACAGTCTGCCTGTCTTAGTCAGATTATAAGATTAGGGGGATTAGTGATCCTACATATTGAATGAGTATGAAAACCGATTTGTATTATAATTTGTTAAAATCTGTTTTTATATTTTCACTAGAAACATCTGGTGGGCCAAATTGAACCTACTTCGGCTTGAGGGCTCCACTTTGGGCAGATCTGGTCTAATTTGTAAAAGCATTTAAGCTTGTGACCGACCTGAATGCTTTCAAACCCCCACCCCCCCACCTATGCCTCCATATCTCTCTGCAGCACCATCTCTGTCTTTTTACCCGAGGGCTCTCCTGTTCCTTAGTAAATATTTGCGCTTGACAGCAAATCTATCTCTATTTATCAGTGCATGTGTGCGCTCGGCTGGCATGAGAAGGCTCTGTATAGTGGGGAAGTTTGTGCATGTTGCAGCACTACAGAGAGGTGCATAGGTGCTGCAGGTCTTTGATATACTGTACCAGTAGCTCTCTCTAATTGGAAATTCAACCTGTGCAGCGGAGCAGAAATGTGCCACAGTCAGCAGCTTAGCTTTGTTTTCATTAAGACACCACACTCAGTAGCTCTCAACCACCTTTGTTCCCATGAAAGACACCAAGTCTGATCCTCATATTATCATACACTTTTGAATCCAAGTCACTTATATGCATGCTAACCTGGAGAGGTTCTTAAAAAGAATCAAATTCCTATTAATAAAACTTGAGAGCAGAGTGTGTTCTTGCTTCTTGCACTCATGCACGGATACAACTTGGTGTGTTTCGTGTTTGTGGCTGAGTGAGTGACACAGTCATCCTCGCAGTCTTTCTTGCTCTCAGTCTTTCTGTCTTTTTCTCGCCAACACTCGCTGACAGGGTTCCACAACGCTTCTTTTCTGAGATTACACTCATTTCTGTGGAAAAAGACACAAGCTCTGCCCTGCAAACACACACACACAAACACACACAACTACATACTTTTTACACCTAAAACCTTATATGACCTGTGCTTTCATATTCACTCATACAGTATAAACAGTCCATACACGGGGGGGGGGGGGGGGGGGGGGGGGGGGGGGGGGGGGGGGGGGGGGGGGGGGGGGGGGGGGGGGGGGGGGGGG
>JAQMCX010000053.1:10096416-10108259 GCA_029814765.1 Acanthurus leucopareius | reverse complement strand
CACCCAGCACCCCCCCACCCCCCACACACACACACACCCAGGGGTGAGTGATTCAATGCGATTTTGTACAAACTCCTTTACATCAAGCCTTCATTACCTTAGGAAGTGAATACAAACATTGCAAATGTTAAAATATACCTTTCATGACTCTTCACCATCATTTTGCTGATCCACCGTTTTGGTGTCTCAAGTGTTACATTATGGCCATCAGGTTAAAACTGCAGTGAATGTGTGTGACATTGCCTGTTGTATTTCCCAGAAGAAAGCTAGTGGGTTAATTATGCATAACTTTAAGCCTTGATATAACTTGATATAATGTAAGCACATTAATTTTCCATAAAAGAGTCCCTCCAGACAGTTGTCATGAATGGAGAAATAAGCTATAGAGACTGAGTTCATGTTTTTTTTTTCATGTGTTGTGCACCAGGCTGTTTTTTTTTCCTGCTGGTTGGGCATTTCAATATTTGGGTCGTTTATTTTTCAAGTCGGCCTAAAGTGACCATTCAACGAGCTACAGGTTTGGCAATTTTGCCTCGGCATCATTTTTCAGGTTGTCATCTGTTCTTGTTATCCTCACATTTGTCATCGACTATGTAACCTTCACTTGTTGAAAACCTGCCATTTCACTCCTCAGTAAAATCACAAAAACAGAAATGACGGCTTCACTGTCACTTGTATTTTTTACCGAAAGGAGATGCAGGAAAAATATGTCTGCAGTTTCACTGTGAGCTGTGTTGGTGAAGCAGAATGTGAGTCTGCACTGTAAGTCTGGAGGAGATGAGTTCTCTTTACCTGTCCTCCATGTCACACCATATACTAGTGAATTAGTAAAGTTAGCTGGTCAAATACAACATTTTATCCTTTTGACTTTTTCTCTGTATGTGCAAGACAAAAAAAATGTATTATTTTTGCAAATATTAAACCACAAGGGCGCTGCATGTATAGCTACACTCGGAGTTTAGTGTGAGACTTGACTGTCTTTTTCTAAGGAAAGTTTTTACTTATATTTCATAAAGGCAGTGGCATTGTAGCTGAGAGACACATTTAATAACTTTTTTAATACATCATTTTCTTTAAATGACAGTACCGCAGAGGATTAAATTTAACTTTATGGCTGAGATTAAAAAAACAAAAGTAATAATAAGTTCATTATTTTTCTACCTGTATAACGATCAGATCAGAGCAAGAGTGCAATTCTAGTATTATGTGTTCATTTAAAACACTGGTTTGCGTGATTCAATGAATAACCTCCTTTTAAAACTTTGCAGACTTTTAAACCAGGCTTCACAGAATACTTGTTTATTATCAGAAATAAAGTGAGTAGGTCAAGTCAACCTTGAGCAAATAATCCCCACTGTTTGTTCTTTATTTCTATAGAAAAACATCCTGATTTATTCGAATAACCGGATCTGTGCAAACTAATTTTAACTCAAATTTTATGTCTCCCTGTTTTTCATGTTTTTTCAAACGTGACACAGACACACACTTTGAATCAGTTGTCCTCATTTAGCCTGTTAATACTCACACAAATGCAGACATAATCCACTTTTCGTTGAGCTTAGTGCATAGTGGTTGTGCACGCAGCAGCTGTGGGGCAGAATGCAGAAATTTCAGAGAAGCTTGCAAACACATTCATCACATACACACAGATGCTGCATGCAAAAGCAAATGTGCAAATAAACGTACATTTGCTGCATTTACATTTTTATATTTCTCTTGTGTTTATTTTCATTGAGAAAACATTACCTGTATAAATACTATTTTACCACTTAGATCGAATGACAGTCAAGGTTGTCAGTAGAAATAGAGCAACTTCCTCTTTCATTTCTCTCTCTTTCTCTCCATCTATTTCTGAAGCAAATGATCGCATCCCTTGTTCCTCTCTCTACCTTTTCATCGCTGTACATTGTTCATTGTGCTTCCCACATGATTTGACACAAATGAAACCCTCCACAGCAAAGATTTCTTTTGGTGAACAATTGCTTATTGATTATCAATGCCATTAGGCTTCCTTTGACCCCACTGCACTCCCCTTTGGATTCGTTCTTTCAAACACGATGTTGCACATTAAGCAAATATGTCATTGTTATACTAATGCGGAGGTTGTGATTTCTAGGCCGTTCCTATTGCATGACTGATCTTTATTGTTACATTGTTGCAGCAAGCTGAAAAACAGGCCAATGCAAGCCAATCTCACCAGGCTACACTGTTGTAGTTACAAATATCGATCCTGACAAGTCCTTTATTCTTGTATCGGGTCGTAAAAGCTTCACACTTCAATGGGGTGAAAAATCTAGCGGGGGACCAAACCCAAGAAGATTTCATTCCTCTTCCCTGCAAATGGGCTTGTTTAAAGAATATTTCACTTGTTTCAAGAAAGGATTATCCCATTTCACCCAAGCTGTGCTTTCTAATTGGCTCTATGTCCTTTATAGGCTCTACTTGTTGGGCAAACGACTCACCCCACCTCATTCGGCCGTGGTAATGGCCCTCATAACCAAACTGTGCTTCTAAATCTCACAGTCTCATATTGGTGGAAGATCTCTGCACTTCTTGCTCTGCTGTCTTTGTTTTCATGTGGTAGCAGATCACACAGGGTCACAATACAGTCATGCATTCGTTGTGATTGGCCTGCATGGAGATGGAAACTCTGATATATGAAAGAAAATGCTGTTAGTTCACTTTCATGGGGACCCGTGCCTTTCTTGAGCGAACAGAGCAGTCAGCAGATGAACTCAGTATGGGTTGAACTCTGAATGGCTTGTAGACCTGTGAATATGCAGTCCACCATCAATGCTTAAAGGGCAAGGTTTACAGAAACTACTTTGTTTGATATGTTTAGTGCTTTCTCTTGTCTCTTTCTGCCAGACAGAGGGCAGTTGCATTCTACCATAGAAGTGAACGCATCAACGACTTCTTCTCGTCCTGTTGCTTTCGCTGAGGGTTTGTTCAGTCACCCTCTCCTAAAGCTGTTTCTGCAGGTAGTGAAGCGTCAGACTGTAATCCAGTGGGAGTCTCCCATGTTGCTCTAGACTGTCTCCTCTGAAGCTTAGGAGACCATTAAGGGAAAGTCCTTAAAGCTTCTAAACCCCCTTTTTTTTATCAATGAATCAAATCAGAGTGCACAAATTACTTAAGTCAGGTTAGCTAATAGCTGTCTTAAAAGAACTGTGTAATCAAGAGCTAAATATTCAATAAGTCATGTTGACTGAAGGATCTTACCTCAAATTTAGATGTTTTCTTAAATATCCAAACAAATCCAGCCTACTGCAGAGAACACATCTGCTTTGGCGTTGTGTAATAATGTCAATCAAGCAGTTTTTTTAGGTGAGGTCTTGCCTTTTCATCCTCAGCGCCGAGGGCTTGGGCGTTCCCAAGAACAAAGCACTGAATCACAGGAATAAAACATTATTTTATGATTTTTTTTTCACAGCGGTTATGTTCTAAAGCACAAATAAACATGCCCACACTTCCACAGAGCCCTGCAGGAAGGTGCTGTAATGCAAGATTTAATAAGAATTCAACCAAAGAGCACACTTAATCCTCTCTTCTGTTCGCCTCTATGCTGTGTTTCTGAGTGTCCTCGGTCAAACAGACACACAGACCCGCAGCTCGTGACACAGTCGATGTAACCTGGTCACCGCGTTCTCATGGAGCCCTGACCTTGTGCTGGTATTGGCTGGAGGCTGCACACCACTGCCCAAAGACTGATGCCTAGAAACGTCTCAAAACAGCAAAATAAGAGGAAAATAACCAAATACAGGCAGAGGGCAGGGTCCCTGCACATAAATACATCACTACATACTTCTAGTGAGTCAGTTTGTGTGAGTCAGTGGACTGTTTTTTGAGAAAATTCTTGCATATTGTGCCTTCAAAAAGGTTTTTAAAGCTATAGTGAGTTTCTTTAGCCGTTGTAAGTTTGTCGAGAGTTGTGCTTAACCAGTATTCAAGTAAAATCCATGGTTCAATGGCCTGGTGTAATCACCACCTATGGTATGGACAGTGTGCTGATCATTATCCTGCTGATCACCTCAATGAAGAGAATCAATAATGCCATTAATTGTTCCTCTACTATCTTTTCTAGTCTTCTCCCATCTTTCTACCATTTTGTCTTCTGTCTCATCCATTCTTTACCACTCTGGATTACCAGCTGAGTTTCAGTGATATAAATTGTTCCCACTGTATTCCACAGATGACACTTCCTTGGTCTCCTGCATTCATCCTGCTTATAACGTCACTTTAGAAAATTAAATGAATGATGGATTTGATTGTTATAGATCTCTCAACTGAAAACATATCTTAACAACATTCAACAACTTCCAAACAAATGCACAGCTGGCCTCAGTTTCTCTTTGTGTTGATTAATCATGTGCACATATGTCATTCAGTCTCTGATGCCTTTTTTAGTAACATGTGGAAATACAGCCAATTCTGATTCATTTCTGACTCTGGTGCTTCAGCTTTTCTAGTCTGAATAATTGTTTCGATTCCATATTTCCCATCAGCTGGTCCTGTAGTCTCTTAGATCCTCCTGAAATGAATTTTGAACTATTGCAGCAGGCCAATGAACAAACATCCTGAGCTACACTAACAACATCATTCTCTCCAAAGCGATGACATGAAGAAAGACCGCAGTCAATACATTCAATCTACAATCAATTCATAACCCCTGCTTCCTGCTCCGGCTTGTTTTCTCTCCCATTGTACCTTTACGTCTCTCTTTCATCCACTCGTCTTTCTGTTCCTTTACAGTCAATTGTTGTTGCAGTTGCACTCATATCTAGTAGTCTCTTTTCAACCATTTTCATTCAGTCGATATTGAGCTTTTTTTTTTCTTGTGAATTACAGCCACTTTGCCTTATTTCCTTCCCTCTTCGTTTCATTCTTCTCTGTCTCACACATTTCTATTAATGATTATATGGAGCAACAGCAATAATAAATCAAAATGTCTCTCTTTCACCCTTCCTTACTGAAAAAGCTGTTTGTGTTGTTGTAGGCCACCACTGTGATATAAAAACATTTCAGGTTCAGATTACTTTATCAGTAACCATAGAGAGATTGAGTTTGCCGTAGACAAGGGCTTCCAGTGTGACACACACAGACAAACAATACAGACAGCAGACAGACATGAAAAAATTGCTCAGTGCTGAAAAAATTAGGACTTTAAAAAAAGAGGAAAATAGCAGTGCAAACCATTAATAAGATAAATTACTAGAATTAAGGGGATAAAATACAGGCAAATACACAATCTTTAGATAAAGCTTGTGCTCTAAGGAATCTGTGCAATGTCACAATGATGCTACTGTGCACTGTGGTTCATCTGGTGAATTTCTGCAGGAACAAAGCTATTTTTGTACCTCTTTGTTTTACACCATTACACCTGAAACCTCCGTCCAGAAGGAAGCTGCTGAAATGCGCCATGCGAAGCTGGTTTATCTGCTATCACTGTCTGTGACTCACCAATCAGCCTACTAGACCATCCATCAGTTTGCTTGCAAACAGTATAAAGCTAGTTCAATAAAAGTGCAATAAAATAAGGATATCATGATCTTGGCAACGTGAATGTAGGACAGTTTTCTCCTTTGTTGCACACACAGTGTCACAATTTGTTTCAAAGTTCTGCTTTTATTCAGTATTTGTCTCAAAATATTTGTTATGATTTATTAGTATGTTATATCACATACAAAAATCTTAGTCAACTTTAACCCAGCAGATGAAGAGCTGATGTCTGTGTGAAGAACAAGTAAATTGCCTTATTAGTGCAAATTAATCCAGAAAGAGCCTAATATAATTGCTTAACAACATATTATACAAGGAACAACATATCACGTTGAGGGCCAAACACATAGTAATCATGTGAAAGGGCCTCTGTGAGGTTTCAAAACACTGCAGCAAAGAGAAACCACAAGCTTCAACCAAGAAGTTGTTTTCTCTGTTTTTCTCTAATGTTTAGTTGACCTGAACCGTCTATATGATGATGTCAAGCGGTACAGCTGCACTCCTCGCAACTACTCCGTGAACCTGCGTGAGGAGCTGAGGGCCACCAACGCCGTCTTCTTCCCTCGATGTCTGCTGGTCAAACGCTGCGGAGGCAACTGTGGCTGCGGAACTGACAACTGGAACAGTGGCTGCACCTGCCAGGCCTCCAAGACCACGCTCAAACTACACGAGGTGGGTTTCTTCAGATCTTTCTCTCCATTTCTTTCTTTCTACTTTCTTTTTCTTACTTTTTTTGTCTTTGTTATCTTTGCTCACACACACTTTCATTTGTTTCTGGCATCATAGAGTCATTATCGTACACACAGCACAAGACAAAGATTCAGGACAATTATGTACGCAACACACACACAAATCCTGACTACACTAATGTGTGTGTTTGAAGTTGCCATACTGTAAATTAGGCTCAATTATCCTGCTGGGAGTTTTCTGTAATCTAACTGTGCTGCAACATAAATAAAAATTACAAGACTTAACAAGACGTGAAATTTCCAGCACATTTTAGGTGTGTATCTGAAAGGGGCTTAAAAGATGGTGTGTGCGTGTGTGTGTCTGTGTGTGAGACTGAGTGAGTGTGTGAGTGAGCGAGCAGGACAGAGTTGTGCAGAGGCAGGAGCCGCATCAACAATGAAGCGCCAATGCACCAGCAGCATCACACTCTCACCCTGCTTCTCTCCTCCATTCGTTTCTATGTCGGTCCTGTCTTTCTCCATCCAATCTCTTTATATCTCTCTCAGTCCATTGTTGGCATTCTATCACTCTCTTTCTCTCTGTGGGCCTCCATCATCCTTTCATTCTTCCCAATTCCCATTTTCAATTTATCCCCTTGCAATGCACCATTCTTGTTTTTTAAGCCTGTCATTCATTCTTTTGCTCTCTCCTCCCTCCATCTCTTTGTGTCTTTGTTCTTGTATAGCTTCATTATTGAAACTTGGTCTGCAGGGCTCTCTCTTTCTCCCTCTGTCTTCCACTCTGTCTCTTTCTCTCTGCTAAAAATAATGCAATGGAAAATAAGACAAAAAGTGGGATTTATGTTGTTGTGTGTGAATGTGTGTGAGTGAGGGAGTGTGTTTCTATTTCCTCTCCCTTCCATGCAGTTTTAGACCTGTAACTGCTTCCTTCACTGACTGAACTTCTAAAGAAACACATTATTACTCACACTATTGTTTCACTGCTGGGAAGACGTGACATAAATCATGGGCAGACTTGCTTTCACTGAGCTTTGGAGAACAAATTCACTGCATCTGTTGCGGAACAGTTTGTAGCTACACACTGTTTTTACATTGGAAGTGGCACCTGCAAAAAATTTGGCCATATGCAATAGTGTCAGTTCTGGTGAAATGCTGAGTAAATTCAACTGCAGCATCGATTCCATGGTAGTTTTTTATAGACTCTCAGTGTAAGCAGAGCTTTTTAACCTCATCCTGACTCTGCCTTTGTAAGCAATGGTTCAAATTTAGTTTAAAACCAAAGATTCAAACTTTATGATATAACAAAGATGTTGTCAAAATTCAGTGTATGTATGTCATTCTGTATATATCTGTAATCTGAGTGTACACTTTATTTGTTCCATTGCTGTAAGTGCCCGGGCTTGACATGTTTTCTAAGATATTGTGCACTGGTTTCTTTTTCCATAGAATAAAACAGGAATTCCAGGGTGGTCAGTTATGATTAACAAGGGAAAGGGTGGTCCTCAATTGTTCTATATCCTTCAGGGTTTCATGCTACACTAACGCATTCTTAGCAACCCCTGGCTTTGTTTTTTAGATCTATATTTTCACTCCTTCACTTGCTTCATTGTCAAGGTTTTTGCTATAGGTGCAGTTACTCTCAGGGAGCAGTGTTTCTCTTTGCCGAGCTCCTGCTGAGATTAGTCATGAATGATGCTCTTTAAAACAGGCTTTACATCAGCCTCTCTTATTTCTTCCACATTGCAAGTTTCTCTCTTTCTTTTTTTTTAATGCAAACTGGATTTACTGTCATTGCAAGCGGTTGATGCAGTATTTCTGCTCATTTCCCGCTCTCTTCATCCTTTCTGTCGTAATCTCTGTCTCCTTTAGGTGCTGAAGTACGCCCCAGAGGTCACCCTGTATCAGCGCCATCGGAGGTCGCGTGTGCGCTGGGTCATAGACGAGATCTTCCTCACACACCACGAACAGTGCGAGTGTGCGTGCCCCTCCCAGCCCCCCCGCTGAGACGCTCAGACTGGCACGTGCATCTGGAACTGTTTTGAACGAGCTCTTTTCTTATCTATTTTGCAAAGGATTTCATGTAATATCTACAATGCAGACACACATGCAGCAAAGAAGGAAGGCAACAATTAGACCGACAAACCGCAGTTCACATCACACACAGTGACATTTGTTATTGCAAGTTAAACCACCTACCCTCTTCTGTACACCGGCCAAACCGAATGCATTCATTTGGGTGAATGCCAAATATGTGTATTCTAACTTTTCTACAACTTGGACACTAAATCTTCCCTGTTTAGACCAAATTTTAAATGTCACATTTGCAACATAAATGCTAAAATGACAGTGGACCTCCAGAGAAATTCACTCTCATTTAATCAGAGTATTTTTTTTCTCCCGAACAAAATACTGAAAAGTATTTGGGATATGAAAAAAAAAAAAAAACCCATAAGAAATAACACCAACATTAAACTTACATTTACGCTTTGATTAAAGGAGTTCATTAGAGGCCAACTTGATTGAAGTAGATCGACTCCAACTGCTGCGTGAAATGTTTATTTCTATTTCATGTGCATGTGTTTGCGTTTCTTCCTGTTATAATAAGACTGTTTCTAGAAACTTCAGGCACTTCTCCTGCCAGGAGCATGCTGAGATGAGTGAGCGCGAGACAGACGGAGAGAGGGAGAGGCGTCGGAGGAAGTGTAAACCAAAATAACACTTTATCTTGATGTGAAATTAGGCTAACCACAACCCTGCAGATCTGAATTGCACAGAAACACACATCTCACACACATCACACACACACTCACGCATCCACTCTAGGCTTCCACGCCTACCTAAAGATAAAAACGGTAGTTATTTATTCTGGATTCTTCACTGCTCCACTTTTCACTGCAGCCCTCCTTTTGTTTTGCACACATTCCTGTCTGCATATATCCACACTTTCCCTTTGTCTGTTCTTCCATCTGTACGCTTCCCCCTTTTTTTTTTCTTTCTCACTTCACTCCGTCTCCCTCTCTCCCTCTGTTGCTCGCACGCACCCTCTCTCCCTCCATCACTCACTCTCTAACACATCAAAGAGGATGTCAGATGAGGCCGCTGCGCTCTGCCCGGTTTTCTGAGCGTTCCTGGAATTCCAACTGCTAACCGGAATTCTGCTTACATGGATAAAAACTGTGATCCTCAGACCCTGAACACATAAGAGGAAAGAGAGAGAGAGAGAGAGAGAGAGAAACACTCAGGAAGCCAAAGACAGAGAGACAGAGGGTTTTTTTTTTTAGACTGACAGAAAAGGGACAATCAAGCAAGTCGCCTGTTTGTAGATTATCAGAGCTCCTGGATGAGAGCTGAGAGAGGAGCCACTTTCCAGACACAACACATAGAGATTGCAGCTACTTCAGCAGGTTCAATCAGCATGTTCATGTATTCAGCTCGCCTGATTTTTTTTTTTTTTTTTACTTGTCAAGCTGCTTTTTTTCCCTCCTGAAGATGCTCATGTGTATCTTAATCTGACCCCCTGCTTTACATGTCTGCAGCATTAACACAGTGAAAAGAAGATCTGTGGGAATTAGAGTAATGTTCTCGGTGTCCGCTGAAAATACAACTGATACTTGAGTCTGTGTGTGTGTGTGTGTCTGTGCATGCATGCATGTGTGTGTGTGTCTCAGTCTGCCTGTAGCAGCTCAGGAAGAGGCTCTTTTGTTTAAGGGGTGGAGGGTTACCAACAGTCTGTGAGAGCTGGCGGCGGATACAAGCATGTGCGTGGCGGCATGTGACTGCGCGTTCTAGTGTGTGTGTGTGTGTGCTTTTTGCGAGTGTGTAGGTAGCTGAAGTATCAAAGCAACACAGCAAGAATTCCAGCTAACTGCTAATCATTTTCATACACATGACCGAGCAATGAGAAATGATAAGAGACACTGTCATCTGTCATCTCTCCGTCATCTCCTCCCTTGTGTCCCACCATTACACACTAAGACTCACTTACAAGCTGGATTTACACAGAGAAAATGGGATTTTACACACTACTTGTGTTCTCAAGAAGGACAAAAAAACGAATAACAGGACACTGAGACGATTTCTCAGTCACTGTGAAACCCGATCAGCTGTGTGCATGTGTGCAGTATAAGTCACGGCAGTTATGTGGCAGGTGTCATATACAAAGTTCTCCTATATATTTTAAGCTTTGTAAGTTTTTGGGCCACAAGTTTCCAAGTGATTTATGCCAGACACCCTCCTCACACACATGCAGATGTTTGTAGCTGTATTTCATCCAGGAAAGTAGCCTTACTTCGCTGTAAAGCTTTTGTCTTCTGTTGTCTTGCAGAAGTGCACTTTCATTCCTGTTTGCTGCATTTTAAAACACAAACATAAACCTGAAAGTCACACAGAGCCGGTGATTTGTTCAAATTTCACGCAGGATGGTTAGCAGGTAAATTACCCGGTTATATCTTCAGAAGCTAACGAGCCAGATGGTGATTAGGTAACGTGTCATTTTCCAAGATGCTTTGCTGCAAAATGCTCAGCTACTGTTCCAACGTCTTTGACACAGCTTTTATGCAATCTGCTAACAACAGGGGATATATTTTAAATGTATGTGAGGCGTGTGTGTGTGTGTGTGTGTGTGTGTGTGTGTGTGAGTGTGCATTTGTGTGTGTGTGCTTCCTGTGTCTGCCAGTTTTTTTGGCATTATCAGCACATTCCGTTGTTGCATGCTCTGAAGTGACATTCCTCTTTTTTCCTTCTAACTGGGTTTGTTTTCACCTCCAGTTCTTTACAGTAGAACCACATGTATTCCAAAGTCAGACATTAAAAACCTGTTTGTCTAATTGTTGGGAATTTTTTTTTCTTGGTTTCTTCACACCAACTAGAGATTGTCCTGTCATATTATCAACTCAGAGAAAAGTTTTTCTGTTAGTTTTAGCCAAAAAAAAAAAAGTCAACCTGCTTCGTTGTATAAAATATTCATGAAAAAAAACTGTATGCTTTACTTAAATAATTTATTGTGTTTTTCTCTTTGTTTATAAAAATATCAGCTGGTTGTCTTTAAAAATAAAGTGTTTCTAGCATTACTGCCTCCAAAGCTTTGATTTTTGTCTCACGAAAACAATGTTGGAATCATATATTTGATGGTTTATTAAAATGATACTGTATGAAAAAAGTGCTTGTTTTATCCGCTGCAGAGTTCAAAAGGAAAAGTGTGATGTATCTAGAAAAAGAGATAAAGGGAGAAACTGGAGGAGATGTTACAAAGTGGGAACATGAGCACAGAGAGTGGAAATATAAAAGTTTGCTGTCAGATCTTTGCACACAGCAAACACGTCACCATGGAAACCACAGATGTGAAAACTCATGCATTAGTGGTGAGATGTGAAGAGGTCATAACTGTGCCAGTTAAACTAATGAATGAATTCATTAATAGCTGCAGGACATTTATCTTTATTTCCCATTAATTTCATATTGTATTTTGGTTGCATTTTTTCAAATCAAAAATTGATTGAATCATGACCATTAGAATCAAAATTTAATTAAAGTGAGAGACGCTCAATATTTGCACCCCTATGGAATATATATATATATATATATATATATATATATATATATATATATATATATATATATATAGAAATAGATAAAAAAAAAAACAATAAATAAAAA
>JAQMCX010000053.1:10084983-10095744 GCA_029814765.1 Acanthurus leucopareius | reverse complement strand
TCCTTCTCTACATTTCTCAAGGCTGTTTCCTGTCGCATTGGTTGCCGTGGCAACCCTTCCTGTGCTGTTATCATTACACAGCAGTCTCTTTAGTACAGCCAAGCCAGTCACAACCCACAGGCAGGGCACCAACCAGCCAGTCATCTGTCTGACCATCCATCCATCCATTGATTCACTGACTAGTTTCTGAGTTATTCCAAGAGAAAGAGATCCAGCTTTCCCTCAGTCTTCAAGGAGATGAGAATGATTGAAAAAGAAACATCCAGAGAGAGAAACAAGAGTGCACATGGCTAAAGAAGTGAAGTTAATGGAGAGTGAGAGAGAAAAAATGATGGAGAGAATATAAGGAAAAAAATAACAGCAGAGAGCAAGAGAGAGAAGGTCAGAGTGAGAGAGAGAGAGAGAAAGAGAGAGAGGGTTTGAACCCATCATTCCTACAAGGCTGTTTTTTGTTTCTGTCAGCAGCTTCTTATCTTTTCCTTGTGGGCAAACACAGACACAGAATGTCAACTCGCTTTGTCTTACAGATTAGGCCGCTCACAGGCCGTGTTTTTTTTTTTCTTAAACGTGCATGAATCTAAATGACTCTACAGTTTTAGTGCCAGCAGTGATGTTCTCTCATTCTTTACCTGATCATATGTTTCTCCAGCTGTAGTTTAACCCTTCATTCAGTTCACACTGTGCTTTTTTTTGCTTCAATCCCACTTTCCTTTGGATTCTGTCACGTTTGCTTCTGTTCTCTTACATTCTTTTCAATGACATCTCCCTCTTTCTCTCATCCACTCTTTCCCATGATGCTGTCTTTCTTTTTCTTATCAGAACAAATGTCCATCCTGCTGTTACCCGGGAATCCAGGAAATTAAACCATAAAAGATGGAGAGAAACATCTTTAGACTTTTATTGTAACCTGTTCGCTATCACATTTCTGATCTTCTTTTTATTTTTTTTATTTCCCATCTGTCATTTATCACATTTCCTTTTCTCTGATGTTAATAGTTCAAGTGGATATGTGGAGGAAATGTTAAAGGGACTGTCGATTTCCAATCTTAGCACCATGTATGAGTCATGCAAGTGGCTTTAAACATACATAACACTTTGCAGCACTGCCTTCACTTTTCAAATCATTTTCTCCTTCAGAGGCATGAATCCCACCAACTGTATATTTTATAAAGGTGTCGCTTATTGTGGAGAAACTGTAGAAAATCATCAGACTGCAGTCCCCTTCAGCCCAAGAGGTTTTTTTTGGCATCTTTTAGCTTATTTATTTCAGTTTTGGGCTGCAACTTTGTTGTTTTTGCATCAGTCTTAGTGCTCAAGATGTATCCAATATTTACCATAACAATTTAAGGCATTTAGAACTTTTTTGAGCTGCCTCCAAGTGACCACAAAAAGAAAAAAAAATCAAATAATACAAAAAAATCCATAAAGTTTGGGGAATTGCATAAGACACTTAAAAGAATGGACAAAATCACAGAGACTGAGCCTTCAGATATTGTGATTTTAGTGCCTGTATGGATGACACTCTCCAAATGCTGGATTTTTTATTTCCATTTTGAAACTCAATAGCATCTCTATTAAACCCCTTTCATTAAATTCCCACTTCTTTTAAACCCCTACAACTTCAGTTTGTCATGTGTGCATCATGTCATCCAAAATAACAAAATTTTTGTTATCAAATATTTTTGCAAACAAAAATCTACTCGTGAAGAGAAGATGGACATTATATATAAAAACTAGCACGAGGCCCTTTTTAAAAGGTACTGGATTTTAACTTTTTTTACTCTTTCATTGGGTAGTTTTAGTATGAACTGTCATGAAGAAAAGCTTTCAAATGACTGCTTTTATCAAAAGAGCAAGGGGAAGGAGGAAGCTGACTTTAATGGGAAAATGCTTTTTGGAGGTGACCTGACCGTTTAATGACAGCTTAGCTCACCACTGATGGTTGAATTTAGATTCAGATCAGAAGAAGAAACCCCACAAGAGAAATGTATTTTCATTGTCTTGCCTTTCAGGTCGTCTACAGTCTCTGCAGCTGTTGTTTTGTGAATTTTTAATCATAGTTTGTTATCAATTTGTTAAAATTTTGTTTCCATTTGGGCTGTGGTTGAATTTGGCCATCCTCAGTGTGCTGTCATACATCAAAAGTTAAAGCTCTGCTATATTCTGTATTAAAATATGGGCAAAGGAAAAAAGCAATGTGCAAAAAGAAAATGATCTCATTTAGGGTGGAGTCCCTTCACAGTTGTTAAGTCTGCACAATGTTTGGGATGGACACGATTTTATGACAAACAGGCAAAATGAGAAGGAGGTAAAAATTGACAGAAGAAGACAAAGCTGGGCAGGAAGAGGGGCACGAGAATGATGGACAGAACTGATGGACAGAAGTCGACACAAAAAGACACACAAAAAAAAAAGCTTTGAGAGAAAAAGTTTGAAGAGGGACCAACAGACGTTGACAAAAGTGACACGCAGACAGATGATGAGGAGGTGGAGGAGAGCTGATGAAGTCATCGAGGCGTGTAGGAAAGAATGGTGAGAATATGACCCATAACTGAGACACGATGTAGCGAGACAGCGCAGCCCTGCATCACACACTCTGAGCCGACACCAAGTAGAAATGAATGGGAGGAACTCTGTCAATCTGTCCTTTCTCTCAGAAACAGCTTGGTCTCTTTTTGTCTGATCGATGTGTAACACAAGCAAAAAAAAGTTTCACCATGACAGCTTTCTTTTTTTTTTTAGTTACATCCAATTTCTCATTTACGCAGTCGTTTTACGTAATCACCCCTTTTTTTTCGCTGAGGGGCCTTAAAAACAGCGCGGATCGCCTTGTCTCCAAGGATGAGAGGTGCATGGAGTTTGTTTGGATGCGTGTGGGCGAAGATTTGACTTCACCACTTCTACCTCACCTGCTTTTTTCACTTTCTTTTGGATGATCCTTCCTCAGTTTTACGTATTTTTTTCATTTTTCTTTTGCAAAATTAACTCGAGACATACAGATGTAAGCAGTCACTCATCCACAGCACACAAACACACACACACACCATCATTTCTCCATCCTCTCTGACCTCCAGTCCCATCCATCCTCCTTGTCCCTTGCTCCCCATCTTCCCCCTCTTTCACACTACATTATAGAACAGCTTTCATTTAGGTATGAATATTAGATATTTCTTTTGAATAATGGAAAAAGACTGTATGTGAGGAATCTGCAGACATAAGGAGAAAAAGGACAGTTGTACTTGTAAGTCCTCACTTGCACATTTAAAATAGTCCAATAAAAATGACATTCTCAGATCCAAACTGTTCCATTAAATAAATGATTAACTTAAAGTGCAAGTCAAGAGGTGAGGTGGGTGTCTTTCAGTGTGTGTGACGACTGCGAGATTTTCTATATTTTGATTCTTGAAGCGAGTGCAGCTCTTTGTGCAATTCTGCAGAGACACGCTGCTGTTTATTCCCACTGCTTTTGAGGGGAGGTGGGCTGTTTCTTTGTGTTTTGTTGTATTTTAAGGCCCTTGAATGCATGAAAAAAAAGCATCTCAGGTTTCTAAAAAGTTTACACATGACTTCTAAAAGGACGCAGGCAAGCACATAACAAATGTCTATTTTTTTTCGCTCTCTCTTCCTGAAAATTCAAGTTTGGGAAATTACATTTATAGCAGCGTTATGTTGGGAGAGAGCAGGGCAAAGGGGATCAAAGAGAGAAAGGAAGACAGAGAGAGGTACAGGAAGAAACAAATAACACCAGCCCTGAGGCGCCGGAGTCACTTTAATTTGATGGAAGTGATTCACTACTGTGTCTGTGTGTTTGTGTGGGTGTGTAGTTAGGCATTAGCTGTGCAAGAGGGCTTTTTTTTCTTTTTCTCTGGCAACACAACAACCTCATGGCACACTTTATTCTTACAGATTATTCAATTACATGAATTACCTGGTGCACAAGCTTAAAGAGCTTAACTGCACACACAGGCACCTGTAACAAAAAAAACAAAAAAAACATGCAGAAATAAACACACAGAACGCACACAGGGCCAAACAGAAACACAACACACCAAACTCTGCATAAAGGAAACTGCAAACATCAACAAGACAGAGGAGAACACAGATTTGAGCCGCATTTAAATGAGATTAAGAGCTTTGCCTCCCAAGTGACATATTCTAGTCTGGTTTGCTTTGTGAAACTACTGGATGTTCTGTGTCACACACACAAACACACACACACGCACACACACAAAATTGGATGGAAGTTAGTGGATGTTGAGTCACAGCAGCGAGCGACAATGCAAGCATGATTCCTGTTTATTCCGTGTGGTTTGACTCCATGTCCCAACAGGAAATACAAATCGTTCCCTCCACAAACCTCACACACGTTTCCTAAACAAGCCTTCACACTCACCTTCACCAAAATAACATTACATTTATTCACAGCTAATGTCAATGCCCTTTACGTTAAAACATCTGCAACATGTTACATGCAAAAATGAATACACAGAAGAAACAAACAACTTCACTAATGAACTTGTACTTTTGTCTCTTCTTGCCTCATAACATTTGCCAAAGTAAAGATCATTTTGATACGAAAGTCACTTGTTCTTAAAATCTTTTCTTTGTACACCAACCATCATCGTGCATTTCCCTGTAAAAAGTACAAATTTGGATCTGTTGTCGGACTGGAGAAACACCCACGAAAACGAAAGTCCTACAACAACTGGACCATTATAGATCTTTTAAAAGCGTAAATCGAACATTTTTAATTGTTAATTTGCTTCTATTTTCTAACCTCAAAGAGAACAGTCCCAGAGACCAATGGCCATGTGTTTCAGGTCTGGGCAAACCTATTTTGCAAGGTTACATTATAAGGACACTATAATGTAAAGAACATGGAGCGAACAAATCCTACATTTGCACCCTGGTCCTTCTTGCTGTGAAGAGCTGGTGCTAAAATAATTACCTGCTTTCACCCAGCTTCAGTTCCTGGCAGCGGTACATCTGGCTCAGCCTGTACAGCAAACAGAGTTGGCAGTGCTCAAAGGTGGCAACACTGCCAATCACGCTCCAGTCACTGCATGACTAATACAGGTTGGTCGGGACACGTGGTCAGCAACGGTGGCAATTTGCAAGGAGACAGCATGAAAGTCCTGAGATGAATTTTCTCAGTGTGTATCCAAGGAAGAAACTGGATGTCCTGAGCGGATGAACTAATGTCGTCATGTCTGTCTGTGTTGATCTGATTGCTTTTATTGGCTGTTTTAAGCAAGCTGTAAAATCTCTCCAAGGACTACAGATGTAAAATAGTCATCTGCCCAACTCTTGGACATGCACATGGGCATTGTTGAATTTTTTATACACCACCTTCTATTATGATAATAAACAAATAAGAGAAAACACATTAAAAATGACAATTTACAATTTACCCATTCATCCACATTTATTTTAAAGAAACTGATCCATGTCACTGATCCATCTCTTCTTGCTTACGTAACACCTCTTTCTCATCCTCTCTGGAGCTCAACAGCCTCTGGAAATAAATAAAAACTTAATTTTACTCATTGTCAAACTAAAAAAAAAAAAGCAGAGCAAATGTAATACACAAAAAGAGATGGACTCAACCTGACCAGCTCTCAAAATAGATGGAGGGAACACAGTGAATCCAAAAACAACATTAAAGAAGGAAATAACAGCTTCTGGGAAAACATCACACAATGACAGATTTCACTGAGTGACCGCTCCAAGCAGGAAAGTGTGCGGTCTGTGGTTGGTTTGTCTGTGAATTATAAATTATTCTGACTCCTGTGTGTGTGTGCATGCATATGTGTGTGTGTGGGTGGGTGTGTGCGCGTGCATGTGAGAAAAACCTGTCAGATATCTTGAGGTTGGTCCGACTAAAAAAGGTGCAAAAAACAGGAAACACATGGTAGTGAAGGCTACAAAGAGCACCTGACACTGACACATACACACACATACGCACGCACACACACACAGTCACTGTAGTAGATGTGGGGTTGTTGTGTTTCGTATCACATTATCAGAATACAGATCCTGTCAAATGCTTCACCGGAACAGACTCTGTTTATTTCCTTTTGAAGATAAGTTCACATGATAAAAACTTTTAAAGTAGTGACAGTATCTCATATTAAATCAAAGCAAGGAGAAGCTAAACATGAGAATTACTGCACCTCCTCCAGTCAATAACAGAGGAGAAGTATGAATGTGTCCCACTGAAGAGTAAAGAGCCCACTGATATCCAGCGGCACACATCTGTTCTGGCCTACACTGACTAAACAAGACATAAGATTCCACCATCTGCAAATCAATCGACCCTCATGGTGGAATTTTTGTGGGACAGTAGAGTTAAAAGTTTGGGTATCATTCCAGTAAATTCTTCCAGACAGGAAGTCATAATGTCTGTCATGTCAACTGCTGTCTGGAGAGTGAATCAGAAAAACACATGGAGTACAGTCATGTCTACAGCTTCGCAAGGCTCTGCTACAGCACTTCTGCGAACTAAATGCTAATGTTAGCATGATAACGTGCTCATGATCATAATGCTAATATGCTGATATTTATTGGGTTGAATGTTTACCACGTTTATATGTTTAAGGTTTCAGCATAATGATATTCGCTAATTAGCAATAAACACAAAGTACAGTTGAGACAGGTGGAGGTGTTACTTGTCAAACAACTGAAAATTTCGACCTGATGGCACTTGATGAAAAATCAGAGGATCACCAAAACTAATTGCAAGCCACAGGAAATCTGTGGAGACATTTCACTCAAACACACCAAAAATTTCAACCTCATGGTGGCAACATTAGAGGAGAAGTCAGGAGATTTATTAAAGCTAGTGAACTTAATCCACATGGCAACAGTGAATGTTTGCATTAAATTTTGTACTCATAGTAGCTGAGAGATTTCAGACTGGACCAAAGTGGTGGATCGATCGTAAACAAATCATTAGAGCCGAGTCTACCTATAAACTTCAACTTCAGAAGCACAAGTCTTATTTGGTGCAGAATACAAATATCTTATAAATAAAACCAGATCTGCACTTGTGTTACACTGCTAACAAATTCATGTAGGCACATTACACCAGAATTCTCACTATAATTCGATTTCTGATGTTCACAGGTGTCTAACCAAAAGATGTGACAGAAAACGTGGCACTAAACTCATCAAGACTTTGCTAATCAGTTGCGTTTGACAGTATATGAGTGGAAGTAAATATAGTTGGGCTAACACTGACGAACAGAAAGATCTTTTAGCAACATTAGCACATTGTTGTGATTTAAGCTGAGAGACGGCTTCTTTCCTTCACTCCCACATGCTAAATTCCTACTTTATGATGAGATGTTTGTGTCATTTCCATAAGTTTCTGACATTGGACAGTCAAATAAATCCTGACAGGTCTCCTATGGGGACATCACTTATAACAAAGCTACGGTTACAATAAATCTCTACTTACAGGATCAAATCTTGGTAATAAAGAATGAAATTTAGAAGAAATCTGTTGTCTCTGTATGGTAAAGAGACAAGTGATTGCAAGGAGCTGAGAAAAACAGCTAAAGATTTAGCTGTACCCGTAATCCATAAGCATCTGCTGCTGATATGTTGAAATGTACGACTCACAGGCCCCTATGAGAGTCAGACTTCTCCTATAAAACCTATAAGCCACTGTATAAACAATAAATAAAAACCATACCTAAACCACAGCTGGGGAGGGATGTTTGTGGTCTTCTCACAAGCACTCACACACCATCACGCTTTATCCTCAGCTACATTATAAAAAACCTCAGCATTCCAAGGTTGTTTCCGTGAATTGCTTGATAAACACACAGCCACTTGTGTTACGGGAATGTGAACCATACTGAACACCCTGTTTAGCTTTACCTTCCCACTGCTGATGTTTCAGCAGCTGCTCTGTGACAGAAAGACCATCGGAGCTCACATTTGAAGGATAACACAACATTTTAATGTATAGATAAAATGTAAAGGATTGTTTTATGTTTGCTGACAGGGTTTTATATTAAGACAAGTAACATAATAGTATGAGAAAGCTGCAAATTGATATAACTGCAGTTAATTATATGTATAAAAAATGTTCATTTCTTTGTTTCTTTTAAGTATTGTATCTCCTCCTTAAAGGCAAAGGCTTACTCATCTGTTCAGGTAAATTAACTGTATAGACTATAAACTCTGAACTCTTTCTGCTGGCATCTGACCCCTCAAACCCGCACATGCCACACATTTGAATGCTGATATAGAAAACTGAATGTCAGCATAAACAAGATTTCAAACTATCCAGTGCTGCCTAAATTAATGTGTCACTGATACTTCAAACCACACGCACCCAACAAAATAGCCTCCTGCTTTCATTTTCATGTATTAAAATGTAATAATTCAAACTCTGTGTGCAACATTGTGTTAAATGTTCACATTTTGAATGTAGACATGCAATAAGGAAAAGTCATGAAAACATTTCAGAAGTTTAACATTTAGTTTTCATATCAATTGCCAACAAAATAAAAATAGTTTGCAAGTAAAGTCTGTAGAAGCACTTGCTCAAACATATCATCTGTGCAGAAACTCTGAAGCATCTTCAAGGCCAAACAAATACAACATGACTTCACCTACTTAGTAAACAAGCAACACTCTGGGCAACATTCCCCTCTGCAAAACACACTGATCATACAAAATGTGCTTCACCATCAACATCAGTAGTTTTTTTCAAGGTCTCCAAATACAATCATGTCATTCTGGTGTGGGCAAAAAACCCAAACAGGGCAGGACATAAAAGTCCCATCATGCTCTTTGTGAATTAATGCTGTGTTTCTTCATCCTGACAAAGATGTTTCAAGTGCAAGTTTGGCAAACAGGCTGCTAGCTGTAGTTTTTTTTTACTGGAACAAAGTCATGTTGAAAGGCGTTTGGCTAACTTTGGGGAGAATGCTCTTTGCAGACAAGGACAGAAGTGGAGTGACAGAAAGAAAAAATAAGTTTTTTTTTAATCTCCTCTGGGTTCAGCTGTTCAGTTGACACTTTACAGAGAAGCCATTTAACACCTAAAATAGAGTCTGAAGAAGCTTGATTACCTTGTGTTATGTAATCAGCTCTTGAGGACAGTTTCCTGGATTGGTCTGGAAAACACACATCAGTAATCACAAGCTTTACGAGTCTCTGAGCTGACTGCAGCACGAGTGTGACCTTTTTTGTGTTTGTGGGTTTTCATGGCAATTACCTAAATGTGTATAATTTTGAATGCGATGATCAGTCTGTGATTACACAGTAGCAGAAAGAGCTTTGGCTTGTATGTGTGTGTGTGTGTGTGTGTGTGTGTGTGTGTGTGTGTTTGAGTGCAGGCACCCGCTGGCAGGTTAACTTCAGTCGAAAGAGGAAGTCTGTTCTGTGACACCTCAGTCTGGCTGCCATAACTCATCGAAACACACAGATACTCACACAAAAGATACCGTGTGTTGTTACCGATGTGCATGGTCACAGATGGACACATCGAGGTGAACACACAATCGCAAACACACACATACACAGAGGAGCACACACACACTGTCACGGAATAAAGTCCAGACGGGCTGCCCTGGATGCCCCGAGGCTACATAATTTATGGTGAGTGTCTGTGAGCATCTGACCTGTTTTTGATGATGTTGGTGGAAACTTCCAGACCGTTATTCATGCCTGTGCAAAATCCTGACTCAGGGATACACATTTTTTGAATATTAGTGCAACACAGTGTGCTGGGGGAAAAGCCTTTTTGGCCCTCGGCTGTGTATTTGCTGCTTGTAATCTACATTTTGTTCTCTGAGATAACAAATAGCCACATTAGGGCATGCAAAGCTTGCACAACATATCACGCATGTTGGGAGTCTGTCACATGGACCAATAAACAGAGACCAATCAGACATGGCTGCTGATTCTCGGTTACACGGGCAGTGAAAACAAGCGTTTTACCTTACAAGCAGGATTTTTGATTGAATGTTAACATCAAAAATGTAATTTAATGGTGCTTTAAGACATTCCAACAGTTCATATATCATGCTTGACGTATAATGTAAGCACCCTTTGGGCGGCGGTGACAAGATGCATGATCGTTCAAATTTTTTCTTTGAAAACTGCAATTATGGTGAAGTAGATGAAAAATATAAATTACAGCATCCCTCTGTAATACAAGGACACCGTGTCAAAATGTGTCATACAGTATGTATAAACCTGTCAAAATCAGGCCAGTGGTGTGAGAGGCTTTTCATCACAGAGCATTTTGGAGGTTTTAATTAATCACACGGTCAGGATATTAATGGATAAATTCAGAAAAGTGACATTTATTCAAATTTCAGCAAGGTTGGGACAACTTTTCCTTAACACAGGTCACAGACCTGAAAGTAGAGCACAGTAATCAATAACTTCCTTTGCTTTCATTACAAATTAGAAATTGCTTTATGATTCTTTTGCTTGTCTATAAATCACAGGTTGGCCTTGCTCTTTGATGCTGTGTGTGTTACATGCTTAAAAGCTTTGAACATCAACACCTCTCCGGCCATGTCTTAACTTCACTGTAACCTTTTTTTAATGTCATTTTTCAATAAAGATTGAGCAATAAAGCAATAAAATATCGTGATTCTGTTTTCTTTTTGCTTTTAACATAGATATGAACATGTTTCCTACCATAGCTTTTAAATTGTAATACCGTATTTTCCGCACTATAAGGCGCACCTAAAAGCCTTTAATTTTCTCAAAAACCGACAGTGCGCCTTATAA
>JAQMCX010000053.1:10072760-10084883 GCA_029814765.1 Acanthurus leucopareius | reverse complement strand
TACAGTAGTTTCTATTCTATGCGCCTTATAATGCGGTGCGCCCTATATATGAAAACAGTTTTAAAATAGGCCATTCAGTGAAGGTGCGCCTTATAATCCGATGCGCCTTATAGTGCGGAAAATACGGTACAAATATTCTTCCATTTCCTCTCTGTCTTACACAGTAGAAGTCAACTGAAGAAAATACATCTTCACCGCCTTCTGTTGAAGTACAGAAATAGTTTTGTTAAGAATGAACAAAAAAGGGGCTTGGTGACCAGTCGAGCTCTGGCTCCTCCCTCATCTTCACACAGCTAACCAATCACAATGCAAAGCAAATGTGATTGTCTCATTGTCTGTTTTGGAAGGTGTAAGGGGGGAGGGGGTTTCCTATTGAATCATTCAACAAGCAGTTCTGATGGATCATGATGTCAAGAGTGACGCCTTTGAATACAGCAAAGGTATAAATAGATATTTTTTTATTGCAGATCATTTGACCTGTCGTAGCAGGAAAATTAAAGTGTTGCTCATAACATTAACAATAGCTCTGTTCTACTGAGCAGTGCCTGTGAGTCAGCACTGACAATAGCAGGATCCTTGCACCAGCACTCCTACGAGGAATGTGGTCATTATTACTGTTCATTACAAATATGCTTTTCCTGCAATGACGAATTGAAATGTCTGCTGCAGCAAACTGTCCTATTGCATCCTTCCCTTCAGGTCACGGGACAGCCTGCTCTGTTGAGTTCATCTTTACCAATGAAACACAGACAACAATAGAAATAGTTTCCAGGTGACATTAAAAAGTGATGCACACAGCTGGGGCATGCCAAAGATGGGTTTTTGTTTTTTTTTTTAAACAAAAGCCGACTGTGAAGATTCTCAGTCATCCAGGTTCGGCTTTTTCCAGGGAAGACTCACTCTATGGTAACTGGACTGGTTGTAGGTTTCTCAAAAGCATTTCTC
This sequence comes from Acanthurus leucopareius, assembly GCA_029814765.1. Taxonomy (NCBI): domain Eukaryota; kingdom Metazoa; phylum Chordata; class Actinopteri; order Acanthuriformes; family Acanthuridae; genus Acanthurus; species Acanthurus leucopareius. The sequence goes on along the minus strand of JAQMCX010000053.1, from coordinate 10,083,938 downwards.
TTCTCATTCAACAGGCTTCTTAAGATCTGAATTTCTGGTTGGGAGTCATGTGTTTGACCTTTGTGGAGACGTCCCAAACATTGTTAATACCCTCAGTTCATTGGTCCTCCTGTTGTAGAAGTCTTCTGATCTATCACTGGTCATGTGACCAGTGAAAGAAAAGGTGATAATCTGTTCTCACATTCACTTTTCTTGAGGTGTTGTCATGCTAAATTTACCTCTGGTGCTCGAACCAGTTTCGTTCAGGATTCTAGGAATTTTGCTAGAGCGAACCAGTCCACATTTTTACAAGTTTTGCGCAGAACCATTTTAATCAGGGATACAGCGACCTGCAGTTAGTCTCTTGAAGGGGCAGGTCAATGGCAAAAACCATGTGACACAGATACACAAAATGACTCTTAGATAAGTCGTCTCATTTCTGAACCATCTCTTTACACACTTGATTTTGCTTTGGTTAGTGATATGAAGTTATTAAGGCTGGCTTTCTGTATCTAGTGAAGGATAACATTTTTCCTGTGTTCTCCAGCTGTCTCAGGATGAGATTATCACTTTTTAGTGTACCCTAAAATCTAAGGCAAATATCTACAGTTGCATGTAGTGAGAGAAATACATCAATTTCAATGCAAAGAGAGACTACAAAAATGAAAAGTGCAATTTATGTCTAAATATTTTTAGATTTCTATAGTAAAAAAAGATTTCCATATCTGTTCCGGCCCTTTTTGCTTCCTCCTCATTTTCCTCTGTTTGATAGCACAGCTCCACTCTGCAGCAACCATTTTGCGTCATCCTAAATTTCAAACAGGGGCCTTGTACTGTAATTGCACCAGTGAAAGCAAGACGGAAAGGCAGAAGTCTGACTTGTGTGGGTAGGAGTGTTAAAAGCATTTTGGAGCCATTAACACCATTTTCTCTCCCTTCACAGCCTTTTAAAAGCAACTCAGTCTGACACTGTGTCTGTTTCAGTGCTGTGTGCTTTGACTGTGTATCTGTCTCTAATAGAGAGAGTGAAATCATGCTGGATGAAGATGAGTCAACCTCACACTCCTACCTTGAAGAAGTTGTCATTTTCCTCAGTCTATCCCTCTGTCTATGTTTTTCCACCTCCTCCTCCTCCTTCTCGGCATCTTCCTCCCTTTCTAAAGCAGATGTGAGGAGGCTCCATTTTCCTTTCATCCATCAGAGGAGCCCTCGGATTTATCAAATCCTTCATTCATTTATTGGCTCTATTTTCTTTGCCCATCTTTTCTGAGTTAAAACTCATATCAAGCTCTCTGTACTCTTTATCCTCTTGAAAACACTTTAACTTTCCATTTGATTCCTTCCTTTTATTAAGTAAGTTGTTACCCTCTGTACTCCATCATGCCACCTTTTCATTCCCTTTTGCTGTTACGTCTTTGCCCTTTTTTATTTGCATCCATAATGTTTTATTTTCCCTTTGTGCTACTCATGAGAATAAGGCTGAAATCTTTGGTTTTCCTCATAGAGAATCCAACGAAGCACAAACTCATTTGTTTTACTTTTCCCGCTTGCTAATCCTGATCTTTTCTCCTCAGTCTGGATGCTATGTTTAGCCTGTTTTATGTTGCTGTTTTATTTGAAATTCCAAACTTTTCTTTTCTCTTCTTCCATCTTTTCTATTCCAAACAGCAGGTTTGTTGAATTCTGCCAAAGAAAACTCCCCTTGCCTCTTATCTTCCTCACTTTTCACATTCTTGGTGTCCCATATTTTCCTCTCTACTTTTCTCCATCTCTAGGTAAGCCTCTTTCTCTGCTTTTCTAATTTTACTTTTTGCCCATATTTCCTCTTTCTCTGTCCCGTCTTATGGGCCCGAACACCAGCTGCAATGTCAGCTTTGCTTCTAAATTAATTTCTGAAACATTGTTTAATCCTGTAAGTAAACTGACAAAGGTTATCATATTTGAACTAAACTCCTTCTGCAAGTATTTAAAATGCTTATTAGGAAGTGTATAACTTTGTCTGTATATGATTAAATAAATGTAATGAGGCTAAAAATAACATTATGTAACAATTGACAGGATGTCCTCAGTTTTTATATGCATCACTGTCAAAGTTTCAATCCAAGGCTTATGCAGAGGTCAAGTACATGCTAACCACAAAACTGCAGCCTCATTCAACCTCAAAGTTATGTCTTTGAAACTTAAGTATAAGAAATGCAAACTTAAGTCTTATGATGTGCACGCTAAATTATTTTAAGTTTGCACAAGAATTGCACACAAGTCACAACAGCAGCATGTAAAGCTAACATAACCTGGATCAGAAACAATATTCTGCTAAAACCTGACAGTAACGTTCGCTAGCCAGAACTTGGTTCAGATTGGCTAACTAAGCAAATGAATAACATCTTGTTCTGTCATCTTGCGTCTGTCATGATGTCTGGTTCCGTTCTGTCGTGGCCTCCTTACTTGGCAGTGTAACGCTCATGTGAACGGCTGCAGTCTCTCCAGAGCCGAGTCAGCTAGCATTAGCTGATTAGCTGGTTACATTAGAGAGATGAGGCAGAGCAGCCAGAGGACATCAGAGGCAAAACCAGAAAGGTTTTCCTTCATAAAATATGATCCAGTGTTACCAAGATCAGTAATAGTTCTCGCTGTGTGTGACATGGAGTGCTGTGAAGCGCTACACACAATGATCATACCTGAAAATCTAAGTTTCATGGCGCAGAAACAGGAAATCAGGCACAAAGTTAATAAGATATGTTCCATCCTGTTGCAAGTCACCGTTATTAAAATGATTTTGACACGGTTGCTTTAAGGTTAAAGAGTTACTTAATGTTGCTTTAGGCACTTAAGATGTCGTGACCTTATCCAACCCTAAATCCTGCACCTGTCTCTGCTCACATCTCTCCACACACTTCTTATTTGTTCAGCTGTTTTGACCACGTCTGCCTGCCTGCTTGGCTGAGTTCATCTTTACTAATGAAGCATGTTAGCAACATAAACGCTGAGCTAATCCTGCCCTGGCTACAGTGCTTAGTAGAATTACACACACACAAATGAGCAGACAGACTATCCAACAGGCTGATAAACATATTGCAGACACACTCTGTCTGTTGCTTGGACACTTTGGAGTCACATGAGAGCTGGTATGAATTCAGGGAAAGTATATCCACTCGGGGAGTTTGGAGTAATGTGTATGTTGTGCACATTTCTCTCTCAGTGGAAAAATAACATTTAGTGAATACAAGTACATTTAGCGAGGCTGCAAATCGATTCAAGACAAGTTTGAAGGCTTAAATGCAAAGTATTTCCAGAAAATCCATGTGGTTTTCCAGGCATTCGGAGGCCAAAGCAACAATTTTTATGTTCCTCAAGACTGAAGACTATGAAGAGTCAACACTCAATAACACTCCACTGCTCTGCTGATGCAATGCTGATGATATAAACGAAAGTCACAGATAACAGTCTCTGTCATACACAAACACACTGGAGCTACAGAAGCAGATATGAGTCTGCTCACACACCCGCAGACATCATTTTCTATATCCACAAACGCTTGCACGCGGAGGAACACACTGCTGTTCTCAAATTGTGTTTTAATGATGATTTTTGACACATTAACATTCGCACAGAGACTGAATGTTAGAATCAATAGTCTACACTGCAGTAAAATTCAGTTTGGAGCTCAAATGCAGAAAATGTAGAAGGATCAAGGATGAAGAAAGGGTTTTGCTGAAAAGAGCTGAGTTTTTCAGTGTGGGGGTTTAGCCCCTTTTACAGCGAGCTGTGGCTCAGATAGAGCAGGTCTTCTTCTTATCAGAAGGTCGATGGTTCAATCCTGGAATCATCCAGTCTGCATGTTCATGTGTCCTTGGGCAGGAAACTGAACCTCAAACTGCTCCTGATGGCTTTTTCCATTGTTGTGTGAATAGACGTGTGTGTGTGTGTGTGTGTGTGTGTGTGTGTATGTGTGTGTGTGTTCCTGATGAGCAGGTTGGCTCTGTACAGAGAGGCCTCCTGCCATGTGTGTGTGTGAAAGTGTGAATGCTAACTTGTGTTGTGAAGGACTTTGGGTCGTCACGAAGCTCAAAAAGCTCTGTATAAATGCAGTTCATTCACTATTCATTTTTACACAGACTGCATCCTGGATAACCTGTGAGCATAAAATCTCTGTCTGTGAACACAAAGTCAACAAACATTTATTAATAAAAGTTTAACTGAGGTCTCCTGGGACTATTTTCTGTTGTTCAGTTACAGATCTGTGATAAATGCATTTTTACAAGCAGGTGGAAACACAAACAGGTCTGTCTGAAGATAGACTTGGCTTAAACTAAAGTGAGTCAAAGAACTTATTTTGCCTCCCTTAAGAGCAACGTGTCTTTTATTCCAAGACGTTCGGACCAGTTGGAGATAAAGAGAACAGCCTTTGGCTTTGCAACTAATAAAATTTCAATTTTAATTCATATCTGGGCTCCAATGCTTATGAAAACAAGATTGTGGAGATTAAATGATTGTTTAACTGCAACAAAGCACTCACTTTGTCTCATGTTATGAATTCATCACTATGATCAAGTGAGCTGTTGTTTGGAAAAAACTTGGTCAAGGCAGCTGCTGCTCGGAGCAAATAAAAATTACATCTTTATAACCATCATATATGAAAGAGGTTTACATATTTATAATAATGTTGGCCTTCATTATATAGTGTTATTACATTTATGTATCTGTTTTTTCAAAAAGCTCAATAACTCCATGATTTTCTCAAAATACATAAGTAATCATGTTAAATCATCACAATCTCTTCTTTGACCAAAATATTTGTAATTATCGGTTTTGTCATTATGGAGCCACAGCAGGACAGAGCAGATCACTCTCTGATGTCTTACCATCATGTGGGGGGAGAGAAATCATCCCATCTTACAATAAATTAACTTGGTGAGCAGCTCATATGAAATTTTTGGGGGTAAATTAGTGCATTTGTTCTGATGTTAAAAACAGTTATATGATATTAGAAACATCAAGATAATTTCTGACCACTGGACGGTTTTCATGCATCAACTAGCTCTTGATATTAATCAAGAAAACTCTGCATCTCACACTGCGTGGTGATGGCCCTGTAAGATGACAACATGGCAGATACATCAAGTAATATAGTGGATTTTTTTTTTTTTCTTAAGAATTTGTGAGTGAAATTGGCCAGCCCACACAGGCTCTGAATTGGCATTCACAGGCATTCACTGCTTGATTGTTACTGACACTTCTCCGACTGTGCCTCTCCTCCCACACAAGTGCAGCCAAGGTCATGATGAGTCATCAAAAAACAAAATGGATACAGGTGAGAAAAAAAAAAAACTGATGAAAATGCTGTTTTTCTGGTGCAAAACCCTCCCCGCCATGCAGCATGCAATGTCACGAACGAAGAAGATCCTCTATAAACTCACAATCTCCTCCAAAGCCTTGTACTTTCACCACAAATCAACAACATGATTGAGTCGCCCATTTTTCACGAGATCCAGTGGAAATGGGCCCTTTGGCTGCAGTAATGACAAAATAAACTGCACAATCCTGTAAGGATCCTCACCTTCATCACCGTATTATACATCGTAAAGTGCTGCAGAGGCCAATATGACGACGGCTCGGTGATGAGGCGTCCCCACCCAACAGTCCCCCTCCTTGTAAAAGTCAATCTGCAGGGACCCACTTGCCTAAAGAAATCTGCATATTTATCACCTTTCAATCCCACAGTCTCAATAATTTACTGTTTTTTAGTTTTTTTTTCCACCGCCTCTGGTGCTCTGAGGTTATTGGTCGGATGCTGAGCTGTAATAGCGAGGCGAACATGCTCTGACACACACATGGACCGGATCACTTTACATGCGACAGGGAGTCACAAAACACAACAATGGGCCTTTATGTCTGAGCATGTGTATCATCCTCAATGTAGAGAGGTTGAGTGTGTGTGTCTGTGTGCGTGAGTGTGTGTGTGTGTGTGTGTGTAGGTGATCCATGGTTTGTCTAAGGGCCGGTAGACAGGGCCGTGGTCATAAATCCGCCCAGCTGTAACCACGGTGATTTGCAGGTTCGGAGAAACCATAAACATCGGCACTGAGCGGCCCGCTGCCCTCAGAGGAGGCTGAATTAAGTGGTGAGTGTGTAGCTGTGTGTGTGTGTGTGTGTGTGTGTGTGTTTCTGTGTATCCCTGCTGGAATGTGTTTGTATGCGCTTGCTCAAGGGCATCCCTCGGCGGAGATGAGAGCCGGCTTCGGTGATTGGCCAAGAGTCCGAGGGGTAATTAATCTACGCTGCTCCATTGGCTGTGACGGCGGAGGGGAGGGGTCAGTGCAGCTGGTCAGTTAGCTGCTGTCAGCTTTCTAATCTGGAACATTCTTCAATATTAGATGGAGTGCCGAGAGGATCAGCGGGGTCAAACCGGATTCACTAAAACACAGAGATTTTTCTCTCCTGTCTCTTTTAGTTTCTCACTGATTTTTTATTAGGCTTCATGCTCTTTTGATTATCTATTTTAAGGGTGTTAGAGGCAATAACTTAAGAAGAAAAGTGCCTTTAGCACCATAAACTAGTGTGAATCACTAAACTCTGGTTTCACTGTTTCTTTGGTACATTTTTAAAGAGCGCAATCAAGCTTTCAGCAAAAACTGCTCGAGCATTATCTTTAACAAATCTAGAAAATAGGACCAGAATAAAAACAGAGTAATAAAAACTCGAGCTGCAGAGAGATGAGTGAGATGGAAAAATAGAAAGTAAATAAAATCAATGGATGAAGAAAAATTTGGTAAGAGGTATTTTCAGAGGTTGCGTGAGCTGTCTCTGCCAAATATATGAGGTGTGTGTGTATGACCATGAGGAAGAGATTGGGACTGTGGTAAAAACCTAAGATTTGTCCCACTTTAATTATATTTTTTATCTTCCTTCTCCCTTCCTCTCATCTCCTTCCTTTAATCATTTTTATTTTCGACCCCTCCTCCAGCACCTCCATCCCCTTCCTCTTTTTATAGGAGGACAGATGGACAGTCCCATCTCCTGAGAGATTGTTTTCTGTTCCAGTAGGATCCTGCAGTAGCTATCGGGTGTCTGTTTACAGCTGCAGCATTCTTGTTGAAATGAAAGAACATAATTCAACTTGCATCACAGCCAACATCTGCCGGACAGCGAGCTACAGGACCGAGTCAACACGAAAGCACGTTAGGTAAAAAAGAGGGCGCACAAACCTCTTCTGTGGTTGCATCAAATCTGCCTAAAGTAACAGCGAAACATGCTGTATCAGTGAAGACTCCAACTGCAGCCAGAAGTTGAAATTTGATTGATTAGAGTGAAAGCCTCATGTGAAATCAATCCAGAAAACGGCTTTTGGCTGTTTTGTGTGGCCACTGATGGTGACATCGATCCAGCATGGGGAAAAACACTGCAAATAGCTCGCTAAACCTTCAATATCTGGGATAAAATTCTCTGTCGCCCTCAAATGGATTTCTAAACAGCTCAAGATTATAGAGGGAGAGATTGAGTCCACAGAAACAGTTCCTTTTGAAAAAGCATTTAGCTCTAAAACTCCTCAGCCAGACTATTAGAAATAAAACCTTATGAGCTCAACACTCCACTTTGAAACTAGAAACTAAAATGGTGTGTTTGTTTGTTATGGGACATATCAAACACACATTAATACAGATAAAAGCAGCAAGAGGTTGATTTTATCACCACGTCTTATTAAGAAAAAAAAAATCCACTCAAAAGATAAACAGAAATCAGAGCATGTTGTGATTCCTGCATCCATCTGCACTCGTTCTATTGGAGCGAAGGATGCAGACTGGTGCTGAGGTGCTAAGTGATCTTTGCAACAGTCAAGGCCATCTGCTGCACATCTGTACTGAGAGAAAATGCTTTTGCAAAGACAGCAGTTCAGGCTGTACTGACAACTACAAAAACCGCTGAAGCCGACTTTAAAAGGATGCTGGGTAAAGTGCAGAAACCTCTAACCAAATATTTTCAAGCGGCTGCACAAGGCACCGCTGGAGCCAAGGTTTTATTCTTGGTCGTTAGAGATGCTGAACTCCTCTGCTCTGAGCTTTTTTAAAAAAATAACTTGAGCTTTTCTTTTTTTCAGAAGAGAAAGTGTGAACTCAAGGAAAAGAGAAGTAACAACAGAAAATTAAAAAAGATTTAGGATGTGAATCACTGAACACTTTCAAAACCACAGCGTGAAGCTTTAACTCAAACATTAGCTTCTGAAGTGTCTAGTTCTTTTTCACAGCCAATGAAAGGTGCACTGACGGAATAAAAAATCCATTTCTGCCCTCCCTGTTTTATTGGAATGACCTCCTCACCTTGATGAACACAATTCTCTCACAATACACTGAACAGTCCTGCCAAGCTGAGTCATCACAAGCTGTATCATTGTTTGTACCAAGCCAAATAACAGCATCCAAGAGGCTGCTGATGTGATTTGTTCAAAAAATAGAAAGCAGTCATTGCAAAACCATTTAGTCTGTGAAAAATGCAAATTCATGTACATTTTACCGAAAATGTTTATGTAAGCAAGTGCATACAGGATGTTGTTTTTTTCACTTAATAAAAATATGAATACAACACCTATTTTTTAGACTATTTTCACAAGTTAAAATAAAAAATCAAAGACTTTTCCTGTTTTAACTTTAGCTGACAAATTTGGTCAAATCTGTGTGTGTGTGTATGTGAGCAATTTTCATTTGCTGAGATAAAATATCCACCTGACAGGTGTGTCCTATCAAGATGCTGATTGAACAGCATGATTATTACACAGGTGTGCCTTCGACAGCTCACAATAAAAGGCTAATCTGAAATGTGCGGTTTTCTCACTCGACACAATGCCACAGATGTCGCAAGTTCTGAGGGAGTGTGCAGTTGGCGTGCTGACTGCAGAAATTGTCATCAGAGCTGATGTCTTTGAACTGAATGGTAATTACACAACCATAAGCCACCCCCGACTGCTTTTTCTGTGAATTTGGCAGCACGTCCAACTGGCCTCACAACTGCAAATTAAGTGTGACCATGCCAGCCCGGGATCTCCACATCCTGCCTCTTCACCTGCAGGAACATCTGAGTCCAGCCACCTGGGCGGCCGACGCAACAGTTGTTTTGTACAAGCGAAGAATTTCTGCACAAACTGTCAGAAAATGTGTCAGGAAAGCTCATCTGCATGCCTGTCTTCATCCAGGTCATCAGCCTTGACCTGGATGCAGTTTGTTGACTAGAGTGGGAAATTACTTACTTTTGATGGCATCTTGCACCTTGGAGAAGTGCCTCCTTCACAGATAAATCCTGGTTTTCATAACGCTGGGCAGATGGCAGGCAGCATGTATGGCATCAGTGTGGGTGAGCGTTTTGCTAATGTCAATATTGTGGACAGAGGGCCCCATGGTGGCGGTGGGGTTATGGTTTGGGCAGACATGAGCCTGATGATTTCATTAATGGCAATTCGAGTGCACAGAGATACGACGACAAGATCCTGAGGCTCGTTGTCGTCTCACTCATCCTCCTCTGTCGCCTCACGTCGCAGCGTGTCGCAGCGTGATAATGCACAGCCCTGTGTTGTACACAATCCCTGTGAGCTGAAAACAGCCCAGTTCCTGCATGAGCTGCATTTAAATTTAAACATGTCATTCAGTTAACATGTTTGAGATTCTCTGGATCTGTGTGTTTGACCGCATGTTCCCATTTTTTTACCGACATACAGCGACTTCTCACAGCCAATGAAAAGGAGAGAAAAAAAAGCCTTTTGTGTGCAAAGAAAAAGTCTTTGATCTTTTACTTCAACTTGTGAAAAATGGAGGCAAAAACAAAGTAAAGCTTGTTCTCTTTTAATGCCAAAGAAAGGTCACAGTGCAGTCACAGAATACAAAATCCATCTCTGCTCGCCTTGTTTTGTTTGAGTCACCTCTTCACCTTCATGGAAGCAATTCTCCAACAATACACTTAACAGCCCCTAACTACTGCCAGGCTAAGTCATTACACGTTGTATCAGTGTTTGCATGGAACAAAGTCATGGCATTTAAGAGTCTGTATACATTATTTGTTCAAAAAAATAAGAAGCAGTCATCTGCTGTGTCACCATTTAACATGTAAAATGTACTTGTATGTGTATTTTACTGATGGTGTGGACAAGCAAGTGCATACATGATGATGTAATTTCTTTCTTTATAGTGTTATAGGTTTCTTTCTGATTAACCACAATTTATATAAAGTATATTTATGTGTGTGTATATATGTGTATATTTATATATATACTGTATATATGTATATATATATGCATATGTATAACACAGCTACAACCTCTAATGAGCAGACAAACATGAAAAAGAGCATTTTTCTCCAGTCAGTAGTCTTTATATACACCCACATCTCCACTACAAAAATAATGTAATACAATGATCTCCTTATGTAGAATTCATCTAAGAACATATTGTACAACTTGTCATTTTCTTGCTTTAAAAGTACAGAGTTTTATTTTATAATCACAACCTGAGGCTTGTTTATTGCGGCTATGACTTTAATTACAATGTGAAACTGACTTACTATGATGCTGGGGATTTTTTTTTTAATGGAAAAGACAAAATATACCTCTTTGTCCTGACCACTTTAAGCAGTCAGCAGTCTTAAATAGCATATGAGAGACGGCACAAAGCCCTGAAGGAGTCCTGTCCAACATCTAGCAATAATACAATAATCCCTTAAGTCTGCATGAAGATCATGGATTACAGTAGAAAGAAGAGAGAGTGACGCAAAAAGAGATTGTTTTAGAAGAAAAAGACAGAAGACAGAAAAGATAAGTGAGAAGTTGTATGGAGAGCAAGAGGTGGGGAGACCAGGTGGGAACAGAAGGCAGAGAAAAAAAGTGTAAGAGAACAGAGAAGAGGGGAGACAAGAGGGGAGACGAACAGAAGAACACAACAGAGGAGAGAACAGATGAGGCGCAGAGAGGAAAAGAGCAGGAAATTTCCCTGAAGTGTGTTTGTGTCTCTGGAGAGGATCACAGATCAGAGAGACGAGTGACCTTGTGGTCATCTGTCAGCCCCTCCAACTCTGCTGGAGGCAGGATATCTCACCAGGGAAAAGTACACACACACACACACACACACACACACACACACACACACACACACACACACACACACACACACACCGTTGTATGAGGAGAAAGGTGTGTTTTCACCGACTGCAGGGAGTCTGTGG
>JAQMCX010000053.1:10051904-10072660 GCA_029814765.1 Acanthurus leucopareius | reverse complement strand
CACACACACACACACACACACACACACACACACACACACACACACACACACACACACACACACACACACACCTTTGTATGAGGAGAAAGGTGTGTTTTCACCTACTGCAGGGAGTCTGTGTGTTCTTTGGTAAAACTGATGGTTTTGATCCCAAAGTCTTTACTGAACCACAGAGTCGACTTTTACATTTTCAACTTTCTCATCTTCTGTCTCCTAAAGGCTCTTACACACTCAGTGTTTATGACGCTCATTTGATACAGTATACTGCTTTAATCAGACATGGTGTGCAGTCTGTTCTACAGATCTGTCCCAGCTCTTGAAAGAATTACTTCACCTAAATAACTAAAAGGCAGCTTGATGTAAAAAAAGGATCTTATGGAAGGAACTTTGGGATTTTGGGCCACATCTCAAAAAAAGCTGTGTGTGATGTCATGAGAAACAGCCATTATACTGAAATTTTTTTTTTTTTTTTTTTTGCTACTATGATTACACTGTATTTATTCTCAGAACACGAGGCCATTGCTTCTCACATGAAAATTATGTGCAATCATTTGAACCTTTCATCTTTTCAAAGATGACAAAAAAATGCTGTGCAATTATTTTAATGTTCATTGAGGACCTCACATTGTTAGTGGCAGGTGCAGGACATGTTCATGCTGGCTGGCTCACCGCTTGTATGGTGCCTTATTAAAATCTATATTCTCCCCTCTGACGGAGCTGCATAAAGGTCCATTACAGGGTGAAGGTATCACAGATATCATGCAGATATTGATGGGTAGTGCTGCAGTGTGTCCCCCTCAGAGATGAAGTGTCAGTTCTCTGCTTGGAAAATTCTTCACAATGATGAAAAAAATATATAAAGACATGTTCTTACATCATTTCTGAAGAAGTTCACAGCATGGATGTAATGAGTGTTAATACAAGGGCAGTATGTCAGACTTGCATATGTGTATTTTGTCATTATTGGACAAGAAAATATATCTTTGAAAATATTTTGAAAAGAAGGAAAATATTACAGGTAATCAGGTATTGTGAACTGAGTTTATTGAGGATGATGCATGTGCAAAGGTTATGGGGTGAACTATAAGAGGAAAGGGTTCTGAAAAGCTGTCAGATCAGACATATAGCCCGTGCCCTGTTAAATACAGGCCTACTGCAAATCACTCTGATCGTGTGAATGTTTAAACTTGTTTGTAAATGAATATGTATGGTTTTTAAGAAATAAATGAATTACTTTGTGACACGGAGAAATGAACATAATAAATCTCTATGAGGCTAAAAAAGAGATGCAATGTACAACAGCAATTTACAGCAAATATGCAGGGTGAGCAAATATGCATTAGGTAAAAAAAAAAGTGTCTATGTGACTTTGTTGTGAGAGCTTTTCTCCTCATCAGCAGTTTTACAGAATAAGGCTGGCGCTAAGTTACACTTTCTTCAATGTCATTAAATCCCATGAAAAGAAGAAAACTGGCAGTTTGCTCGTCTGTCGTGAGCTGCCTTTGGCTCCCTGCCTTAAGCTTATTTGTAAAAGAAAAAAACTTTAAAAAGGGTCCAAAACTTACAGTTTACTTTTTAAAAAGGACACAGGTTCAAAGGGCAAATACAACTGTACATTACAAATTTGGCAAACTCAAGGATAAATATGTATAAATACATCAAAACTAAAAACTAAGTTATAAGAGGTTATATGAGTTATATGAAGATGACAGCGGTACTATGATAGAACAATCAAATTAAAAAAACATAAAGTCATTTGAATGTTAACATGTGCACACTAACGTCCACAGCCCTTATGTCCGTACCAATAAATTATATTTCTATTAAATTTGCAGCCTCCTCATACAAGTGATCATCAATTAGAATTATCTGACAAAATTCCTCGCTGTAGTTTCACTAGAATTAATTAGGAAAGAGGAAAAAAACCCAGACATTCACACAAAACAACCAGAAAGAGTGAAAAACAGACAATGAAGCTGAACCTCAGAAGCAGAGTAAAGCATCGCCAAGGCAGACAGATGTGCAGACGGTATGAACTCCACAGCAGCTGCAGCTCGAAAACACATTAAGAGGACGCAGTGTGCGTTGAAGTCCTCCTCTGCACAGTGAGATACGACAACAATCAGCGTGTTAGGGGCCTCGCTCACCGGTCTGAACGTCACTGTGAGCCGGTGCGTCCTGCACAACCTGCTCTAGGTTCAACTTCTCTGCTTGTTTACTCTCCTAACATCAGATGACCAGATGTTTTCTAACCAGTTTCAGCTGAAAGAGTCTCTGCAGTCTCATCAGTGACTATCAAAGGCAGCAGAAAGGCCTCAAACACACCGCAGCAGGTGAAAGTCACTGAGTGAACAGAAGTTACTGCTGCAGGATCCACCTGGAGCTTAGTAGCGTGAAGTGTTTTAGACCAGCATGCACCTGTCGTCACGCAACAAAATGAGTGTGTTTATTTTGCCTTTGCACACTCGCGGGGTGGTGTGTTCAATCAGCAATTAGTTAATACATGCACACGATATTACCAATCTTAACAGCACTTTGTGACATCATAAATAATTTCTTTGCAGTTGTGACATTGCTCTGCTAGAAATTGAATGAAATGCAAAATTTGAGATTAAAAGTCTTTTAACAAGTTGACAGGATCAATTCATTGTGGGTTTTGATTTTTTTGTTTACATCAAGAAAAATAAGAAATTTCACCAAAATCATTCGTTGTGGACATGTAGCCTCATAAATACATTAATGCATTTAATATATAAAAGTTGGACACTGATTCCAGCATTATACCTCCACAGCTTGCTGGGCACATGGGGACAGGAGGAGCTGGTCTCTGTGTCGATCAAACTGACTGGAGACCAGGTTGATCACATTCTTCCTACCTGAAATTCTGCCTTCCTGCCACTGATGTTCCCCCTCTTGTTCCACATTTCCTTCACTCTGCTCCCCTGTAGTGTATTTTCAGCACTTTTCAATCCTCCTCCTCCTCCTCCTGAGCATCCTGTAGACATTGTTAGCTTCTCCTCTCAGCTTCCACACCCGAGAACCGTCTGCTGAGATGAGACATACTGTGACATCTTATGTAATCCAGGGTGTTTATTGGGGAAACAGCACAGTGAAACGTGGGAATCACACAGTTTCCACAGTGAAGCTGATGGAATCAGTGGGAGAGACCGGAGGTGTCATCACCAGGTGCACCAGAGGACAGGAACCAGTCCAAGACTTAAAGGCAAAGTGTGCAGGATTGTCCTGAAAAACTATTTACTGACTCATGGAAAACAATCATTCAATCAGCACCTATGACCAAATACAGTACAAATGTATGATGATGCGTTTATCTAAAAAACCCCTGCCCTCTGCCTGTATTTTCCTAATTTGCTGTTGTTGGGGATATTTCTGGGCATCGGTCTCTGGGCAGTGGGTGTGCAACCCCAGCTAATAACAATGCAAGAATTTATATGTCATGAGTTGTCAGTATGTCTGTTTGACTGCAGTATGGGATGAGCTACACAAAAAAATCCAACACTGTTTGAAAGGGTGAAGCATACACTTTGGCTGAATTCATACAAAATTCAGCATTGCTACACTTTCTTGCACCACCTACTGCTCTCTTGAGGCCTAAAGGTGCTGAAAGTGATTTCTGACATGGGACTGATGTGGTTTCCATGATGCCACTCCACAGAACCAGCAGTATTTTGGTAAAAAAAAAAGAAGCTATTTATACATATTATTCACATTTTGTTATAATGACATTAGAAAACTCACTTTTCATGAAGATCCAAACCAGAAGCTGCTGTGACTAAGCTGCTCTCTTTACAAGCCCGTCGGTGTTCATGGGGCCAGTTACCATCACAGATAATAACTTAAGTGTACAGCCAATCAGAGTAGCACAGCACAGCGGTATTTTCTTGACATGTTTGATGACCGCAGTTAAAACACTAGTATAAGACAGTATAAGTGAGACAAGTATAAGACAGGGGGTAGTTTGACGCACCTCATAATGCTTTTACTGCCCGTTCAGTCACTAAAAACAATAGTTGTGCATCAAAACACGCATCAGGCACTTTCAGTAAATTTTTCCCTTTAGTCTAGTTCAGCTTTGGAGGAGGGATCAACTTTAAACAAGTGTTAAACAGCAATCAACAAGTCCTGCAGAATTTTGTTTTAAAAAAAGCCCCAAGACACTTAAAATCCTGACACAACACACTTGTGTTGGTGTACGGAGTAAGAAGGGGAAACAAATGTTCTCAAAATTAATTCCACTCAAATCTGTTTAGAGTGCATTTTTATGCTCATATCTGACTAATGGGTTCCATTTCCAGTGTGCTCAGTGTTATGTTGCTCGCAGTGATGATATTACTGCTTGGCCACATTATAAGTGAATTCTGCACTTAGTTAGTCTGATGTTACACTGCAGCTGGCCGTGGCTCATCCGAGGTTTCTGTGGTTCTCTCACTAAAATGTTGCTGAAGTCTGATGCAGCAGTGATTAACATTTTAAATCTGGAAACCCCAGATGAGAAATCTTGTCTCCTCCAGGAACCCAAAACATTTTACCAGTCTTGTTTTAGGAGGGGCCCACCAGATGTTGACCCAGCTAGCATGCAGGGCGAAAAAGTTAAAAAAAAAAAAATATCAGGCTCAGATGCATGAGACAAGCTAAACGAGGACAGACTAAACGCTGTCAGATCAACAAATCTGACTCCAATCTGACATGAAAAGATTAAATGTACAAAACAGGAGAACAAATAAAATTGCCTCGTTCTTTTATGTTTATATCCTTGTGTTTTCTTTGTATTTATTCGGTGTAAATCTTACAAATGTGTGTTAGAAAGATTATCAGATAGAATAAGAGTTGTTTATGTCTCGCACAGTCAGGCTTTATGTAAGCATTGTATTGTATTGTGGGTCTTAACATAGTACAGGCAAAAACACTGTGAATGGTAGACGTCATAGAAGAATGAGTGCAGGAAGCTGTGAGAGAATTGAAGGAGTGACGCAAAAGTAAAAACAAAAAGAGTTTAGCAGGAGAAATTAAAAAAAAAGAGAATCATGTGGACACCTTAACTTTGCATGTGGCTCCTTTTCTGCGGGTTTTCTGACTGATTTGATTTAACACTAAGTTAAGAGAGAGTTCTGTGTCAGTCACAGGAATGTGACGTGCGCTGCATTTATATTTGCTCTGAAGTGACTCATAATGTGTGGGTTTGTGATCAGAAATCCGAGCAAACACCTCAGCGCTGAACGTCATAGGAGTCAGGATTTTATCACAATAGTTTCTCGAACCTGGCATGCTAATTTATGATAAAGACAAACTGAGTAAACACATTACCTTGGAAACAAACCCTCGGCAAAGCTCTTTTATTTTTCGCTGTGGAGCTGATGTTAATTTCCCACCTCTGCCTGCAGGTTTAGAAGTCATGAAAACTTACAGAGGAATTGTTCAACAATACTTGTTGTTCTGAATCCAATTTTTACAATGTAGAAATTTTGAGAAAGCTTTTGACGGACTGCTTAACAACTTAGGGGAATCAGGCTTTAGAAATGGCCCTGATTAAATTATTGCAGTTATGTCAAGTGTGCAGTAACACAAACCTGCATGTTTAAGGACATTTAAGATTGCAGAAAAGGTGAAGAACAAATCAGCTGTCAGCCCTGTACTGAAGTAGCTATAAGCACTGTAGTACCACTTGAATGAATATTTTCTATCTGCTCCCTCTCTTTCACACTCTGCCCTCCTGCTCATTTTTTCATAACTCACTCACCGCTCGCTCTAACTCTCTCCATCCATCTTTTCCCTTTAACCCTCCCAACCTCTGTCCCCTGTGCCGTTGTCATTTTCCAGTTTCTCTACAATTTTCTCGAGCAGGTACGTATTATAGCCTTTCTCTCGCTCTCCCTTACTCCCTGCACCGTCTACCCCTCTCTCCCTCTGCCTTCATCCCTTGGTCTTTCTCTCACCCTCTGACCCAGAGGGCCGTGTTTCGCCGAAATCCAATCCTTTCCCTTTTTCAGACCTGCTGTTCCATTTCACTCCCATTTTGTCACACTGCGGTGAACACTCAATACCTGCTCCTCCCCTCAGTCCGGCCCTCTCATCACCAGCTCTGCACACAAACACTCTCACAAACATTTGCACAACTGCGTAAAAAGGAGGATACCTGAGAAAAAGACTTAATTGAGCCATCAATCAAAATTTGTTGCTGGTGGTTGGGTTCATACACAAACACACACGCATGTGTACACACCTTACAGACCTCACACCGCTCTTTGTAGTTCTGTGGCCATCCATCATGGCTTCACTGATTCCACTCAACCTCCACTCACAACCAATCTCGCTGAGGTTAGGGACTGATGCTTGTGTGTGTGTGTGTGTGTGTGTGTGTGTGTGTGTGTGCGCATGTGTGCATGTGTGTGTGAGAGAGACAACCATCATTTTGCTTTGGGAACAGACGCTGAGGCGTTTCATGCCCGTTTTAGCAGATTCGAGTGAGAGGCAGTGCGAGCAGAGTGATCTGTATTATTTACAGTTGAACAGTTGTGACTACTGATAGTGTGTGGTGGAGGGTCAGCCCGACTCTGAGACACACAAACACACACACACACACACAAAACAAAAGCGTGCACACACACACATGTTGTGCTTGATCACTTCTACTCTCTCGCTCCACACTAACAAATCCATCCATTAAAATCTGTAACCACCAGCAGGGTCGGGGGAGCTGGAGTCGATCCCAGCTGAGATTGGCTGAGCCAGGACGAACCCCCGGACAGGTTGCCAGCTCATCACAGGGCGAAAACGAAGAGATACACAACCTTTCACACTCACATTCACACTCACAAGCAATTTAGAGTTTCCATTTGACCTTGACTGCTTGTCTTTGGATACACAGACACAGTGTCCACACAGAAAGGCGGGTTGAACCCTGCGACTTCTTCCTGTGAGGTAACTGCACCATAACCATCATAGTGCAACATGCAAGTGACTACTATCAATAACCATTAAAGCAAAATGACATTTTTCATCTTTATTTTGAATAAATAGGGTCCAAAATTATACTCATGTTACACAATAACTAAAACAAACATTCAAGGCAATAACATTTTGCAAAACGCAGCAACAAATTTGAATAATGTTGCCTTCTTTACAAACTCTTTAAATAAACTAACAAGACTTACTGATGTTTAACACTGTTTTTATGAAATGCATAAAATTAGTGGAGTAGTGTTTAATAAGACTAACAGTAGGAGAACTCAGAGGTATCAAAGCTTGTTACGGCCTGAGATCCAAATGATAATATGTTTATATCTCATTAAAGAATTTCCTGCTGCTCCATTTTGCTGCGTGGTCCACAAAAGGAAAACATTTTTCATTGAGGCATTAGAGGAAAGTCAAACTATTAGTCTCTCCTCGGGTGCCTTCCCTTGTACCATATTATGCAAATGATAGATACACAAAGTAACTATCTGTTTAAGGTTTTGGTCTCTAAGCTAAGGTGCTTAATTGGAAAATGATGGTGTCAGTATCAGAGCATGACATTTTTTGAGTGTTATTAATTTGTCCTGTTATTTGTCGCTCTGGCCGAATTGGCCTCTCATGACAATAATAACTCCGCCAGAGGCTTGCAGAGCTAAACAAAAGCCTCT
Organism: Acanthurus leucopareius; assembly: GCA_029814765.1. Classification (NCBI taxonomy): domain Eukaryota; kingdom Metazoa; phylum Chordata; class Actinopteri; order Acanthuriformes; family Acanthuridae; genus Acanthurus; species Acanthurus leucopareius. The sequence goes on along the minus strand of JAQMCX010000053.1, from coordinate 10,065,020 downwards.
CAACACGATAACCTCATCCTCTCACTGCTGTTTGAGAAAGAGAGCGGCTCCGGTCTGTATCCACTGGTTGGGGTTGGCCCCACAGGGGAGACAGATGTGCGTGACCACCTTCACCCTCTCTGAGCTTGTATACAGAGGCAGCCAGATACTCTCCTCGGATGCAGCAGAGTCAGCAGCAGAGTTCTGGGATCACATGCAGAACATACACATGAATGAATATATGCAGTTACTGCATATTTAAGTTGCTTGCATGTAATAGAATACTAAAATAAAGTAGAGGGGTTTTTTTTAGCTACCACATGGACATGCACACAAGTTACTTTTCTCATGAAGGCCTCAGTAAACATTTAACACACCTGTGGAACCCAGGCCATGTAGCAGGGAGGAACAGCTGACACGCTGGGGGAGTCATGCTGATTCTCACAAAGATGAACACCATCAAAACTACAACCCTCTAACTGGAGACCTCCAACCTGAATGGAGAGAGAGAGAGAGAGAGAGAGAGAGAGAGAGAGAGAGAGAGAAATGCGAAAAAGACAAATTGAGCAGGTGAAAAAAGTCAAAAGTAAACCAAAGTGATTGTGATAAAAGGAGACATAAAAAAGAAAGAGATATGGAGATGAGATGAAACAGGACATGATGAGAAAGCTTAAGTATGTGAAGAGATACAAACAGATTAGACAGAAAAGTGAGCAAGGAGAGGAGAACAGAGTGTTTTCACATGAAGAGAAATGAAGACACTGATTACAGTCACCACATTAACTCGCATGTTATGCACATGAACGTTACATCGTGAGTGTTTACATGGTGAATTCAGTCCAGTGACTCAGGGATTTTCCATAGCAGGCCAGACAATAACGGGAACTCTGGCGTCAAGTCAAACACACAACAGACTACTAAATCACCAAGAAAAAACATGAGAGTGAGCGAGAGACAAATCCAGAAGAAGCTTCAGTGTGTGTGTGTGTGTGTGTGTGTGTGTGTGTGTGTGTGTGTGTGTGTGTGTGTGTGCTTGTAAGAGAGCTCATTGCTTCACAACAATTATCCCCTTTCTCTTTTTCTGTCAGTATTTCCCTTCCCTCCCTGCAGCTGCAGCCTCTCTTTAAGCACCCACACCCTTCCCCTCTCTCGTCGTATGTTTCAGCTAAGTGCAAGTCAACTCAGCCAGCTTTTATTGGTATGACAGAAACAAATGCCTAAACTATTTGAATTGTAGATAATACAGTTTTTACCTCCCTGAAATCTGAGCATGAAGGGGAAAGAAAGAAGACTGAAAGTGGTGTTTTCCAGTATGTGACCTTCCAGTCCTGCATACATCGCAAATGCACACGGAGACCAGTGATGACAGAGGTGCAGCAAACTCTTTGCTTTCTTTCCTCTGTCTTCCGGGTCCCACCTTTGTGTTTGCATTTTTATTCTATTCTTGCTGTGTTTTACTCCATTATTTTCCAATTATCACTCAGCCAGAGTCTGCCTTGTTTATTGCACCAGTATTCCGCAGCTGGATGGGAACAGTGTGTGTGTGCTGCCTGTGTACATGATCTGTAGGTTAATGCGCTCTTGTCGTAATTTTACCTTGACTTGAAGCTTGGCCTGCACAATGGGACTCCTCCACGATGAGACAAACACCAAGCTATCCATCGAACATCCCATCGACCTAAAACCAGAAAGAAGATGTTGGTAACCTCAGCATGTATACTCGTTCCGGCTCACATGAAAAGGTCAAGCTTTCGGTGTTACCTGGCGGTTTCCTGTCTCAGAGCGTTGAGGAAGGTGTCAGGGTGGAAGAGCTCAGCAAGATCCAGGGTGTCTGATAGAAGAGCTTGTCTGCCTGCTCGCTCCACCCAGCTCTAAATATATAGACATATAAATGCACATATACAGTGAACAGAGACACACACACGCACACACAGATTAATGAACCAAATACCTGGTAAATAACAAATAAATACTCCAAGATAGAACATAATTCAAGCATAAAATCAGTTTCACACAAGAGTCTGGAAAAACATTTAGTGGATCAATGAGAGATAATGAGAATGCAATTTCCTTTAGTTGAAGTGGTGAGAATTGACACGAATAGAGCGGACTCTGAATACTCGAAATATTTACTCTAAATGTCCACCCTCTCAACATGTACAGTTTGGTTACATAAAACACAAAAAGTGAAAGTCTGTATTGTATTTGGCTCATCAGTTTTTATGAAGAACATCAATCTGTGAGTGGAATGATAATAACTTCCCTCCATGTCGGTGTGTGTGTGTGTGTTAATGAGAGATAAAAAGGGTTCCAAAGGGAGAGGCCAAAACGTTAAGTCAATAAAAATGTGTGGCCAATAGAGTATTTAATGTCCCCATGTCCTTTTATCATCACATGAACAAGCTGATAACATTGGAACCCAAACTGCCTGCTAATGGGAATATAGTGAGTGCAAATACGCACACACACACACACGCGCACACACACACACATACAGACACACGTAACCCCTCCCCCTTCTATCTGTGTGTGCACACACACAGATAGAAGCACAGATATACACATTCCCATTACAGCATGGGTACATATATACTGTATGCTTAAGCTGTGTTTCTGTAATTCTCCAGGGACTAAGGAACCCTTGGAATCTCAGTGTGTTTCCACTAAGCAGGAACCTCCGGGTTTCAACTTTACAAGGAATGGGAGCAAATTTCTACATCACACATGCATTTCGATCTCTAACACAATGAGTCAAGCTTTTTAATAATTAGAGGTGCAGCTGTTATGAATGACAGGAGCTGCTAATAGTCTGCTAGGCATTATACAGTCACTCGTAGCAATGTATATGTTCCTGAGCTGCAGCCTCTTGTTAAATATTGTAAACTCTGGCTTCAAAAAACACAAGTTGCCAGCTGTACTGCACCAAAAAATAGGGGGCATCACAGTTCACTAATATACAGTATACGGTGGTCCACAACAAGTATCAGGATCCAAGTAAAGTTTCTAGCACAAAATTTCAATCTCTCAAAAATGTTCCTGCTCAGAGGCAAGTACTCATGGACAGTACAGGAACTTTAGGGTGGATCTTTCAGTGTGTAACATTTATGATTTTTAGAAGTATTTACAACACTTTATTTCAACAACCATTTTAAAAAAAAAATTAACAACTACATAACAGTTTGTTTTTTGTTCTTTGACACAGACATCAATGTTTTTTGTGATGTGTGTTTATGACACATAAACACTGTATCAAGACACAAGCGCTCAGTGTCAATCTGTGCGAGCTGAGAGAGAGCCTCTCTAAGTCTTATCCAATGTGTTTATCCAATCTGCCTTATTCAGCAACATCTGCTTTTATCATTTAAGCAGCTTCCTTCTGTCCTTTAAAGTCACTGCAAGAAACAAGTATCTTGTCAAAGACACAGCATTTTAACTTGGCCTTAACTTGATATGATATCTTACAACACAATTCTCACTCTCACATTGCATTTTTCTTCTTTGAGAAGTGTTGCAGAGTGACATAACGGCTGATTTTACTGTTCTGGTCAGATTTACAACATGTTTATCTTGATGTGAGTCTTAATGGTTGCGGTGGCCAACTTTTGGAATTGACTTTAGAGATAAGTCTGGATCTACTCTCTGCTTTTTCTTTTTATTTCTTGTTTTATTACAAATAGGCAGTTTTCTCTGGATCACTACAGAAAAAAGTAGATTTCAGGTCAGCTGAGGAAAACTGCTGACAAATAAAGGTAGAATGAGCAAACATTTGATCTATCATGAATATATTCCTTTTAAGGTCAGCATCAGTCTGCATTGGCTTTAGAGAAATTGGGATGAGCATTGTACAAAGCACAAATATGCATAAATGCAAGCCTATACCCATATTCATACAGGCACATACTTGCAGGTATGCATACAAATATGCACACACATCAGGTACACACAGAAGCCAAGAATTTTGTGAATTGATAATACAGCGAGCCAGTGTGAGCTTGTATGCACAGTATTTTTGTGCATATGTGTGAGTGTCTGTGTGAGCATTTGGGTGTTTTCAAGGTCGTCCTGTCTGTCTGGGGTGCACTGCTGCACTGTTAGCTTTTTATTCTTCTGCAGCTCCACACAGCCGCAGCTCTGACTGTCTCTGCCTTTATTAGACTGATTAGCTAACAGGACACAGACACGCTGCTAACAGAGATATCACTCAGTACTGATGGGCAGAAATAGACAGTTAAGGACAGTGCAGCCTCCAGATAGACACACATGAAGACAGATGGAGTGCAGAAAGAGGAAGGCAGACAGGGAGACACAAACACACACAAACACACACACACACACGCACGCACGCACACAAACAGATGGGTAGGCAGGCAGGCAGGCAGGCCGGCCAGCAGACAGACAGACCTGGGCACTCGGGCTTACCCACACAAATAATCAAACACATCAAATTCACATAGAAATAAATCATTGCTGAGCATGTGTGTGTGTGTGTGTGCGTGCATCTAGCCAGCCAGAGCATATTGAGGTAGGTGTACAGTCAGACACATTCAAGAGGAGACTGAGAGGAGTTTCAGCCAGAACCTTTATTTTCCAGCACCAACGTAGAGCAAACACTTAACAGAACCTCATGCTTTTGTACAATAATCTGCCTTCATTTATAAAGTGCTTCTGAAAGCAACATTAGAATTTTTTTTTAGCATGGTTTTAGTCAACACATTGCCTAGATCAGTCATAAGTAATTTCAGTCTGCGCCATTACCTAAAACTCAGATCAGATCAGCATATGGACTAATGTGGGTCACGTAGGGAAACAAGAGAAAAGGGTCTGAGGCCAGTGAAGGATAACTACAGTGCAAGGTCTTATGCATTGAAAAGTCTGAAACCACAGATGTGCAAAAGTGTTCTCCTGTAATATTCATCACAACTGGAAGATGAAACTCCCAGTAGGATATAAATGCACTATGGACTTAAATGGACCCCTCAATCATTATGCTAATGCTGATTAGAAAACTCTTAGGCCTCTTAAGTCTCATTCCTCATTCCCATCGGAGTGGTACCAGAGATGACTCCCAGGGGCATCTGTGCTTTTTAATAACCAGTGAGGTTGTCACAAATGCCTCACTACCAGCTCTCCCACAGAAATTTTAGCACAGCTTTTTTTTTTTTTTTTCCTTGTTAAAGACAAATGTCCTCTGAGCGGAGGAGATGTGTGTGAATATCAGCCCTTGAAGGATTAAAATGTACTGTCACAGCAAAAAAATGACTGTGTGTGTGTGTTTACCCGACTTACTTACTGAAGTCAGACAAAGACAGAAAGTTTGCACATGCATGTGTTACCTGTATGGCGAGAGCCCGTGTTACAACAGCTCTGAGGTACTGCATTGGTTCCTCTGGTCCCTCCCATTTATTCTGCCATATTACAGGGCACTGAGAAAGAGAAAAAAGAGGCACAGCGTAGAGGAGAAGTTATTTAGTGCCATAACGAAAAAAATACAACAACAAGTGTCAGCAAGAAGGTAAATCACATTATTTTCACTCTGGACATTCTGCAATCAGTAAGCTCTGTACTTCAGTCAGGCTGCTGCGTGGTCGACTGAACGCAGCTATCAACACAGAGAGCCAGAGCCACAGCATGCAGGAGGACTGCAGACTCACTGAGCTGTGCTGAAGACATTCTTCAAGGGAAAGTAGCTAATGTCATGCACAAAAAGTCACCGGATTTCTCCCCAGGCTATTTTTAAAATAAAGTTGCTAAAGCAGTTTGAAAAGTCATGTTTTCCTCTCCCCTCTATCCCCGTCTCTGTTCTATCACTGAAGGCTATCAGAGCCATAAAATGTAGCAACATAAAGAGATGAACCTGACAAACGGACCCTGGTTGGGTCACCTTGAAACTATTCCCAACATACATTTAAACATTGTGTGTCAGTCACTAAATAGCATTCATTCACCTTAACTGCACTGCCACTGCGTTTTGGCAAAACATGATTGAAATCCAGTTTTTGTGACTTCAGAAGTCCTTCTAAACTTAAGATAACGTTGGCTTAGAGTCAGCAGATATGCAGAATCTGTGAAGTGCATATTTTACAAAATACTGTAGTAATACTGCCAAAATATTTTGCTTGTTACACTGCCTCCTCAAGCATCACAGTGGCAAAATAATCTTGCCTACACAAATATGTCAGTCTGTGCTCATCATGTAAGTACATGGTACACTTCCTTTGACTCATGTTCTCTTTTTTACCCATCTGCCTGTGCCCTTGATTCACAGTGAAACTCAAGCAAAAGCACATTTAACTCTCCTACTGTAGACTGCATTGCCTCAGTGGTTTGGAAGAAAAACACTCCGCAGAAAAAAACAACAAATGCTCCTGTTTTTCTGCAGACATGTTCATTTTTTAAGAGAGTCCAAAGCAGGAAGCAGTGTAATGTTTTTACAATGCAGCAAAAAGTTTAGGTGAGGAGGAGGATGAATGTAAGAAAGTTTACAGCCAATGTCGGCCTTCCTGTAACAATCACAAGATGCTTTCCAGATGCTTACTAAGTACTTTTAGTTGCCTAACCTAAACCACACCTTGGCTTCTTACACAACACCCCTCTATGTTATTTTGAAGTGCTGAAATGGTTCATTTTGGAAGGCACTGACAAATGCAATATTTGTGTGTAGGTGGCAAAAGAAAGCTTCCCTCAGGAGACAGCTGTTAACTCTGGAACAGGTTAAGACAGTCCATGTTGCTTCTACTGTTTAACAGAGATCAAAGAACTGCCTCAAACAAACACACACTTGCACAAATATGCACAGTGTGAAACTGAGGACGAAGAATCTGATGTTATTCAAGCTTAGAAGTCATAATGGAATTAAAAAGAACCTTGTATGTCTCTTATCTGCAGGTTTACTGTTCAGTTACTCTCCTGCTGTGTGCATGTGTGTGTCACCCTGAAGTGTGTCAGGAGATAAAAATGGAAGTAAAAATTTTGTCACTGCAATTTGCAAATACTTGTTAATATTTTGTGATCATTGTTAATGATGCTAGAATAGAAATATACTTGTGGAGCTCTTGGCATCCACTGGATGCATACCAGAGAACAGATTAAAATACAAATTTTTAAAATTATTTTCAGCTGCATTTAGTGGGAAATAAATATCTGAGGCCTGACTCATTATCAGACCATGTATTTGTTCGCATGGATAGAAAACGAATAGACTGAGCAAGTGCGAGTTCTTGTTAACTTGTTTAAAACAAGGAAATTAAAATTTATTTGACTCAGACTCGACCAATACTTATAAATACACATACAACTTCATGAGGTATGAAAATGGGATTTAACGTTGCAGTTCACTACCTGAGCATTTAATTGGTGCAAATTCAGTCTTCAAGGTTACCTGCTGAATGTTTCAAGGAACTGGTGGGGGCTTTATGGGCAAGTAGATGTTTTGAATAAGATTCCTTTAATCACTTTCTGCTTATGACCCTCAGTTTACTTGAAAGTAACTGTGATGAAAAAATAAAATAAAATAAAAACAGGCAGTATTGACTTGCCAATTACTACGACTAGCACTTAAAACTGGCAGATACCAGAGATTGTTTAACCTTTAATCCAAATGCCATCTCTGCGTCAGTCCTCATGTCTTGATATTAATGATTTTTCCACTGACTGAGGACTGCAATGATATTTATTTCTGTTTTGCAGTGCTGCTTACCACTTTCTTCTAATGCTTGGGTAGTTTCCAAGTATCTAATTATTTTTTACTGCACAGCTGAGGAGAGGGGCAATGGAGCTGATACCCCTAGAGCTGTGCCTGCCATACTTCTACAATATTACAACCCTCAAATGATCCTTTTTTCCCAAATATATAAATCACATCACTAGCTCTTTCTGTTCCTCTTCTCTGGTTGAAACTAGGCTAATCAGTTATGGAAGTCTAACCATATAATGGTGCATGGTGGGAGACTGCACTCTGCAGAGCTGTATCTAATGTTTGCTGAGTAGATTTCTAGTCTCACTCACATTTGTGTTGTGATGCTGTTTTCAGCAGTACCATAAGCCACCTGTTACTTTCTACTGAAATCTTACAGCATGTGGTAAAGTACAGCAGAGCATGCCACTTGGAGTTGAACTGTAGAGTAACATGTTGGGGTTCAGCTCTGGAAGGTTTTCAAATTAATTCTTACAATACATTGCTTACAGATTTGCTGAGTTGTGGCATTTTACTGTACTTGTGATTGAATATTACATGGCAGATACCAGAGACTGTTTATTATATATTAGTATAATATATACCAGTATTAGAATTATTACTATTACATATTAGTATATTAGTAAAGTGTAGAGATAGTGTATTATATGGTGGTATGCAATGATTGTGAAAAACAGTTAAAAATCGCTAAATGTAAATAAATATACTATTTACATTTTTTTTTTCTTCATTTCTTATTTGACAGTGAGGTAAAACATTGAAGGCTGACATCACCAAGGTCATCAGGTGTTTGATTGCTTCATTTTCTAAGTTTTCAAGACCTTTTGCAACTGAGAACATAGTAAATGAAAGAGGCGATGGTAAAACTTGCACTGCCCTATAAAAACTAACAAAATGTGTCCGTTCAGCTTTCAAACAATTCATTAAGAATGCAGCATTTTAATTATGCACAACACGAAGTGAGAAAAAATCCTAAAATGGGTCCTACAAATGATTATTAAGAGGAAAAAAAAGTTATTAGTCATTAGTTCAGGCCGCTCAATTCAAAGAGGGGATAACAGTAGTAACTTTTTTAAAACGGGAAGGAGAGCTCATCTGTACTATATACTGAGAAGTTTCTGTACACAGATCAGTCATTCTGCACTATGAAGTGTCCTCATATGTGGAAATTGTTATCACATGGACAAAGAACTGCTGAAATCATTCAGTTTTAAAACATTTTTAGCTAATGTGGTTACTTCTTTCTGTACTGTGACCATGAGCGCTGATTAAGCAGGGTAAGCAAACAGTTTGATGGAAATATGTGTAAGGATGATATACAATTATAGTATAGATGTTTTAGGTTTTTGTATTACAGTTTTTGATACTTGTCTTGTATCATGTTTCTAATTTTGCAAATATTTTCTAAATCATATTGTAGTGAACAAATCTGTTAAGAGGAGCAAGAGAGAGGAAACCAGGAAATAGAGAGAAAATCCTAAGAGACAAAACTAGAGAAAGTTGGTTGAGGAAGAGAGATGGGAATAAAACTAAAGAACTGCTGATAATTATAAAAACGGGGGGAGGAAAACAGTGAAAATTAAATAATGCCCATGGCTTCTCTCAGGATATTACAAACATAGAAGGAGTAAAAGATTGATTGTGCATCTCTCATCCTCTCCCTCATCATATCCCCTTTGTCCTCATCACAGCCTAAAGACACAAACGGGAATACATGCTGTGTTTGCCTGATGTCTACAGGTCGGCTCTGTGTGCTGTGTGTGTGCCTGCCCCTGTGGCCACAACTTCAACACAGCAAGGGAACATTTTACACTTAACCTAGAAAACAATGGAGTGAAGAGAAAAAAAAGTCCCTCTACACTGTAAGTCAATGAGACAAACCTAATTGTATATTCCATGGCAAGCTTAATCAAAGATCCAAAAAATTTACAGGAAATGCAGTGCAGCAAATTTGTTGAATCTCAAGGGTGACAGGACATGGGAAGGTTGCAGTGTGCAAAATTGATACCATTACAGTTTCTTTCTTTTTTGTGTCAGTATTTCTTACCTCTTGATTGAGAAGGGCAGTGGCCAGTTTTTGCACTTCAGGGGTTAGCAGCTGGGTCCCTCTTATGACCTTGCTTAGTGCAGCGAGGGATTGGTGGATACTCTGTGACAACATTTGCAATGTTAGTGTGCACACTGTGCCAATTAATGCCACTGGCACACAGTGTGTCTTTTTCCATCTTGCAGCTTGATTGCTGTGGACTGGTTCGTTACAATAGTCTCTCTGCTAGAGTGACTGGGCTTGCTAATTGGTTTAGTAACCAAATATGTAGTAAGTGATCTGTACTATTTTCATGTAGTTTCTTTGCTCTTTCAAAATAAATAAATAAATAAATTAAGCCGAAGTGTTTTGCATTGTCAGGAGTGTTTGGTACACATGTATTAACACAGCAATTTAATAAATGAAACTAATGATGATGTTTGGCAGGGGTAGCAATAGAAAAAGTGCAAAACTGTTTGTTGTTTGTAGAGCTCTGGTTGTCTGACACACCTGGACCAAGCGGATGGCGTTGAACTGCTCCAGAGCAATGAATGACAGGACTGGTGACCCCTGACCTTCAGTGGGTGGTGCTACCTTCTGGTGGATCAGAGAAGAACCCTGGTGGCAGCAGGTAGATGAACAATAGTTGGTAGTTGGTTTTTGGCAGTACAGACAGATCGACGGCTAAAGACATGTTCAAAAAAGGTAATTTTAAAAGAGAAAGATGAGGGTGAAAGGGAGGGCAGAAAGGAAGCAGAAAAGATGGTTTTTCCACATCAAGGACCGCAATTATAATTAGATTCTCATTACCTGAGCACGATAGATAGTTTTACCTAGGGCTGCAGTGCTTCAAAGCATGCTGTATAATATTGTACAGGTGTCCTAGCATTGTTTTATGTCTCTCTTATCAATGGAACACTGCTGGCACTACATCAACTAATCAGTTTCCACAAACTGGCTGCTAGTAGCACAGCCTATTATTTAGAGTAGGGTGTGTAATGTATTTTGTAACTGCTGCTGTGCATCAGCATGCTATCTTTTTTGTTTCAAATTATTTCTTCCATTACGATAGTATATCTTTCCAGTTTCCCCAATGGGTTTCTCTTGGCTCAGCATATATAAACTAAATTATTCTGTTCTTAGTTATTCCACAATAACAAGATTTAACTGAATAGGAGATTGTTTCTCTGCAGTACAAACCAGGGGGGACAATTTGTTTGCATTACTGAACACAGAGATCAATTGTAAGTACACCAAGTGTTCATGTCTGCATTTGTGTACATACAGAAAAACACACCCTGTAACTGCACCCTATTCTGTTTTCCTCGCATCTACTCAGTAAGAGACCAGAGAGACAAGAGGGGGATAGTAGGACTGCAGACAATGGAGAGCAAGAGATAAATGAGACAATGAGCAAAAATTCAGCTTGACTACAGCTATGCTATTGTCTCCATTCAAATATGTAACAGCCAAATATACAGTATCTGCTGTCTCATGCTTTTGCCACGATCCGGAATAAATACATACATAACTACACATAGAAAAAATCATGGACACAGTTTATTAATACTGATAGGCAAGTACATACACAGAAATGCACATACACACCCATGACGACATATTATACATTTACACACACATACACCAACACAAATAATGTGCATCTATAAGTATGTGCATCCACACCACACTGAGAGTAACACTTATCCACTAACGGTTGGCTGACAATGGCCAGTTAAGTGAAAACAGTCAGGGGTAGATTGTGATCTTTTGGAAGGAGGTAAAACAGTTAACACAGTCAATCAGTCCCCTTTTAGTAAGGAAAAAAAATAACTCTGCCTGCAAGGGACTGAGGGGAGGGGAGCCACATCTACAAAAAAAAAAAAAACAAGGCAAAGGGAGATCATGTTTGATTCAAAGCATGAGTGTGAATAATGGCAAAGCGAGAGAGAGGGAGAGAGGAGAATATGGTGGCTGAATTATTTAATGTAGAGGTAGATGTCCTTTTGATTTGAAAAGGTTGCCTGTCTCTAAGCAACCACAAACAGGAGAGCTGCCCATTTGGGCGATCCAGTGTCTATCATACACAGTGCTCAATTAGACCCCACTAATTTCCAATGAACCTTCAGCGCTTTTAATTTAGACTGGTTGCTGCTGTGTTGGCAATGTAAAACATGATTTCCCACAGAAATAAGGATTAGCATGAAACTGACAAAGTCATAAAAAAAACAAGAAGCATTACAATACTATTTTTAAAAAGTAATGTCTTAGTAAATATTTGGCAGGTAATATAAGTTTGGTCACAAAATGGCATGAAGTATGTAGATGTCTTAACACAGTACTCCTGTGATCTCAAGTACAATTTTAGAAGATGAAGTAGACACTCAGATACAGAGAGATCTTTAAACTTTTTGATCAAGTTGATCAAGATGTCATTTATGGGACCATCTTTGTAGTTTGGTTTTCAGAAAAAAGGCAACATAAAAGATAAAGGTTTGATTCTTGCTGATGACTTAGGAGAGAAACAAAACAAAGAACTGACCTGGTTTAGTTTCTTCCACAAGAGGAGGACGGGTGAAAGTCCATTAGACCAAAGCTCCTTGTCAAACTTCAAACCTGTTGCTACTGAGCGGCTCAGGACACGGAGCTGGGAAATCACCTGTGATTTAACCAATCACAAAAATATTTATTCAGCAAATATATTTGAGAAATGGAACAAATTTACCGATTCCCTGGATTAATAATCTGAGACAGGCCGTGTAGCACACTTGTAAGAGGTCGCCAAAAAATAAATTAGCCATGTTTCTTGCAACTTCCTTCATATACTTAGGCATATAAGTGTGACTGTTGATTTAAAAAAAAAAAATCACAAAAAAGGTATTTGGTATTTACTAAATCACACCTATCTTCTTAAAAAAAAAAAGGTAAACAGAGTGAATAAGCACATTTTTTCATTTTACTCAAAAGCAATGTAGGATAAAAAAAAGTACTTAAAATGCTGTAGTAAATGTCCCCAGCATCTCTGACGGTTACACTCTCTCGTGACAGTCAACACTGTTTTGTGTCCTGGAATATTACAAGTGAAAAAGGGCCAAACCCCAAACACATCTCCTAACGGCTCCTTACACACCTAATCAAGTATGCTTAGCTTCAGGCTTAAAGTCCTGGATAGTACTTTTATCTGAAGTGTGTGAGTTTGTGTGCCTGTGTGAGTTTATATATGTGTGTGTGTTGTGAGAGAGGCAAAGCGTCTGATAAATGGCTTTCATTTGGGCCAGGAGAACTCTTTACTAGCACCTGCTTTATCTTCTCTGCTCAGGAGGGAAAGCGTGCGTTTATGAATGTATGTGTGTGTGTGTGTGTGTGTGTGTGTGAGTGTGTGGGAGGGGGGCTTTTTAAACTGCATTTAAATAGCTTT
>JAQMCX010000053.1:10031916-10051804 GCA_029814765.1 Acanthurus leucopareius | reverse complement strand
ACTAGCACCTGCTTTATCTTCTCTGCTCAGTAGGGAAAGCGTGCGTTTATGAATGTGTGTGTGTGTGTGTGTGTGTGTGTGTTTGTGTGTGTGTGTGTTTATGTGGATGAGAGAGAGAGGGAAAGAGAGGGGAGAGAGAGAGGGAGACGGGGGGAGTAAGGATAAAAAAAGATAGCTAATCTAGACCTTCAACCTGACAGAAGTCAAAATAAGGGAAGCTGAGGATGGAGATTTGAAATACATTGAGGTTCGCATAAAAGGGATTTAAATATATTGGGATTTATTCTTATCTCAACTGATGATTACCAGACAGGTACTGCATTTACTATCATAACAAACTGGGACAAAAAGTTGCTAAACAACATCTGTGTACACGGAGGTTAAGTTTAATTCAAGGAGCAATGTAGTGGGCAGCATGTCACCGAAGTTACCGCTAACCAGTGCTTTCTGTAATCTTTCATCTTTCTGTAATCTTTGTGGGAGCCCTCTTTGGCTATAACTCATAGCTGTCGTTAGCTTGTTAGCTCTGTTAGCTAAGTAGCTAGTGGCCCTATTAGCTGAACAAATAATGCAAGTTATTTTTTGGGATATTTTAAAAATAAATTGCAGAAATTTTTACACATTCTCTCTTAAAGCTTTAATTTTAAATTAGGGTGATTCAGGATTGTGGTTTATGGTTTATAATCAGATGACTATTTTATAATGTACTAATCCAGGCCAAGTTTGTGTAAAACACTCAATTTGGGAGGCTATGACATATGAGATGGCACTATTACTCATCATAAAGATAATTAAAGACAGCCAATTTATTTGTACAAGATGTATCGCATTAACTATAAATGCAACACAATGACACGATGCAACACTTGCAGGTCCCTACTTACACTCATTATACTAACTCCTCTTTTTCACTCATGTACACACATACACATATACATCTTACTCAATGTTAAAAAGCCCAAGTTAATCCTCAGTAGACAATGAAGAAATTCTGACCTATCTTGGGTCAATCACACAAGAATTATGCATTTATTTTAAATGGCATCTTCAAAAACCACTGACTGCTCCCTGGGCTCTGTTCAGTATGTGTGTGGTTAAGTGCCTAACCCACAGGAAGTGACAGGGCTCTTTCAGGGAAGGAGAGGGAATAAATTAAGGTAAAAAGACAGAAGGAGGGAAAGAGAGAGAGAGCAAGAACGTGACAGTGACAAATGACAGCAGGAGCTGAGACAATCACAAGCAGAGATAGGTGGAGAGAGACGCAGTAACACACACACACACGCGTGCGCGCGCACACACACACACTTAAGTGGCCTTGTGGGAGTTGTGTGAATTAAACTAGGTTGGTGGTTCCAGTGATCAGCAGACCACACTGACAGTATGAATGGACTTAAATGTATTAACACCCACATGGGGACTGTATACACAAGCTGTAATGCTTCTATGTGGTTTAAGTGTGTTTGCTGAGGATAACTGCAAACAGAAAGACGAATACAAACACCAAATATCTGATCACTCCCTTTCATTTCTGCTCTTTTCCCATGAACAGGCGAATGAAGGGTCGCTATAAAAGTTATTACTCTGCTCTTGAAAACAGTGAGGACTGAGAACTTAATTTACATGTTTTGTTCTGTGTGAATCATGCAAGAAACAAATAAATAGTCCAGTTGGAAAGCAGCGCAATGATGCACCTTTAACTCTACATCCGTGTCAGCACCATCTATCATGTATGTATCTATCCTTTCTTATTTGGAGTACTCGCTCTCTCTCCCCCACGCCCACACATTCAGTGTGTGTGTGAGGGTGTGTTACGTTGTGTTACATCAGAATCTGCAGTAGCCATCAACCACTACACACATGCATACCAACACACTCATATGTATACACACACACACACACAGATATATCTCTGTAACCTTGTATCTGTTGCTTACCTTCAATCACTGGCCTCTATTCTGAGTTCCCTAATGAAACCCCTTTTTCTATCCCTGGGACATGATTACAGAGATGTGCAGTACTTAATGTAGTATTGGAAGTTCAAAAAGGTGTTACATCGAGGTTACAAGTTTCAAATGCTTTGCAGGTCATGATTGTTAACTAATGTTGACATGGATGTCAAGCAAGCTGAAGGCTGGGGAATTTTGCCTTTATTTTTATACCTGCATCTCTCAAATAAAGTAAAAAAAAGTTGTACAATAAATCCATATTAGTAAATTCTTGAATACAAACTACCTAAATTACTGGTTCTTGTTTGGATACCTTTGAACATTGCGCTGTTTGTTAAGGTTACATTATTGCTGCATTGTAGAATTTTCAAAATCATCCCACACTCCCAAAAGCAATGACAACATAACCTTGATGCTGATAAAAGCAGACATGATATTCACTGTGATGGATTACCCATCTAAACCTAGTTTCATGCTTCTGCAAGGTGAATTTTATTTCGTAGTAAAATAAATGGAAACGGATGGCTGCCTGGTATAATGCTTTAACCTTAAATGGAAGTCCTGACCCCAAAATAAACTACTTTTATGTCTCCCGAATGGAGGTGGTCTCTTGCAACATGACTGTGGTTGTGGGTTTGTTCAAAGGATGAACACACGTATGTAATAACACTCTAATACAAACATACACAGAAAATAAACTGCTATAACAAAAATAAATGCAGTGTCCTACACTCTATTAGCACAGGTTTCACTTTGAATCTGGCAGCGTAATCACCTGTGTAATTTGAACTGTTATTAGGAGATGAATTGCCCTCTGGAACAAAGAGTGCAGTGACGAGACAAAAAAAATGGCTGCCAGTAATGTGAACATGTGAGTTTCTTTTGGCAGTGACTACTCATTTGTTCATTTTTCTCCAAAAGCTGGAAAACATCAGCATTTGTGCTGACCATATCCATGCTCCTCTTGCTAACACACACCCTTTGTATGGGAATTTTTTATTCCACTGGTTTGTTGCTGTTTTTCACGCTTCGATGCAGTTTGCTGGACTGAAACACTGTATGTTACTGTATATATAATCTTCAGTGTAACAACAGAGGAAAATATATGAGCTGAGGAAAATGCTAATTGTTCATCTGTGTATATGCGAGTTAGAAAAACTGCACATCCTCATTATTTGTTTGAGCACAAGGAAATAAATGTTTCTGTATGTGCTTTTGTATCTGTATGTCTGCATGTGGGAGGTAGAGACAGAGGTTGTGATGTTTGTGGTGCTGTGTGAACGTGTTTGTGGGAATAAGCAGGTGGCTGTGTGTTTGGGTGCACCTGGGAGCTGATGATTCTCTGCGAGGATCTCTCTATGTTGGCAGGCAGACCAAAGAATGCAGGTCTGTCATCCTCTGGGAGATTCTCTATTACGCTGCGGTAGTCCTGGGAAGACACAGAGACACATACAGGCTACACACAGAAACACTTGAGAGAGAAAATGTCAGCATGGTGCCTATTTTAAGACACAAGGCAACTTACTAGATTTTCAAAGCAACATGTGCCAAATTGAAAAAGTTAAAGCTTGTGTTGTACTGATATGCTATTTGTAAGGTTAGATGTGACTTTTCTAATGGTATCCATTAAGCACTCTAATTGCTACTAACTAGTAAATAGCAGATATAGTAATTAAAAGTTACTACCTATTTACTTGATCTTTTTCATATTGACTTCTTTGTATGGCCAATGATCTCTCAATAGCTCTGCAGTATACCAATTTATTTTAGTAGGACTTTAAATAAGTAGATACGTACTGAACAATTAAGGGATTTCATGCCCACCTGATGCATATTTAGCTGCATCAACTGAATACAAAGCAACAAAAAGAACACAGCCGATTGTGTTGAGGCTATCTAATTGGATGTATTTGAAGCGGCTACTTTTAAAACCAACTTCAAATGAACTAAGTAATGAAACTTCAATACCGACCAAACCATAAGTAGTGAATCTTGTTGGTATGAAAAGTGTGTGGGCACCAATTTAGTGCTCCTTTTTTTTTGTTTATTTGTTTTTCGTTTCAATGCCAGTGCACCTGGGACTTTAGAAAGAATTGACATTGCAGCTTCAGCTTTAGAGTGCAGAAAAAAGTGCCCTTTTTCTCTGAAACAAATAAACAAACAAACAAACAAAAAACCCTGGGCATCTTTAAGAGCACTAGATGTAGCACCTACACCTCCAACTCTGAATGAAAATGCCTGCTTGCCAACTCAATTTTATACCACTGAGTTATCGTGACAACTTACCAATATAGAGCAAGAGTTTGGGAGGCTGATTTGAGGTGGAAAGAAGCGTGTTCCTCCTCTGCTCTTTCTCTGACCAGCTGAAAGGGAGGAAGAGAGGAGATGCGCAGAGAAAAATTGCTCCAGGTAAGAGCGTAAAATGCGAAGGTCTGATGGGTTGTCAATGCGTCCACCATAGATGGCACTCTCCAACAGGCCATGCACAAACTCCCACTGGAAAGCTTTACCACCTTAAGAGAAATTAAAACACAAAGACACATAGAAAGTTCCATACATGTATAATGAGCACACAAAGAACAAGGAAACACTAACCTGCGCACACTTACACATGCTGAAAGGCAGACAGATACAGCAAAGGGGAATGCTCATACATACTAAATTAACTGCATAAATGCAAATGCTTTCCCATTCAGATTATGCTTCATAAGGGGTAGTGTAAGTTAAAAAGGTAACTTATCAATGAACCCACTACTTATTGTCATATGTTGTAATTTTTGTTACTAGTCCTCCTACCTTCAAAAAGCCTGTCGATGATCTCAAAGCCAGCTCGGAGGTCCGACAAAGAAAACTCATAGAACTTCGTCCAACCCTGAATGAGGCACAGAAAAGGAAAGATGACAATATATTTATTTTAATACTAATACTTACCTGACTGCTACAGTACCATTAGGTTCCTTTACATAACCTAAGTAACACATGGTTATCACACATATTCCCTTTTTCTTTAAATCTTTTGACAACTGCGCACAATTGTACTTTTAATTACCATATTTTTCTATCCCAGAGGTGAAAAACACAAACTTAAGACAGTAAACACAGCTGAAAGCTAATCACCATAGAATGAGATGATGCATCTTTTAGCTTAATGTAATTTCTCTTTTGGCTTTAATTTTCAAGATAACAAGTCATTGTGTGCATCATAATTAACCTTGACAATTAAAACCACTTCAACACATCCAAACTGATTTACTTGCCTTTGTAGTGATCTGCTCAGATTTTACACAGCTACAGTCCTTGATACTTTCAGAAAGCCACACAACCAAGGTTAAACAATATTATAATACAGCTTCAATTTGAATTGCTATTACAACCTTCTGAAGAGAAATATCCAGTTGTTGTTGTATAAAGGTTTCCACCATAAGGCAACTTTTCACTTCCTCAATTTTTCTCAAATCAACCGTTTGATCACAACAAACCCTGCTGTCTTGTCAGAGGGTAAATCACAAAATAAGGATCAGTCCCACTTCTGCTTATACAGAGACATGCTACAATCTGGACATTCACAATGATGAGGTTGAGGAAGGATAAAAAAACCCAAGTCTGCTGTATTTAAACAACACGTATGCACACAAACACAGAAGAAGAACAACACTGTTACAGCACTCACTGTCTTATAAAAAATCTCCAAAAAAAACTACAGAAGTGGTAAAACGTAACTGAGTGCGAGGGCAGTCTCAGACTGTGGTGTGCCTTTGTTGCACTTCACTGCTATTCAATGAGCAGTTGTTATCTGCCCACTGATGCTGTGGGTGGATGAGGTGAGGGGTGGAGGAAAACTGTGTAGGCATGTTTGGTAATTCTTTGAATGATTAAGTGCATGTTGTTTTTTTCAGTAATTTTGTGCTTGAGTGTGTATTCACAGATTATGTGTAGGGGAATGTTTCGTCTGGATCTGATAAATGTGCTCACATTTGTATGAGTGAAAATATGTCTTAACCCACTCATGCGATCATGCATATATACATTTGATTTATTTATGGATACTGGATGCTTACTGCAATACTGTTTATTGACAGCGAGTGTCCATGTTTTAAATGATCCTGTGAGCACTCTGTGAGCACTCTGTGAGCACAGAAAATGTACTAGCTAGTTGCGCTTCCACCATAATTGGCCACACTACTTGTTCTCCAATTAAACAAAAACTCTAATCTTTCTTCTGCCACAGTGCCATGATCACTCACACACAAACTTTGGCTTTCTCTCTCTCACACACACACAAGTTCTCTACTAAAAAGGCTGTACACTTCCTTGCATGTGAAAACCTGCTTCTCTGTTTCCATCTTTTCTTCTCTCTTTCTTTGGTCTCTCTTTCAATGTCCATTCCTGTCTTTTCATATGAATTTTGGACGGACATGAAAAAAAAGGATGGAAACAGAGAGAATAAATGTGTGTGTGTGTGAGTTGGGGAAAGGGGTGGGGGTGAATCGAGGAAGGAGTGAAGTGTTGGTGGAGTGGACGAAAGAAACTGTGACTATTTCAGTAATTGGACTATCTTGGATGAGTAACAACATTAACATTTCCAATGAAAGCAGCTACCAGAGATTCAATAATTGAGAGAGAAAAAATAATGACACAGATACTAACCAGGGAAAAAGGCCAATGAAACAAAATCAGGGAAAAAAACAAATAAGCGAAGTAAAGTAGAAAGTGAGAAAATTTAAGGAAGGAGGAAGAGAAATAGATTTGTTCTGTAAATAAAACCTATCCTAATTATTAAGAGCAGTGTGGAGACACTCTGCAGCATCTAGGGACCAACTCAAGTTCAATCCAGTGCCTTGCCAAAGGGCACAGATGAGAACTAGATGAATCTACACATTATTGATGGTTTAGAAAAGTGGATCCTCTAGGAGGAAACCAATGGTAATGGGAAGAACATGCAAACTCCATGCCTTGCCCTGACTAGGGATCAAATCCAGGACTCTGTTACTGGAAAGCAACAGTGCTCATCATTAAACCACCATGATGCCAAAGTTTAATCAAAAAAGCATGTTTTTTGTTACAGGTCTCCCTAGAGTTTGGGTTTTACTAGGAATGTGTTGATTACATGTTGGATTAGCAGAGAAAGACAGATAACTTCCTGCTGTAGCTGCAGAAATTTTATATTATTTAATTAGACAGACCGCTCTGAGGCACAGCAGCAATACACAGAGACAAATGAGTTCCAGTTCATGTTAAGACTCTGCAACATATCTGTAAACTACCAAACTGTTATCTTTTGCTTTTCTTTTTGCTAATTTGAAATACCTCTGCATTAGACACACATTACTTGAATTTTTTAAATACAAGGTAAATCAGCACATAAAAGTCAAAAACCACAGACACAAGAAGTTCAGTCAGGGCTCATTTCAACTGAATCTTGTTATGCTAGATTATGAAAGCAAAAAATGAGCAAAAGATACTAGAAACTCTGACATGCCTCTATTACTCAGTAGACAGGCATAACCCCCTTACTCACATAGAAAGGAAGGTGCACAGTACTTGCAGAGTTATGCTCAAAAACAAACTAGCTCATACAACATGTTATCTGACAACACAAGAAAGTTTTAGTGCATATAGCCACAGTCAGGGTGAAAATCCTGTTTTAGCAAATACAGGCAAGCCATGATAATCACTTAAATATGAGGAATATGAACCAAGTACAATTATGAATAGTCTGTCAAGACAGGCATTCATGATTAGTTGTGTAACAGTGAAAAGAGAGCATAAGGGAGAGGTTCACACCCTACTTACTTCCTTACCTTCGCACATCTGGCTACATGTAGTGGGCTTGAATGTCAGATTATTAGCTTAGAAAGTTACAAAAATTGTCTGATCACAAGGCATTTTGTTAAAAAAAAAATTACCTAAAAAAATAATAATTAACATTATTTATTATAACATTTAGTTATTCTTAATGCATCAGTGATGAGGTTAATCTTTAGCTTTGATTAATTTTCCTGATTAGCTTACAAGAGCAATTAAACAGACTGAGCTTCTGATATAAAATTTGATTTGAGTATTCATAAAAATTTTAATCTTTTGGACATAAAGGCCCCAATAGCCTAATAACTCAGGCTTTTGTTCAGCATAATTTCTCTCAGTGTTATTTGATTTGTTATCTACTTTATGCTGATTCATCTTTGCTTTGGGGTTCCACTGAGAAAATAAATAGTCTTGTTTCCCTCTGCAGGGATGCAAATTGTATCAGTCTCTTCACACTCAATCTTGTTATGAAGATATGATTGACCAGAGCTGTAGTTCGGATAAGGAAATACTTTGTTCAGTCTTTGAAGATTTCAAGTTGATCATGGGACAACACTTTGATTTATTTAAGTTGCTGTAAGACTACAGCTGAGTTACATTTTAGCTTGAAAATTAGAAAAATTAAAAACATAACATGCAGTGGGTCAATAAGATGCATCTTGAGTGGACACCTAAAATGTCTCCTTTAAAATACTTCGACAGTGTATGACATAGGATTGTACTAACCCTCCACACCTCCATTTTCCTGACTTGACATAGCAAACTCTTCAGTTTACAAGTGGAGTGCCTGAGTGTAAAGCATCAGGTGGAGAGACTCCAAAGCCCACACCACTGCTTTATACATTTTGTTTTATGTTGTGACACATACATAGCCATACATACACATAAGCACACAGAGAGACTCTGCCAGAGGCACAGCACGGAGAGTAAAGACGTTCACTATCTATGCTGGTCAGGGAGGATGAAGATAACTGATCTCTGCAGTAGGTGATTTTTAACCTTTCTGTGGGTGTTCATGTGCACACTTTGACTGTTTATGTCAGTACTACTCCCTCCCCGTGGGTATCAATCTGTATAGTCTGGGTCCTTGTTATTAATGGGTAGATAGGGCTGGAAAAAACAAACATCTCATGCATTTATACAGCTGCGTTGTATTTTGATGCTTGCTGTAAGATGGGCTTTAAATAATTTTGTACCTGTGATACCCATGATGGAAATAAGGTCATATAAAGTATGTGTGGGTTTGCATAAACACACTGTGGCATTTTATAGCAATACAACCAAAAAGCTTATGATTTTAAAGGGTATAAAAGCACTTTTTATTACTCAAAGTATCAAAGTTAAATACATGCAATCCATATGCAACAGCAGCTTATGCTAGTAGCATTTATGAAAATATTTCATTCAAACGCAGGGAAAATTGTAGAAAATTTGGTTAATTTTTTGTTCGTATCCTTGTCTCAGTTCTATGTGTGTTCCAACATTTGAATAGGTGCTGTCATTTTATTCTTTTAAACAATGCTACAGTAGTTTGGGTATATTGTCCTAAAATTAAATTGCAGAACTATGACCACTCAGGTCTATATTGGTGTGTTTGTGTGTTTTACCTGAGGTATGTAGTTGCGTCTTTCTTGGCAGACAGCATGGAACCAAGCCAGACAGAACAGAGACTGAGCTCTGGCCAAGATGCCTCCTACCCACAAACAATCAACAACATGTCAGAAATAAAATAACTATGTAACCAATCATTTTTTGAGTGTTTGTCTCTTTCAAACACAGTATTATTTATCAACAAATATAAAATCAGGAGAGATCAGATATGATAACACATTGTAAGACAATAGAAGAGAAGAGGAGAGATGAGATGAGAAGAGGAGAGAAGAGAAAAGGATATGACCTTTACTGATCTGTTCAGGAGTCCACGATTCGTATGTTCTCAGCAAAT
The DNA here is from genome assembly GCA_029814765.1 of Acanthurus leucopareius. Lineage (NCBI taxonomy): Eukaryota > Metazoa > Chordata > Actinopteri > Acanthuriformes > Acanthuridae > Acanthurus > Acanthurus leucopareius. The sequence goes on along the minus strand of JAQMCX010000053.1, from coordinate 10,042,108 downwards.
TCTTCTTCAACCCGGGTGGAGCCTGGAGGTGGGGAAAGATGGGGGGACATACGGACAGATAGAGAAGGGACAAAGTGAGGGGGGGTTGGAGGGGAATGTAAAAAAAAAAATCGCATAAAATTTTGATGGAATAATTAATGTGTGAAGACTTGTGTGTAGATATATGATGGATGATATGAGACATGCATAGAAAAAGGCCCTGCTGGGACACAAAGTCAGGATCTCCCATTTACACTGTTAGCATCTGTTTACATCTGATAGCAATAATAATAATAATAATCATTCAATAATTAGTCTTGATTAGTGTTCATTCCTGGCTTAAATAAGTATGTAGGACCAGCAAACATCCGAATAAATGTAAAAATCCTAGCTACAAAAATTTTCATGTAACTAAAGAAAGAAATGGACAGGTCAGACAACACACTGAACAAGCCAGGAGGAGAAATAGATCACATCAAGTTTAACTCTTTTGTAACCTATTACCAGTGTTTGGAATAACGAGGGTTCAAATAACTGGAGAGACTGTGTTTGCTCAGGGCTGGACATTCAGTAGTTATTACCAAGGGGAGGAACACTCAAAGCCATGACACGGAGTGCTGTTGCTTTTATTTTATATGTAGAGCCACAAGACTGTGCATACAGTATGTTTATATACAGAATATGCTGTATTCCTTTGTTGTGCTCTACTTAAGTTGAAAGAACTTCCGACAAGAGTCAGCACATATTGTATCTCTAAACAATTCTCTGTAGATTTGATTCCTCTGGCAACTTTATGCTCTGTTTATATTAGAAATAATGAGAAAAATCAGTGCACACATGATCAGCTTTGCTGAACATTTGTTATCTCCTTCTGTAGGTTTTAATAATATGCACAGTCAGTAACAAATAAGTACTACATGGGCCAAAACTGGTAAAATCCCTATACATGTCACCAACTTCAGTGGACTAAATGTATTTGCAACGTGCTATACAGAAAAGTTTTCCCAATGGCCCATAACTATTTTATTATTTTACCGTTTGTCTTTCTTTATGTGCTTTTGTCTGTGCTTATGTGTTTTTTTGTTGCTTTGCATGCCATTGACCAGTAGGTAAGTGCAGATAAAAAAAAATAGCTTGTATGGCTTAATCTGACACATCAACATGATGGACCTCAGTTAATATGCTTTGTCCCTGCTTAAATAAACATAAATAAATACATAAATATTTTTTAGACACTAACAATTCATTTACTGCCGGCACGGTGTATTTTACATTGTAAATAAATTAGTAGAATTTAATATTTGCTGTATAAGAGTTTGAGCTGTTAGTTAAGTTAAATGCTCTACCAAACATGCCAACAAGACACACAACACTAATCGGCAAAGGGGAGCTGAGTGAGGGTTTATGTGACTGGGGTCATATGTAGGATCTATAGTAGCTTGAATACAACATTTTTTACTGTAGCTTAGAAATTGTGTTTTTGCTGCAATGATTAATTTGTGAATGTGTGGGTGTTTGTGTATATGTGTTTGTAGGTGTGGTTAAGGCATGCAGTGCCTTTTAACCTCAGTTGTATTAATCCTTGGTTTGACATTCTAGCTTTGACACCTACTTTTCCCACGGTAAACAGATAATATATAACAGTAACTTGGATATAACTGGGGTTGTGTGTGCACTTAACTTGATGTATGTCAAAAAGTTTAAGTGTGACTGTTGTTAAGAGAGAGAAAAGACAGACACACAGAGGGAGAGGGACCGCTTGTGCAGTATGCTTGGCTGCTGAAGCAGCTATTCCCCTTGAGCAGGACTCCCATCAGACACACACTAAGCACTAAAGCATGCATCAATAACACACATGCTGCAGGCTTTTGCATCGCCTTACAAATGTATGATGGCTGAAGTGCATATTAAAACATTATATTTGGGAAAAAAGACATAAATATTAATATTTATAAACTCACATGACATTTCAAGCACATCAAGTGCTCACACAGCCTCCACTCTTGCAGTGGTGGAATGTAACTGTAACTGGAATGTATATTTGCCCGGGTGCTATAATTAAAGTACAAATTTAAGGTGTCTATGCTTTGGGTATTTCCGCTACACAATTTAGTATTTCTGCCCCTCTATATATCAAAGGGAAATATTTCATTTTTTACTCCACTATGTTTGTCTGACAGCCTTAGTTACTAGTTACTTTTCAAGCAAGTTACAATTTATGCACAATTTAGTATAATTGTTTCTATACTCACATGTGTGTGGCTCTGAATGAATGTGTGTGTGTGTGTGTGTGAGTGAGTGAGAGAGCACCTCGTAAGTGATCTTAAGGCTGGACTGTAGCAGTATGAGTGGAAATCTGGGGTGAACTTCTGCTGTGAGCCAAAGACGGAAGCCTGCTTTGGGATGCAGCACATTGAGTTCCTGTGGTGGAAGAGGGACAGTTACACACATAACACCTCTTAATGCACACAAAGAGATCACAGGGGTAAGAGAGTCATATGAAACTTGTGCAGTATTATCAGGCTGTATATATTTTGTGTTCAAACATAAACTCAGGTGTGTCACAACTGCTTTTCTTGTTCAGGGTTACAAAGGACTGGAGCTTTTTGCTGTAAGGTATAGTTACTAATCACAAAGTATTCATAAGAGTATAATAAAACTTTATGCTGCACAGAATGCAACTTGTGTTACACTTATTTATATCCTTAACTTTGTCACAATCCAGACTTTCACAGGTTCCTAAAAAAAATTCAAATTTGTTAACTGAGATGTTTTGTGACTCTATTTATATTCTGTCCTTATAAAAAATGTGAATATATTCAACTTTTATTAAACAGTGTGGTCAAATGAGAGCTTTAAACTCTTTTGCATGGGTGCCCTATTTACTTAGTAAAATGAATAAACACAATACTAAAATGAGGATAATTACTAAGGCATATAACAAACTATTTTTTCTTTTCAGTTTGCATCACTTTTTCTATGCAAGTCTTTCTTTTTAAATCCACTGTGCCAAGATTTTTCATTATAAAAATAATGTATCTTAGATCTACATTTTATTCCTCTCTCTTTAACTCATTTACTCTCTGCATCCTTTCTATTTTGCTGTCTCCATCACTGTCTGCACATCTCAGTTTCCAGCTGTCTTTCTCTCACTCTTCTTCTTGCATTAACCCCCCCTCTCTTTCTATATTTCTCAAAGACTGGCGGTTAAAAATAGCATGCTTGCACCTTAGGGTCTTGTGTCATCTGATTGGGTACTCACACACAAGCATGCACACAGGCAGAATTCTAATCAATGTGTTTCTGCATCATTTGAAACCTAATTCACTCTCGTGGAAGCACACATGGTCACAGAAAATCAAAGAACACTGAAACTGACATCCCTCTAAGAAAAGTCTTCTTTCTCTTATTGAGCATATACATGTTTATGTGTGTGTGTGTCTGATCTGCTGTCAACCAGAATCCCACTGGAACTAATGACAGTATTGTGAGGAGATGCAAGAGGAAGGACATTAACAAAGAAGAAAAGAAAGGATAGATAACAGACAGATATGGAGGAGGAGGAGAGGTAGAGGGAGGAATTTACTGTTTGCACATCAAAACCTATCTAAGTTACAGTATATATTTATCTTTATATATATACAGCTATGTGTCTAGATGACAGACAGACTGACAGATAGACAGATCGATAGATAGATAAAATTAAACTTTGTAATGATTATCATAGACAGAGAGGACTTCAGATTGATAGAAAAAAAATTTGCAAGTTGATAAATAAAAGTAGAGAGGCAAGTGAGGACATCTGCACTGCCAAATTCAATTATGAACACTGACCACTCTCCTTTTCTGCTTCTCTTCCTTCCTCTCTCTAACTGACCAACTGGTTTAGTGAAGGAGGGAAGCACTGGAGAGCCAGATGGCATAAAGAAGCCGGAAAATTCAGACACTACATTGAGAAATACAGTAAGACAGAGCAGAAGGGCAGAAACAGAGGCAGATACTAAAACATCAACCTCTTTTCCAGTATTTTTTACCTGTGTGTCATGGCTCAGTTCATTTTTCTCTTTTTCTGTCTTTTCACATCTACTATGATTTCATTCTTTCTTTCCTATGCTCCCTCTCTCCCTTGTTCCCTTTGTTGCGTCAGTTTTTCATTTCAAGCTCGACTGCCGAGACCCCAACCTCATTGGTTGCTGGGCAAGAACCGAAACAAAGAGAGTGAGAGAAAAAGGGACAGACAGAGAGCTTAAATTATACAATACATGAAGAGGGGTGTTAAGACAAAGTAGTATGAAGATCGCTAGTATGTGGACGTGGAAACTAACAGGGAATAAACTGCAGAATGAGGTACTAGGAGTAAATAAAAGAGAGGGGTTAGAAAAGTGGAAAGGAAAGGGACAAAAGTAAAGGAGGACAGCTGTAATAATCTATGGTTTAAGTCACACTGGGAGCGCAGACAAGTCTAGATAGTAGGGATCTTTGACTAACCCCCGGGGCACAGACTCTCACACACACATTCACGCAGGCCAATCATTGCCAACAGCTGTGCCACCTAGTAAGATATGACCTGCTACAGTGACAAAGCATTAAACAGAACTCCAGGAAGAGCTCGTGGACACAAATAAATACTAAGAAAGTAAAAGACACATATTAACCCACTAACCCAGTTTATTCTATTTATAAAAAACATAATTCTCAATACTAAGTTCACTTTTTCAGACCTGTTCGCACAGTTCTCTTTACCAACATGCATCTCATAATTTTAAAGGTTTTTACAATACTATGTAAATGTGAAAAAATGTGCATTAATACACAGTTTTTGGTAGTGACTAGGTTTGGTGGCAGTTGAGTTTAAGTATATTTAAATAAAAGATATGGTCATTGACAGTCAGTGCAATAAAGAGTGATTCAGTTTGGCCCACAATGACTAATGTGCTGCTGCAGGTGTTAACAAGATGTGCAATATCACACACCACCACTAAAACATAATACTAAACACATAAAGGAGGTGACACATGAGGGCTATCAGTGACACACACAAATATGCAACCTCCATGCAGGCATTATACTAATACTTACAAAACACACATATAAAGACAGACCAATATACAAGCATAAATGATAACAAACACAGCCGCACAAATAACAGCACATGAGTAAAAGGGCATGACAGGTAGAGAGCCAAATGTGCATGTGCAGACTAAGGACAGAAGGTAATTTCAGATATTGAAATCTGAGCAGCCAGCAGAATATGTTCTTATGTCCCTATGCTCTTGTGTTTGTGTGTATGTAGCAGTGTTGTTGTAGTATAGATAAACACTGACAAGCGGGTGAACAAAAAAATTATACACCTTTATGTACTCAATATTCTTTCTGTCCCTTATCTGTCCTCCGAACAGCAACTCTACCTATCTGTCATTGTGGGCTTGAGATGATGTGAATAAGTGCTTGTTTCACTAGACCCATTTTCTATCATTTGAAAGTCTTTCAATGGATTTATTTTACTTGTTTGCTTTTACACTGAAATTAAAGGTAGCATAGTATTATCTACAACCCCTATTAGCCATGAGGTCTCACCACACATACAGACTCATGCACCCACAAAGCACCTACTTTTTCCAGGAGGGGCAGCCATGTCGTGACAAGGTGAAGGTTTTTCAGGCAAAGCCAGTCTCCGTTTCGGGAACATTCTCTGAGTGTAGCTAAGGCCACATCAGCCTGTCCCTGACCCATAGAGATCTAGACAGACAAAGAGAGTGGGGGAGGCAGGGGGGTGAGAAACAGAAGCAGTGAGATGGAAACTGTGATTTTACATTGTAATTTCTCAGACGTTAGGGGTTGAATATCTGATTTAATATTTTAATTAATCTTTCCCCTCAGTGGGAGAAACCATAAAATACAGTACTTGCAGAGTTGGATTCAAAATACGATTTTTATTTATTGAGTTTCCACTTGGACGCCAGTAACACATAACTAATGTTTTCTATACTAATATGTTACTGAAAAAACCTCGAGTAATGTTATATGCAGTATTCTTATGCCTGAGATACAGAGTGAACATCTTAGGTGGGTTCACTTGTATAAGTTGTTGGCTGCAGTTCACTTAAGATGTTAGAATCTTTTATTTCGAACTGTCTGAACATGAAGAGGATTGTAGATAGGTTTGAATAATTAAAAAGGTACAAAACGATAACCAAAAGAGCATATATTTTCAAAGTTATTTAAAAAATCTATAAAATTTTGCACTTTGTTGATAATTTTTTGGCAAGAGGTCTTGTCACAGTCCAGTATTGTTCTTGAATTGAACCCTATTACCCACACACTGAATAACAGCTGGTGTGTCTTGCAAGGGCAAGTTTTCAGACTTCTTGTCGTCTTGAAGTAGATTACAATTGATGAATTCCTCTGGCAAAAGACCGTCAAAAAACTGTGCTTCAACACTGTTTGAATACAACATCAACAAGCTGTAACAATCTCATTTGTGCATCACACTATTGTGTAGATTTGATCTCAGTTAAATAACACTTTCAATTGCTCATCTGCAGTAACTTCTCTCGTCTGCTCCTGTTACTCTTTACCTCGTGATAGTTGTCCCTGCCCACAGTTTCAGCTGCAAGTTCTGCAAGCTCCTGGGATGGGTCTGCCCCTGGAGAGATGATGATCAACACCGGCTCCAATTCCAGTGTCTCAGTGTAGAGTCGTCGCAGGTTCAGAGGAGGAGGGGAGAGCTCTTTCATACCTGCAGCGAAGAGGAGGTAGGAAGATAACAAAGGGTGTGAAAGACACATCTTTAAATAAATGTTGTAACATTTCATTTAAAGTTGATGTACAACTCAAAGTCAAAAGTGACTGGATATATTGCATAGGGAGGGCACATTAGGAGGGGGCGGAGAAAAAAAGGTAAATGCTATGAAGGAGCAGCAAAAGGGAATTTAAGAAGGGTGGTTTGGAAAGAAAGGAACACAGGTGGGGTAAACAAATCAAGCTGGAAAAGATGACAGGGGGAGACAGAACAGGGAGAGGTAGAAGGTATTTAAAGTGGGAGAAGAAGGTAGAAGAAGAGGGAGAGCGGGAGGCAATGATGTAGAAAGGGAGAGAGGGCATAAGACACTGAGAGACGGAGGGAGAGAGATTAGGAGGGTGATGTGCTGCGCATACTGAGTGTTAGGTATGCAGCAGTATTCCCCACACATAGCAGAAGAATACCTTGTCAGCCCCCCAGTGTTGAGGAGCTAGGCTCTTTGTGTGAGTGAGTGTGTGACTGCATGTGTGCATTTCCTCACTGAGCATTAGGCTCTAATCCTGCTGTAATATATTGAATCCCATATCAGATATGAGTTAATAGTGACACACAAGCAGCGATATAAGCACACACAATGTGAGTGTTAGAGATTCCACTGTGACTTGACTCGCTCATATATCAGTAGATATCTTTCTGCAGACACACACACACACACACACACACACATCTAGAGCGCTGTCTCCTAAGGTTGGGACACTAAACATTCTTTTAGTGTGTACTGTCAAATGCAACCTGCTGCACGTGCACGCACACAAGGTCCTGGTAGAGAACATCTCAGATGCGACCTTCTGCTGCATCACCATGGCAACACTAAGAAAAACAGTCATCTGACCACATGGCTTGTGATGTCTGACGAAAGAAAAGGGAGCATCTTCAATAGGTGCGCGTGCACAAATACGTACACAACTAGCTCTGATATGGGCAGGTAATCAGTATTCGTGCTGCAGACCAACATCCTCTGTCTGTGAAAAGCAAAGTTCACCTTGGCTTTTATGACACGAAATCAGGGCTAAGAGAAGCCTCGAAAAAGACAGTGCCACACTCTCCCTGTGGTTTAAACACTTCTTCGTGGAGGGAACACTTAATGGCTATGAATTGATGAGCAGACACACAGTACTTGACATACGCACTAAGGTTCTTTTATTAATATCTATATTTTTCTCCTTAAATCACTTCAATTTAAGGAATATATATGTATTTAGGTGTTGATTAATGGTTAAAACAATAAATTGCATCCTCTTAGGTGACTGATGACTGATGCTTAAACAAAGTGATGTTTTTGTGCTTATGAGAAAGAGTGCTCCTATTTTTCAGAAGTAGGGAGAGTAAACCAGTAAGTGAGCACAAGTGTGTGTGCATTTGTTTGTGTGTGTCTGTGTGTGTGGTTGTGTGCGTGTATGTGTGCGTGTGTTTGTGTGTGTTTGGGTGTGTTTGTGTTCACCCATGCAGACTCAGTGCCCAGGCCTGGACTGGGGGGATTGAGTGAGATTAGCTGTAAGAGGATTACAGACCATGCCTCATTAGCATACTGATTTACAGCCAAAAACACATACACATACACACAAAATCTTCTTCTCTCCTGTTCTTTTTTTAATCTGTCTGTCTCTCTCTCACTTTCTCATTCAGAAACACACTTTCACTCACATCGTGCACTTGTACACAAACTATACCTTCCACAATGGGTTTACTTGGTGTTCAAGGAGTGTGAGGACTCTCTTGATCAGTGTAGTGCAAACACGTGTTTTATTAGAGTTGCCCACAGACAAGCAAGAAGGGAGACAAGGAAGTGATGCTCATGCTCTTGAGGAATTGTGTCAAATGGCAACACAAACACAAATCTAAAGGGAGTAAGAGAGCTAAATGCCAGAGAAAACATTCACACAAAGACACCTGTACAAAAACATTTTTTTACACCCTTGCTGTAGTATCATCCAAAATGATGATTTGCCCTTTTTTTGGTCTAAAGCAGGTTTTTCAGGCCTCGTTGGCGCAGTAGGCAGCGCGTCAGTCTCATAATCTGAAGGTCGTGAGTTCGAGCCTCACACGGGGCAAGACTTTTTTAAGAAAATTATCCACATCAAAATAACTGGAGATCTTCAACACAGTACGAATTTGAAAGATGTAATACACATCTTGGGGATGTAGAGAAGAGCTGATGGACACTCTTAAACACGGACATTCAGAAAGGCACACGCAGACCAAAAGCCTTGAGTGTCACTCTCATTGAGCCAGTATTATTATTAGCACTCTTGAGCAGCTGCACAACAGCTGAGAGTGAGTTTCAGTCAATAGAGCTTACGCTATCAGTATGAAGCAGTACTTTTGCCCACCAGAGTGTTCTTTCCCTCTCTGTCTATATTTTCTTCCCTCCATCCTTTCCTTAAAACCCCCAATTTTTTGCTGCTGAGGCTCTTTTGAATATTCTTAATAAAAACATTTCTAGAAACATTTCTATCATTGTTTAATGACATTTTTAAGGAATAAGTAATCACACTAGAGCTGCAGCTGTGACTTCTTTATTCAATTTCTTGCTCTTGGTGGTGGAGAAGGAGTGATTTGAGAAAATGATCTAGTGGTGTGCAATGAAGCTGATGAAGCATGGCAGCTTTAGTCAATTGTGAAAAATGTGTAAAAAAAAATGTACATTGCAAACAAGTGCACAATGTGTGAAGAGTGTCTTGTCAACTAATCTCATAATCTGAAGGTTGTGATGTTGATCTCACATAAAAAAGCTTTACAAACAAAAATAACCTATAAAAATATGCAACTGATACCAAATATCTAATAATCTAACAGAAGCATCATGTGGAGCAGTTTGTCTTTTTTTCTTTTGGTAAAAATGCATCTTGTCAAAATATAAAATAATGGGGTCACAAACTATAAATTGCTAAAAAAAAAAAAAAAAGAAACAATAAGTAGTGAATAAATAGGAAATCTTTTTTGGATGCAATATATATCATATATAGCATATATCCCTGACACCATACCTCAAACTCATCCATGCACACACATTTATCACTAACTACACAGACAGCCACATGCACCGTATTGTTATTATTCCTCTGTTGTCATTATGTGCTTTGACTAATGTCTCCTTCAACTTGAGACCGCCATCTTTTGTCAAGGGTGAACTCTTAGGTTAACAAGGACGAGAAGTTTTAATAATGCAAAAAGTAAACATTTGAAAGCGTGTTAAGATTATATCCTCAATTATTTTCCAAAGTTGAAAGGTTATTGCTCAATCTGTGAAATATAACAAGAGCTTCACTGTCCTGATAGTACAATACATGGACTTTTTAAACAATCAATTCACTCTACAGTGACAAGTACACACTTTTCAGGCCTCGTTGGCGCAGTAGGCAGCGCGTCAGTCTCATAATCTGAAGGTCGTGAGTTCGAGCCTCACACGGG
>JAQMCX010000053.1:10013296-10031816 GCA_029814765.1 Acanthurus leucopareius | reverse complement strand
CTCTAAGATCATCATATGTTTGTGTTTGTGTGTGTGTGTGTGTGTGTGTGTGTGTGTTAGAGAGTGAGAGATAGAGAGAGAGAGAGAGAGAGAGAGAGAGAGAGAGAGTGAAAGAGAGAGAGAGAGAGAGAGAGAGAGAGAGTGAATGGGTGTGTGTCTGTGCAAGCAAGCCCGTCCGTGATCATATGTGCGATTTTGTCTATGAGACAATGGAAACAAGAACAGGCAGCGAGATGAGTGTGTGTGTTTTTGTGTATGTGGCATTTGCTCAGGCACAGTGACATGTGGCATTCTCAAAATGATGAAAGACACATAAAGAGAAAGGATGGGGAAGACTATTACATTAAAAAAAAAAAATCTTAGCACTGTTGATTAAAGTATTGCTCAGAAATCTAGAGTAAAAGACTTGTTTGGTTTTGATAGGTTGTTCAATTTCAACATTTGCCATACACATTTATGGGTTGCATAAGAGGTCAATGTTCATCAAAATGTCTTAGTCTGACCAAATAGGAGGAAATCAGGAGAAGGAAACCCTTGCAAAAATTAGTTAAGAACAGACTTGTTAACAGTGCCATAGTGCCCAGAAGAAAGTATTAATATGTTTTGAATGTGATTTGTTTTGGTTGTTTTACAGAGGAATTTTTAAATAATAAATTATTTTTATATCTACTCTGGTTCACCCACCTCTGTAGAAAAATGCTAAGCCAAACTCCAGTTCAGTTGGGCAAAATTGGTGGAAATAATAAAAAATATGAATTGAGACTCTTACCCAAGGCCTGGGTGGCAAATGCAGCCATGGTGCTCTGCAGTCGGTCCGGTCTGACAGCCTGAACCAATAGCAGCTGGGCAGAGAAAAGAGAAAAAGATTAACGGGCGAAGAAAGAAACAACAGGTATCCATTAAAACCTGTTGGACAGAAGGTCAATCCCAGTCATGTCAAAAAAATATTTCATATGAAAAAAGGTTTTATGAAAAAAAGGGCTGATTTGGATACATCTCTGTTTTGAAATTCACCAAGGCCATTGGTCTGGCAATCAACTGTGCACATGTGATTTTAGTTAGGCTTCTGTCTTGTTCAAGAAAAAGTTTTATTTAGTAAAGAGAGTTTGTGGGGAGGTGTGCTCAAAGATAAAACCTAACACTTTAAGTGTGAGTGGACTTTTGAAAATAATCTGTAAATAACTCCAAGTTGTTCCATCTTTCTGATGGTTTTTGATTGAAAGCTGACCTGCTGGAAAGGAGTAATCTTCTTGGCAACGGAGGATGGGATCTCCTGTTCACACTGCGAGCTCTGCGAGAAGGACAGCCAAAGGTCTGAGTCACTCAAACACAGGGACTGGTAGAGGGCTGGGAAAGTAGTCTGTGAAAGAGGAATAGCCAAAGTTAAAAAGATGAAGGACTGCCCAGGAATTATAGTAAGCGGATAAGTATATTCAACCTTTTACCTCAAAGACAGCTGCTTTAGTGGCATTCTGATTAAATTGAATTAAACTATCATTTTTATTGTTTACTGACTGGATAAAGTGTCCTCATGCCAAAGTGACTGTAAATATTACGAGGCACTGATGTCTCTCACATGTTGTAAATGAAGCAGATGGTGTTATTATGTACATATTTTGTATGTATGAATGTAGATGTCAGCATGTGTGTCATAGTGTTTACTTTAAAAATGGCCACCGCTCCATGCCTTTCCTGATCAATCCAAGAGGGAAACTCCTGTCAAAGAGACCAGAGGTGAAAGTCAAAGACAGAACAAGTTGTGTTTTTTTTAAAACTTCAGAAAAGAAGTTGCAATCCTACCTCTTTCTTAAACATTTCTCCTACAATGGATCCAGTGAAAACATCCCATTCCTACAGCAAATCGTGGTGTTAACATTTGGCAGGACCAAGTTTGAATTTCTATTTTTCAATTGCTACTGAAATCAGTATTGATGAAATCCTATAAAATAAATGGGAATACAAACTCTACAAAGATACTTACGCTCTCCTGGAAGAGTTCAGGGTGCATGCCTTTCACAAAGTGCATAGCAAACATTAACTGGTCAGCCTAAGACACAGAGAAAGAGAGAGGTAGATTTATACACAGATGAGAACATGCTATTTTGCCCCACTTTAGAACCAACTGCAAACAGAGAAAGTCATGGTAGAGCACAAACTGTTAGCATCTCTTCCAGACGGAGGGCAAACACTGTCATGTTCCCACTGCATAATATGCAGCTCAGCCTGCCTAACTAAAGGGCTTGTAAAGCGCTGCTACACACAGTCCAAAAAGCCCAAGGGACATAAAGAAGTACACGGACTGTTGTAAAATTCCTACACTCACTCTCTCTCTCTTTGTGCCCACCTCTGTCTCTCTCAGATCTGCTGGTATGGTGTGGCAGAAAGAACAGATACAGTCACTAATCAAGGTGCTTCTCCCACTACCACCCACAGAAAGAAACAGACAGTAACCAACAGTCTCCGGTGGATATAGTAAATATAGTAAGAGAGAGGAGAAGCACAGAGAGAGCAACAGGAAAAAATGCAAAAAGCAAATATACACTAATTTAAATGCACATGCACACATACACATGATCATGCAGGAAGGCCTTTGTGTAATTAATCGTTTTTCCCCTCACAGGTTTGAACCATCCCCTAAATTAAAATTATTTTATTACACCAAACTTTAAAAAAAGTAGAAAAAATTGTTAAAAATTAAATTTAAGTTAAAAATGTCAGAAAGACAGAAAGATAGATAGACAGGAAGACAAGCACATACAGGTAATAGAAGGGACTAAAGAAACTGATAAATATCGTATGTATATTGACCAGCTGCATGTAAAATATAACAATTATGTAACTCTTATTTCTTTATACAGTTACAGCACATATTATAACTGATTTAGATATTTTGCTCCAAAAAGAAAAATCACACTATTCACTCACTAAACTCAATAACAGCAAGCTCCCCTAATAACATTCACAGTGAAATACCACCACATTGCTTCTTTGCTGGTCATGTATATTTATGTATATTTCATTTTATGCACTTAACAACTGGCTAGCAAAGAGAGAGCATTTAAATGTAACATTTATTTCAATAATACCTCTCACTTCTGTGTTTGGTAAGTGGCAATAAGTCAAATGACTGTGTTAATAAAATCACTTTGGCTTTTCACAGTAGCTGCTATCACTGTTGAAAGATGTAGGCATTGTTGCTTAAAAATCAGGTACATAAGGGATATGGCAGTCCGTCTGAGAAAAGCTCTTTTGCAGCCACAGCTGCTTCTATCATTCCAATGTGCTAACTGCATTGTGACTGCATTACAGCATTATTGGTTGAGATTAAACACCATTATTCCTAGTTGTCTTTTATATAAACCATAAAGTGGATCTTAAATAATGCACTTTAAGAAACTATACTAGAATAACACTTGAGGGAAGGTGTTATAGTGCAATTTGCTGATACAAACCAATGTATGCCTCTTGTGCAGAGCACCCACAGAACTAAGTCATGTGGGATTTTTTTTAAAGCCAAACCACATGACCCACAATATGAAACAAGCTGTTAACATGAGACTGGAGCATGCAGCACAGGTCATACAGTGTGTCACACAAAAAACAGTCCCCATCCACATTTTTAATTTTCTTCCAGAAATATGCTGGATGTTTGTCTCTGTTACACATTATGTCCAGTGTTGCCTTATTTTTTCCTCTCCTTGTTTCTGTCAGTCTCAGCTCACCACCAACCACAATGAGCTACTTTTTCCCCCCCGAGGAAAATGATGGATGTCAGTCTCCAACACATATTATATTCAGTGTTGCCTTATTTTTTTCTTTGCTCTCCCAGTGGTTATCAGGTTCAGTCCAATGTGATTTGATCTTGCAGCTGGTGTTTAAAAGTTGTAAAGATTTCAAATGGGTTCATTCCATTCTGTGAAATGCAAGAACTGAGTGAAAAAATAGACATGCCGGCATCAGCATGACCTCTAAATAATCACTTTTGACACACTATAAATGGGTTGCGTTGTCTCTACCTGCAAATACCCTTTGTGTGCCTGTATTTTCTAACTATCATTATTTTTATTTTGCTGTGTTCAGGACGTTTCTGGGTGTCAATCTTACTGTAGTGTGTTCGTAGCTGTAAGATGTGGACACTGTGGGGTCAGACAAAGGGTCATAAACATAGAGACCAGGTTACATTACTGTCTCTCTTTCTTTCTTCTGCTCTGTGGCATGGATGTATGATTAGTTGTGGGTGTGTGAGTCTGTATGTCATGCATGTATAACACATATCTGTTCTTATCACCTAATATTATATTCTGTAAATTAACTGACAGCTGTAGAGCTGCAGTGAGGCTATCCCTCAGGCTACATATGGACTAGAGCTCCCTCTACCATGACCTTTTTCTGACCCTCTCCACAGTTTGTCTTTTGATCCAATGTTTGGATGATTTACACCAAGCTGCCAAGTTCACATCCAACTACAAAAGTGACAGCGTACACAGCTGAACCGAGAGAGCCAAGCAATATGATATGACTGATCAAACAAAGAATGGCACATCGTCCTGGATTTGGGTGTGTATATGTCAGTGTGTTATTTTATGAGCATGTGTATTACTTTAGCACAACACAATGCGATGGGGATGAAAGTCACTGAGTGTTCCTGTGAACTGTTGTCATACTGACACTCTGACAGGACAGGAACCTCAGCAGACAGTGTAACCTGGAATATGTCCCACTTCAGCACATCACTTCAACTCAAACTACTGCACATACAGAAAGAGGCACTTCCACATTGTCAGTCACACATATAAACACTGTTAACTTCCTGAATGCTTATACCTATTACAGCACAAACTGGCATACAGTTTGAGAAGACTTAACGTACTAGTTTGCACATCCAAACCACTATAAATCAACAGACACATAATAAATGCAGACACATAATCTTATTGTTTTCCATTCTTGATGATGTACTACTCTAAAAATATCTTATCTTCTCAGCAGACAACGAACAGATATTAAAAACTCTGTGGGATATTTCATCATAAATCATGTGATAGCGGATAACCATCCCCCATCGTATCTGGGTATTGTTTACGATCATTCAGCAACTATAGTTACAGGCTGTGCAGCTCCTAATTGCTTTACTTAAATGACCAAAGGGACCAGGCAGGCCAGTATCACTTTTCACCCATCAGCATAGAGATAAGATATTTATTTTTTACAGATTAGTCCTAAAGAGCTTACAGTAATGCCCAGTACAGTTGCATTGTAATTATAAATATCATTATAATTATCTTTGAACTACTAAGCAACTGATCCCATGCCAATCAAATTAAAGCACATTGTAAGTGTAAAATTCAGGAACCACACTCAGACATGGATCCCATTTAATTTAAATTTCAAATGAAAATGTTTATAACATTTATTTGAAAAAAAAGAGGAAAGCAGTTCAAAATGCCCAAAAAAGGATCTTATCTTGGTTCAAATAGCATTTGTTTAATTCGTTTACACCCATGAAATGAATAGATTAAAAAAATATTCTGCACTCATGAGAAGTTCAACAATCAATATTTCATAGAGATTCTTTATCAAGGCATAGATATGTCTAGCCATGATCAATCAATACTCAATTAAGCTTAATCAGTTGTGTTTTTGGTAGAATTCAACACTTATATAGAGTGGCAAAAAAGATATTCCAAAAATACATGGTGGATTGTTTTGTTTTTTTTTCCATTAGATGCTTACAGGAAATCACGATGTTTTCTAATCTTGAGTTCCTTCTCCTCTATCCTTATTATGCTTTTGCTCCTTATCCACATACTGCGTATCTCTTCACTGGAAATATGCTCCCACCCCCTGCTCTCCCAATGGAAGTAAATCACTTTTGTTGTACAGATGTTGACAGAAGCGCTGATAATGTAGTCCTTTGTTTCCTCTCTGCTAACAACTAAGCTTCCACTCTTTAAATGCCCGTGTGTGTTTGTGTGTGCGTGTGTTCGTGTGTGTGTGAGTGTGCTCGCGTGTGTGCATGTGTTGGGCTGATAGCCTATAGATGTGCTCAGCAGTTAACAGCCCCCCTGACTCTGCCTGGAACTGCCATTACCATAGAGGCAACATACACATACAAACAAAAGACAGAGAAATTACATTTACCATTTGCTGCCTGATCGATGCAATGATTGCTCTGCAGGTCAATACGGAACACTTCATTGCTGTGTTAGTTGCAGAGGCTTGATTGTACATATATGTGGATTTACGTGTTCATCTGAATGTATCAAAAGGATCAATAAGAAAATTGCTACATTATTTAATGTTGAAAAAAAAATCACAAACATTTCAGTGTTTCTGCTGGAGACAAACAAATCAAGTAAAAGTGTAACTTAATACTTAAAAAAATCATTTGTGATAGTAGTCAAGGAGAAAGGAATATAAAGAAAAGGAATACTTGCATTGTTTGCTGAATAAATCTTAATGCATTGCAAACCTTAATATTTGTTCAGTTCAAATTTCAGTTAGGCAGAGCATTTCCAAAATTTCTTGTTGCAGATTTTCACCAGTTAGCGACTGACATGTCAACTTATCACAATAATCGACTAGTTCAAAACAGCATTAGGTAGCTTGGCAGAAAAAATTCTCTGTAGCTGGGAGTACAAAAGCTGGAGACATTACTTCAGCTCATGGTGAGTGAAGTGTTTATGGCAGATTGTTGTTTTTTTAAGATTAACATACCATCATTCAAATGAACTAAACCAGATAAAAAAGGCAGATATAAAACTGTTGGGGGTCTTGTTCAAAAAAATTTGTATTTTGAAACAAGCTGATCCTGTTTTGCAATGCAAACCCTGCTGTCACTACCCACCTGCTGTCACCACCCACCTGTCACCTATACAACTCACCAGAGGGTTGAAGAAATTTTTTTAAAGATGCCCCAAAAATTCCATTTGTTATACTTCTATGTGTAAGTGTGTGAATTACCTTGAAAAGTGACCGGCAAACATACTCGTACACCATATTCTTTAAGCTGGCTTCCAAAGCAGCAATCCTGGCTTCGGTATTCTCTACTTCCTGAAATGCACACACACACACATATCGATATACACACAATGAGATATGGGGGGAAAAAAAGAGAAGGTGTAGTTAAAATGGTATGAGAAGGTACAAAAAGATTCAAAGATTTTTTTTCAAGCCTTTCCTACATGATACCTCTGCGATGAAATTAAAAATTAAAGCAGTTGACATTTTTATTCAAGAGTGGTTTCTCTTTCGGTAACATCTGAGTAACTTAAATGTCTCTAGGTCCTTCAACAGCCACAGAAAACATGCAGTTAACCTGTGTATTTTTCTTCCTTAACTTCTTTTGTGTCTAACATACATGGTACCACAAAGAGATCAGACACTAACTACCACCAAAAATGTAAGTGGAAGCTGGTGTCTGATCTCTGCGATGGGATGGCAGTAAATCTGTAGATATAATAGATACACAAGGGTGGGATAGGAAGAGGAGGGATTTCCAGTGGTGAAACAGGGGAACTGGGGCATGAGAATCAGACACAAAGAAAATGTCAGATAGCTAGAAGGATATTGCAAAAAATGGTCAATATTCCACATGGATTTCAGTTTTTTGTCCCATATTCCCAGTTAAGCATTTCTGTCCGTCTGTTTCTCCTGCCTGGGTCTCTGTTTGAGTTTTTTTTGCAAGTATGTGTTTCTTGTAAACACCAGTGTTTAGGGAGCGCAAGTTGGCACACTGTGTATACAGGGCCGAGCATAGCTTTGTGTGTGTGTTTTTATGTGAGAAAATAAGATTACTATTTACTGTTTTATCTGCAGCTCATAAAAACTATGATTCACTCATTCAATGCACCGAAAGACCAAAAAATACAAAAGGAAAGAGATTTCATGAGTCAATGCAGTACTCAGACCACACTCACTAAATGTGACCACAAGCCTACCTACACAAACACACACACACACACACACAAACAAACACACACACACACACACACACATACACACAGTGTAATAGTGGTGACCAGCTGCTACCTGGTGACTTTCTTGGATGACAGGACAGGCTCTAACAACCCACACAGGATTTGGAGAATTAGTGCTCAATCTCTCAACCCAATATCTATATGCCCTGTTTGTGTGTACATGTGTGCGTATATGTGTGTGTCCCCCTGGTTATCAGATAGTGTTTAGGACTCAGATGGAGAACAGTGGTGCAATAGGCAGTCAATGAAGCTCTCCAGCTGCACATGTCAGACTGAGATAAATTCACTGAAGAAAAAAAAAGAGCAAATATAAATCAAGCTTACTTCATATTAATTAAATAATCAAAAAAAGGAAATGGAATCAGCTCAGTTTATTAAAACAAAGTTCATGGGGCTAAATAGAGTGTTGAAAAACAATACAATATTTCTACCACAATATAAGTATATGTGGGCCAGCTGGGCAACAAGTACAACATCTACTGGAATGTAATATAAACAATTTCAATTTTCCATTTCCATTTCTTTACAGGGACAAGCAAAGAAAAGTCTGATGGAAAAAATGTGAAGAGAGGCTGAGTATAGCCTTGATTTTTAAAAATCAGTTTTTCTTAAAAAGCTTGGTAGACAACCTATTCTGTAAATTTTACAAGGAACTCTTTGACCCGATGCATAATTTTGGAGATGTGGTTGAATTATGGTTATGTAGAAATAAAAAAGAAATTGCTATGATTTTAGCCTTTCATCGTTAAAAATACTGTAGCAGAAGGTAAGAAGGCAGATGTTGGCTTTTGTTTTCTTTTGTTTTTATTTCAACAAAGAGAAACAAGAATATAGACCCATTCTTTCATACATAACCTGTGTGGCTATTGGAGTCGGATTTAGGCATTCTAAGCAGCAATGCTGTTGAAGAAAAATTGATACAAAATGCAAAGGAGAAGAACTGGCTTCTACAGTTTACAAAGCTAATGAGCATCTTTTACTACTGTAGAAACAGGCAAAACATGTTTTTTTACTGAAGCCTTACAGCGTGTAAATGTGTGCTGTCAAGTTGTGTTACTGGCAAACTGTAATATGTACATGGGAACAAACTGTTTGAGCATGTGCATTTGCATTGTAGTTAATATATTTATACAGCTTATACTTATTTGTTTTTTTAAAGCTGTATGAAGGTTTTGTATTGAGTTGTTTTGGTTGGAGGGCATATGACTTGAAACACTTTTGTGAGGCAAACACTGCAATGCAGAATGAAAATGAAAGCGCTATTAAGAGTTGTGTGGCAACCAGTCACCTTCTTGGCCTGAAGAGCCCTTTGGAAGAGGCGCAAAAAAGAAGCAAGGCTGAAGCGGTACATGTTGTTGATCTTTGACAGGTCTGTGATGACAAAATACATCTTGCTGGCACTCTCTGCAAGAGGCAAGTACGCATCCCGCTCCTAGAGTAAGGAAGAAAAAGGAGAAAAAAGAACCACAAATGTTTTAGAGCTGGCTACAGGAACAACAGCAACACAAAAATGTTTATTGAAATCAAGATGGAAAGAGAGAGGAAAAGAAATGAGGAGAGACAGTATGAGTTGTGACAAGACAGGAAATGTAAGAAAAAAACAGAGATGCTCATGAGAAAGCCAGAAAAAGGAGAGATGGATAAATAAAAACTGAGGAAAAAGTACAGAAACAGTTCCAGAGGAGTAACACTGCACCCTAGAGGATGATCATGTTATGCATCTACAAAAGCTCTGCTTCTGTATGTGTGCAATTTCATGTTTGCAGCAGTTTGTGCAGTGAGCGGCTGTGAGTTTGCTTATCTGTTAACCACTCAGTTGGATTAAAAATGTTTGTGCCAAAATATGATACAAATAATAGATAATAGTCCATACTTTTTTTATTTGAACAAAACAACTGAGCTTAAGATGATGCCTTGTTCCAGGAATTACAAATAAGTTTAAAAGAAGATCATTTTACATTTGCAGAATTGGCATAAATATCATAAGGCACTTAACACACCCTGTCCTGCTGACTGTTTTAATCATGTCTTTCTCGGTCATACACCTCTCTGTCTCTGTCACAAACCCAGCAGTCTACAAAATGCATTTTAGACATTGTAAAGAGAAACAACTAAACCGGTTACTTCAAAAGGTTATTACACAGTAACCCAGAGGTCAAGTATGGTTCTCCTAGAAATGAAAAAATTAAACTTGAGATGCTAATAAGAAATAGCTTGATTAAAATATCAAGCATACCAAAAATCTGGGTTAAAATGTGAATATTTTAATATACTTAGTTTATTTCCACAGAATAACTGCCAAGGTAAATTTAAAAATATATGTAAAAGTCACACTAAGTCACACTTGTACCAAACTGATTTGTTCAATTTTTTAAAACTCTGTGTGCTTCAAGTACAGTACCTGGTCCAGGGATGCCTGCAGCCTGTGTGATTCCAGCAGTGACTCCTGGATCAGGGCACTGCTGGCCTTGGTCTGGTTCAGGCTGTCTATCAGCTCCCTGTTCTCCAGAATATTACCCTGGGCTGTTGCCAGGGTCTACCACAGTAAAAGAGACAGACAAATGGACAGACAAGTATAAACAAAAGATATGGCAGGGATAGGACATAAGAGAGAGGGAGAAAGGAGGGCTGTTTTCTTGTGCTATAATCTTTTATCTGATTAAAGTTGCTGAAGCCAGAGTCGTCACTTTAGAATAGCCTGATGTAGGACTTTTTAATTTTTTATTTTTTTTTACAGATTTCATTGAGCGCAGTGACTCATCCACTTTTTCCTGTGGAAATCTATTCTCTGAAACAAACCGATAAAATTTATTCAAATAAATTCAAATAAAATAGATGAGAAAGCATTGGAGCATGTCAGCAATGTCAAGCTGAATATGCTCCTACAATTCAAGAATAATTACATGTCTAGTACCACTGAAGCACCAACTTCCTGCTCTTGGTTGGCACTATTTATGTGTGTGTGTATTTTGTGTGTGGGAGTGTATGTGTGTGTGGGCGGGGGGAGGGAGGTGAGGGGTTACTTGCACAGGCTACTTACTAAGGCCTTGAACAAGCTTTTAACCAACATGGTGAGGACATTTTTGGAAAGTGAGGACCCATTGCTGGTCCTTACGACTTCAAAGAGCTGGCTGAAGTTTAATACTTGGTTGAGGTTAGGGGAACAGTCAGGGCCCCTGACACTTGAATATACCGCAAAGACTACAGTGAACTGGAAACTAGCAGATCTGTTCTGTGCCTACATAGGCGAGAACTCCCCAGACCACCGGATGCAGCAGACTGCATCCATCATTGAAAAAGGAAACTAAAGATCTGGAAATGCGGCTTTACAAACTGTGTTTTGGATAAAGTAGTTTTTGCTAATTAACTGAACATCCGTCTCGCCCATTTATTAGATGATTTTGTAGTATAATTTTACCTGCTTCTTATTGAGAATATGTATAATAATTGGCTGCAAATAACCCTAGTGTTGCCAGCCCTCGGTCTTCTGCTTTTGTGAGTTAAAGCAGAGTCAACCTGAAGAAATGCAACCTGACGTCGAGCTGCAGTGGCCAATAACCTGCCTGGCTAAGCAAACCATGCAGAACTTAACACCTCTGCCATGAAGGAGTACAAAAACTTAATTTGCCTTTGCAAAATGGACTGACACTCCAACAGCTCTGCACAAATCTGAGGTGATTGCCGCACCGCCTGATGTGGTCTAAAACATCCTGAACACTCTCTGCAAGTGACTATTATCACCAGCACCCGCTCCTGGTAATAAATCACATTCAGGGACAAAGAAAACTTATATACAGCGTCTTTGGAGTAAGAACTTCCAAAAAAATCACCCTGAACCAAAAGAACAGTCATTAAAGTTAGTGGTGCAGAAGAACAAGCACTCCTCCACCACCAAAAGACACATGGGTTCAATACCCAGCAGTGATGCTCCCAGCTTGGCTGAGTGCTCTATCAAACATATCTGGCAGCATTCACAGGAGAGAAGCCAGTGACAGATCACACCCTTGTTACAGAACTATTAACTCCTCTTGCTTGGTCTGTACACAGAAATCTGTCTCATTCTGTCTGCTAGAGCCTCCTCAGACCGACAACTGGAGTTAAAAAGAACAAGTTCTGTAGTACAAGGGGAACTGAGCGCTGAGAAATGGGAGTTGCAGACTGATTTCTTCTGCACTAGTTATTGATTTTCTGATATACTGATTAAAGGTATATTTTTTTCACTGGGATTCTTGCAATTCTCGTGTGTAGGTACAAATGATAATGGCATAGTATGAAAAATTATACAGTTTAGGAAAGTGCCCCAGCAAAAAGCTCTCCAGTTGTTTCAAAATGTAGAAAAAAATAACCACCAGTGTCCACCAAATGGTAGAATTCTACTCTTTGTGTCTTTACGGGACGCGTGCTGTTTGCATGCGTGTGTACCTCTAGCAGTGATTCTTCCAGCTGAGCCAGCTGTATTTTCTTTTCCTCTTCTTGTTGTAGTAGTCTTGTTTTTTCAGTCTCAAGCTCTGGCTTCTCCTGCTGGATGGTGAGGGCTAGCAGCTAATACACAGAAACACACACCACAAACAAATGGGAAAGTGGACATACAGTATTTCTAATGAAACACACACAGTATGATTACTACTTACAGTATGTATTCTTCATACACAGTATTAATTTTCAACTATTAAAGCACTTGTTGCATGGATTTGGTTCATAACACACTAGAAACTAAATTTAGAGGCATAAAATCTGCAGCCTAAGGAGGGGGGAATCAAATATATTGCTCATTTGGTGCAAAATTAAAACTGCTCCAACAAAGTGTCAACAAAAAAACTGAACACAGATTCACAGAGGAAACATGTACAGCTTGGCTGGTTGTTTAAACTGTGTAAGTGTTTGCGTTTGAATGTGCGTGAACATAGATTACCTGCCCTCGTAAGCCAGCCCTGGTGGTTGTGAAGTTGACCTCTGTAACCACAGAAACGGCATCAGGGGGAATGATGGGGGTGGGATTCCGTGTTGCCATGAAGAGACGGAAGTCCTCATTGTAATCAATAACTTTGTCCCCGACCTGAACCACATATCTGGGACCTATGCATGTGAGCACAAGTGTCAAAGTTGAACAAAAAGAAAGAGTCTCTGTTAACAACTTTTTCATTCAGACTTTTGGGAGCTATAGATCCTTTTGTCACCCTTTTACTCTTTGTCCTCTCGATATCTGCAATGCAGTACTTCCAATCTTTGTCTTGAACGTTTTTCCATTCTGTTCAACACACTTTAAAGTGGATAACTTGCCCTTTCTAATACTTTCTCTGCCCCCACTCAATCCAATTCAGCTTCGAATAGACAACCACCTCTCCCTGGATGATTCATAGCCTTATGAATCACCCTCATTTTCACAGGTAGGTTTCAAATCTTTTTATACGTGCCCCCATGATAATAGTAGCTGCTTGCAACTGTGATTACTATGTAGTTCTCTAAACTGAGAAACCAAAATATTACAGGTGAAAGCAGAGGGGCAATTCAAAGACAGCCATGCAAGAGCATAAGATGTATTTTTGTGGATCTCCTTTAAATTCTATTAGAGAATTTCAATTAGCATTAATCAATTAAAGAGAAGAAACAAGGCAGCAGTACAGAGCACATCTGCAAGCTGACTTTTATGGATATTTCCAGTAACTACAAAGTATTTCAGCTGCCTAAATTCTTTAGTGGGTCAAACAATGACACTTTCTGAGGACTTTGTATCAGCAAGGCTACACTTCAATAGAGTACCATGACCTCTGAAAATGACCGTTGAAGAGTTGTTCATGTTCAAAAAAGATCTTTTGTTCTTAAGCACTTTGAAAACGAAAACACACGCACGCACACCAGCAAACACACACAAAAGCAATACTCAAATAAAAAGCCAGAGAGATGTTTTAAGTCATGGAATTAGTTATCCCTTTTGTCATGTTTGATCCTTTTTGTGTGCAAGTACTGTTTTGCACTAACTTATAAACAGTTGAACCTAATGGAACTGCTACATAGCACAGGTTTTTATTAAAAAAAATGTCTTATTTGCTATTCTTATTCTTTTAAAAAGATTCCTCATTTCAGAGTGAGAGGAACAAAGACTTATTGAGGGAAAAATAATGTGTGAGTTCCTGCTGAGAAACTAAAGCCCTGATGGGTTAATGTTTGTGCTTGTACAACTAATTAAAGGTGACAAAAACAAGAAAAACAACTATTATGTCAATGACATCACTGATGGTGCATCAAACTTGTTTTTATTCTTCAGTTATCTGTGTTTACCCACTCTCTTCTTTGTTCATGGTTTTCTTTCCCAAATCATTTGTAAGGATTTTCCACTGTGTACTCATTACCACTTCAAAAATCATCCTCTTGGGTATCAATGCTCACTTTGTCATTTGCCTCTGTTTCTATTGCCCCTGTAGCATTTCCCAAATATAGAGTCATGATTAATTGTTTTTAGATAAAATAACTGCAGTTTGATCACAATTGTCAGCTTTATGGCTTTTCAAATTGCTTTACTTGCTGCCAGTGAGAATCCTATATATCTTTACACCAAACTAGTCCAGCAAACAGATTGATATTTGAATCATTGACACACTAAAGAACATGGAGATTGCATTGTAATATTGTCTAGAATAAGGAAAAGTAAAGCATATCAAAACCGAATCCCCTTCACGTCTCATAGAGCAAAGTTTTCAGCGAATAGCTCCATGTACTTTTTAAAAGTTTACAATAAAACCTAAGCAAATAATACTGAAATACAGAATATTTTGTACACATTACCAGCATGATTATTGTTCATATCTTTCAGTCAATAAAGATATGATATCCCTAAAAATGGGATTTCACTACAGTGCAGAAATGCAGCTGTAAGATAGTCAGCTTTTCAGTAAGACCTGTGGTCTCAAAATGTTGTGATGCACAATTAATTATTCTTTCCCAACTACACGTGTGCGTACCCTGTGCAATGAGATCCCTCCTCAGCAGTGGGTAGAGTACAGGTTCAACACCATCCATCTCTTGGATTATAAGGGTCTTTCCAAATCTGACTGCCAGCTCCAGGGATGTCATGAAGTTACTATCCTACAAAGACACAGACGGAGACACACAAATTAAACAGCTACTAAGAATTGTTTTTCTTTTCTTTTTTTTTTTATAGTAGCACAGCTTTACTAAAAAGCCTATAAAAAATTCACCACTACTTTTTACTAGTAATGACTAAGTTTTCTTTCAGTTGACCGTAGGCCTTTCAGGCAGATACTAAGTACGAACAACAAAAAGTAGCATTTCTAATTGAAATACTAAAAGAAAGATTTAAATCTATCAAAAAATGTAACAAGCACAACAAAAACACAAGGCCTGAAATATGAATAATAAAATACACAGAACAAAAGCAAATAGTCAAATATCTCTCTTTCATTTACTAATAGATAATTCAGTCTGACTAAATTCACATACAGCAGACAATATAAAAATGGTGCACAGCTTAATTCCAACACCTAGCCTGAGCCTGGTGGACTAATTACAGTAGTGATTAGTGTCTTTATAAAATTACAAACACACAAAAGACATCCAGTCCTCTTGCGAACACCACACAATCTTAATTACTGCTTTTGAAGTATAATAAATAATGACATCATACATGCAATTATTAAAGAGTAATTAGTAAATAATGAAACTTACAGTCAAAAATTAATTAATATAATCATCTCTTTTATTTAATTCAGAAGCTGAGAAGATTGAAGAGAAAGGTAAAGGTGCCTTAATTATACACTCTTTTAAGCAGCAGTGGTAACTGAGTAATAAGGGTATGAACTGAGAATAGAATTGGGTTCATCAGGCAAGAAGAAAAAGATCACTCAAATACATCTAAGGAGGCAGGAACAGGAACAGCCTGCTTTACAGGCTCTTGTAAACATAAAGTATACCTCACTCATTGGTTATGTTTAGGGTTCATTGATTCAAACAAATCACATCACCAGTGTGCATGAGCATGACTGTAAATGACCTCTTCTGTGTGATCTTTTACATTTGTGCCAGTGTGTGTACTCACCTGTTGGTTGATGATCTCTAGTCTGTGCTCTTTGAGATGTGTGCGTAGCCACTCTGTAGCCCGGGATGACGGGTCAATCAGGAATGGACAGGCGACACTCTGGGTACAGAACAATAATAAAGAACTGTGTTTAACATGGTGTGAGTTTGGATGGTTGGCTCTTAACTATTACTGAGGAAAATGAGGTCTGCGTATGTGTGTGTGTATATATGGGTGTGTGTGTGCGCATGTGTGAGTATTTAAATGTAGATCAGGTCTATCTCACTGGAGTCGCTCCTACTGACCAGTGTCACTCTAATGCCAGGCAAAAGAATAAAGTTCACATCCCCTTTTCATCCCGTGCCTCTCTATTTCATGGTCTCTTATTCAAGAATTCTCTTCTTCAAAGCACCTCAGACCTGTTTATTTGTCTATTTCCCCCAGCAGGTTATTTTATATATGATCTTTCATTTTATTGTCTCTTTAGCTACAGCTCTCTATAATTTACCCATCCATTACAACTGTAAAGGGGGTGTTTTTTATATAACTTGCTCATTTACATTATATTAAGACTTAAAGTTGTGCATAAATGAGGGCTGCTATGAGTGATAGCAACTGCATCACACAGTCATTGGCCGTGATGCATTTCCCACACAGCTCCATCCTCTCATATAAATATGGTCACTTTTTCACTTCCAAAACCCAAGATGGTGGCGATCATAATCCCCAAACTCAAGGTTCTGTCTACTATTTAATATACTGTCTATGTTTCCTACACACATGCACAATCAGAAAAACACAAGTTGTGAGGGAGAAACACACACACATGTAGAAAGTGAGAAAAACAGAAATGCTTTACTACACTAAGGGTGGGCTAGGAGGATGAACTGCGGAACAAATTCTTACCCGTAACTTCAGTGCATTGATCTGAAGGCAGCAATGGTAAAAAACAACAACTCATAAACACAATACGAACAAATGGAGGACAGATGAATTGCAGCAATGTCAGATTTGGCTATCAATATGAAGACAGGTTTTTTTCAAGTAGCAGTGATTATATTATACTTAAATGTCCATTAAAGGGGTGAATTCAACACATAAGACAGAGACTTAATGTGAGCTCATACAAACAGTTTTTATAACTTCATCTTCACAAAACTAAATTAACTGACTGAAGAAAAAGACTGGTGAAACTAATGATTAAATTGCTTTAGAGTGTATATTCCCCTTTGTCAAGTGGCTTTGTGAAGAAAAGAATCAAAACTCAGGGAGAGAGAGATTAACAAGATGTAACAGACAGGCCTTGAATGTCTTACCTGTAGGATGACGAGTGCATTCTCCATAGAGAGGTCATCAGATGGCAGCCCTTGACTCTTCCAGATCAACTGCTCACTCTCAGAGCACAGGAATAACCGCAAGTCAAACTCTGATGCAAAACACACAAGCAAAAAACACAAGTTAGTTTGTCACTTTTATATTTGCTTACTTAAAAAGTGTTGGTAATTTTCATTAAACCTCAGCCTTTGGGCATCCCAGTGGCCACTTGACAGCAAGTCCCAACTCAACAGCGGCACCTAAATTGACTATGTTACACTTCAAGCACGATCATTGAGCAATCTTGACAAGCAATACACAGAGAAGCCATCCAATAGACACAAGGATTTAGAAACTAGTACATCAAGTGGCTTACTCAGCTATTTTGGATTTAAATGCATATCTAAACCGCCCTGAGAAAGAGGTTGCTAAGCAGAATAGTATGGTCAGAGCTATTAATGAGAAAATTAATAATTAATAAGACATTGTACTGGCCAATTTGTGTGGATGAAATATTAATATATAAATAAGGGAGGCTGATAAATTAAGATGGTTATGCTGGGCATATGAGGGGTAAATTACAGCAAGTACAATGCAATTTTTAATAAGTGTGAGTTTTATTAGTTTTTTATTTATAAGAGTACTTCATAGGTTGTTCATATTGTTAGAAATAAAAACACTTTTTTTAGCTGTGGATTAAAGACGAAGCATCAACACACTTGGATGTTGAGTGGTAACTTTGGTGTAAACTGTGGACTCTGGGTAGCTACTACTTAACCAATGGTCCAACCAAGCAAATTTATTACTCTCCACTTTCAGAAATTTTAATCAGCAGTATTATTTAATAGGACAATGAGGTTGCAAATCCCGTATGTGCACCATAAGTATCAACATTGTGTACTGTATTATGTGTGGGTAGTAGCAGAATTGCGTAGGCTGACTAGTGTAGGTGCTGACATACTGGTGCTGGTGTGTTTTGGCCTAAAGTAATAGTTAGATTACTCTGTAGTCCAGATTGAGACATCCATGTCTCCAGACAGTGTCTTCTACGGTCTTCAGGAGCTGCAGACAGATAAGTGATGAAGGCGGCAGCCAGCATGGCTCTCATAGGGAGTGTGTCCAACTCATTCTTTATCTCAGACATCTAAAGAGAGATACGGGGGGGGGGGTTGGGGGGGGCAACAGGTCAAAAAGT
>JAQMCX010000053.1:9943098-10013061 GCA_029814765.1 Acanthurus leucopareius | reverse complement strand
ACACACACACACACACACACACACACACACACACACACACACACACACACACACACACACACACACACACACAATCACACACACATACACCTGTTGCTCTTACATGGTAAATATGTCCCTTTAATAGTAAATGTCAATAACCTCCCACACTGATACACACATCAACACACTTGTGAATCAAACTACCTGTGTGTTCCATCGTGTGTGTTCTCCGTCCAGTTGTGATATAAGCTGCTGGGCTGCAGTGATGGTGTCCTGAGCTTTTGTCACCTCAGCCTCCAACTTAGCTGCCTCTGTCGTATGACACTGAAATCTTGGGAAAAAGAATGCCAGTAAACAGTTAATAGAAAGTTGTGTTTGATATGTGATTACTGGAGGTGTCAAGAGAGGAAGGAGCACAGCAGATAGCAGAGGAGAGGGGAGAAGGCTTGAGCAAGTAAAAAATCTTTCATTTTAACTTAAGCGATTATGAAATGATTGCATTGAAAGGGATGGATAAGAAGTTAGGAGAGTCTGAACAGAGGAAGGTTTAAGATGTTGGAGGAAAGAGCAACAGAGCACTTGAGCTCAGTCACACTGGGAGGGTGAGATTCAGGTTTGTTGAACTGTGACCTGGTGAGCAGTGAGACTGACCACTCTCCTGCCAATTTAAAAAAGGGATGGAAAGTACCTGCCCTTCAGGCTTTATTGACCGTATCTGTGTTTATTATACCAAATGAAAGAAGGAAGAGCTGCTGCATGACTGGCAGTGACTGAAAGGGCAAATTATTACAATGTAATAAACACAATACATTTTCTCCAAGCAGCATACGGTAAAAATGGAAGGATTGAAGGCTAGATTAATATATGGAAAGATGGAAAAAGTCATACTTCTCTTTCAACTCATTGACTTTGGCTCCAACAGAGTTAAGCTGGTGCTCCAGTTTATTTTTCCTACTCTCTGTTTTTCTCAGGTTTCTGGAAACACACACACACAAAACAAACACATAAGAAAAGAAAGATAGTATATGTCTATCATGAGGAACATGTTTTGAGTATTAGGGCTAAATGTTAAGTTGTAAGTCAGAGCCAAAAGTGAGATATCACAAGCACTTTTACTGTAACAGACCATGGTCAATAAAAGAGGGGGAGAAAAAAGCAAACACAGGGTTTCCTTGGCAGAAAAAAACTGCCAGCAGTCAAGCTATCAGGATGGTACTGACGGTACTATACACTGTAGCATTATTATCAGAATGACAAGTGGCGCTTCCTTAAAATATTAAAAGAACAATATTTTTTAAAAATAATTATCAATAATGTGGATCCAACAATGAAGTTGACCAGCACGTTGAGAAAACCACACCAGTCCATTACCACACAAACCACAGAACTTTACTGTGATGCAGTCTTAAAAACCAGGGAAAGACAGCACTTATACCATATTACTATATTATAAAATCCAAAATGTTAAACAATATCTGGTCTCATATAGCAATATCAGTTTATCATACATTTATTATACATCATACATTTGCCTGGACTTAGTATGAATACTTTGTGTGCACGACAGAGCACGAGTGAAAGAGATGAAGAGCAAGATCATAAGCTCATTGACATACATTAAATTAATATAAAAATCATCTAATCTAAACTATATCAAGCCCAACAATTGCAACTTCTTTATGCATATGTGCATTCTGTCCTGGTGTGTGGTTGTCTTGAAGAAATAACTCAAAAGCATTCTAAGGTGTTTTCTGGATTGGTGTTTGTGCAAGTTCCTACTCCAGTAGTCCAGCCTGCTCTCTCTCCAACGGCTCTATTCTCTCGAGGACATGGGAGTACTGGACATTGGCTTTGACCCAGGCAGCGAGAGGAGCAGCTGCTGCACTTGCACGCTTTGCATTCTGACCAGAAAAACAACAGTTTCACAAGTCAGAAACAACTCTGTAACAAGAACAGCCACAATACCATCTGTAGCCAGTAGAAAAACTCAACGACAGGTTAATAACATCCACCAACTACAAAACTAATTCTTATTCTGCTATGGTGACTAGCTGACCTTGGGATCGAAGGAGGCCTTGTTCCTGTTAAGCAGCTCTTCCACACTCTGGCGAATCTCAGGGGTGATGTTTCTGGCCTCAAATGTAGCTATGTCCTCCCTCACACCACGCTTAGCCAGGAAGCTTCAGAAAAAAAAGGAGGAAAAAAAATAACAGGGAGGAAAGATGAAGAGCAGGGCAAAAATATAACATCAGCTGTTGTGTCTGAGAATTTGTTGTTACATAAAATAGCAATGGCAATGAAGTGATACAGAGACACCACTAAAGAGAGAGACAAAATAAAGTGGCTTTTTATCCAGAAAATTAGAAAGTTAATGTTGATTCAACCATAAAATTGTGAGACTTTGAGATTTTTTCATCTCTAATCAAGCACAAACAGTTGCAACTTACTTTCTTTGCTACCAAAATTTAGAAAATCCATCTCTGCCTCCACCACTCCCATTGTCACACGCACACAAACACACACACCACAGTGCTCATAGTTGAGTTGGCTAACCCAATTAACATGAGTCATTAGCATGGCTGAATGTTTTTTTGTCTGTCTTATCCCCTCTAAAGGTGCCCATGGTAAGATGAGTAATTTGTACCAAATGATAAATTAAATCAACACTGAAACACAATGGAATCACACAGATAGTCATGCAGTACACATAAATGAGTACATCAGATAGCCAGACAAATACATATTTGGATAATATTCATTTTTCCAATGATATGAAGTTTCTTCCTTCTTGCACTCATTTGCTAGGTATCTCAAATCTTTTCTCTATATTGTGATTTTTTTTTATTCTATTCTCTTACACATTTTTCCCGAATCTTTCCCTCTCACCTCTTCATGCTGACCCAGGAGGTGTCAAAGATGCCCATTAGTCTCAGCACGCCCTCCAGGATGTCTCTGATGACATCAGGGGGCATGCGGAGGGAGCGGATTTCAGACAGAGCTTCAGGCTTGATGTTTCCAACTGCACGCTTTGCTTCATCTACCAAAGGCTGGAGGGCAGCAACGATAAGAAGAGAAAATGGATACAGAGGTAAACAAGGGATAAGAGAGCTAGGATAAAAACTATGGAGAAGGTAGAGGTATGTATATGTGCTTCTAGTAAGTGACAGATAAGGTTGTTCTGACTGCACAATCAAACAACTTACCTGTACTTCCTTCAGCTCATCTTCTATTTTAGCCTTCCTCTCTTCAATCTTAGACACTTCTTGAGCCATCTTCCCTTTTATTTTTTCCATCTCCGTCTTCTGGTCACTGGCATTCTGGATAATCAAAAAAGATCATTGTTCTGGATTGAAAAAATATAGCTTTCAAATGTTACAAATTTTGAAACAGAGGCACATTATATACAGCATATTCCTTTCCAATTGCTATTCACCAAAAAAATCTTGGCCCCGGACCAAGAGATATTACAACTTAAACCTCTCTGAACAACCTTTTTAAATGTAAATGAGCTTCTATTGTTTGGTACTTCAATTCTGAGATGCTTCAGAGAAACAACCATGGTCCTCCTCAGAGTAAAGATGAAAGATTTGGTTTAGGAACAGTCAGAGAATAAGTACAGAGTAAGACACACTCATTGAGGATGAAAAGGGAGCGGGTCGATGAGCATTTGGCAACATCATTTTCCAAAACTTCCGCTCCCTCACCTCCATATTCTTGTAATCTGTAATTGTATAATAATAACCAATCCATCTTATCACATCTGATCCTCATGCTAAGCTAATCTCTTCCTCATCAAATGCTTACTTACAAAAACTGCATTAAACATGTTTTTGTATCACATATTTACTCACTGATTCCCTTTCCAAATCTTTTCCCTTTTCCACACATACTAGGAAGGTTTAAAATCTTCCCTCGGCCTCCACTAACTTCTCCACCTGCTGTGTTTGAACTCTTCGTCTCTTTGTCCTAGTATCCCTCGTTTTTTCCCTTCCTGCTATTTCAATCTCTACAGGAGACATGCCTGTTAGAGTCAAAAGTTAGGAGTCTAGATGTTAATTATCACTCTGCAAACAAACTTTGTCAAACTGATAGTTTTTCCTTTTCTTGTTTCTTCTCTTTCCTCCATCTCATTCAAAAACATTTCACAGAGAGAAAGAAGGAACATCATGACTAATGAACCGAGTTGAGCTTCCTTTATTCCTTCTACACATCTGTCCATCCATTCATCTATCCTCCTGACAGAGCTGGCAGGAGGAAATGGAAGTGTGAATATCAAGAGTTAGATGAGACACTGGATGAGAAGTCACAGAACAAACAAATGCACATACCCACACAAACTAAATAAATAGCGTCTTCACAGCAGGGGAGACAGCCATGGGAAATTCCAGAAAAAGTTGCTTGTTTAATACAAAGCAGATAAAAAGAAGAAGTGAAGGAAAGAGGACAAACATAAAAAGAGAAGTAAGGGGAAGAGAAGAGAAGAGAAGAGAAGAGAAGAGAAGAGAAGAGAAGAGAAGAGAAGAGAAGAGAAAAAAAAAGAAGAAACAAGAGGAAAAAAGAAGACAAGAGAAGAGAAAAAAAAGAAGAGGGCCAGCGGGAACAAAGGGCCGTAGCGGGAGTTGAGAGGAGGATAGATACAACTTGGAGGAGACATGTTACCCTGCAGGACCACTGCCCTGCCTGCTACTGGGTGTCAGGGTTACACACGGATGTACACACCGTCTCAAACATAAAGACACACACACACACACAATCACATATACACCACACTCACACACCTGCATGGAGGTGGTGATTTCCTGCAGGGCAGAATCTGCCTCCTGTTGTTTAGTCTTCAGCAGTGCACTCTGCTCTGCAGCCCGCCTCTTCAACTCATCGACCAGTGCCTTCGCTTCATTCAGCTTAGACACCCCCGCCTGCAGACACAATACCAATTTCATCAGTTTCATCAATTCTAAGGTCAGGTGCCCACTTACACATACTGCATTATCGATTAGAAACGGTCAGTAATTAATAATCAAGACAGGCTTTATTATGGTTTATAAGTGCTTAATATTACGGAAAAAATCTATTTGAATTACACATGCCCCTGCTATTATTTGCCAATATTTGAAATGTTTTCATCATGCTACAGTATATTGTAAATTACAAGGTCAATATTGTATTACTGCTGATATTGTACCTGCAAATGCTGTTGTCTTGTTGTGAGCTGGCTCTGCTTCCGGCTGTATATTGCAGTGTAAACATGCAGAAAGGCCATGTACTGGCTAGGTGTCGCACCATGCTCTCTACATGACTCATGAACCATCAGGAACAACCGACACAGGTCTCCCTGAGCAGACCCTGCTGGGAGCAGAGGGTGACTTGATTAAATTTAGGAGGTCAAGTTCATAACATAAAACACAGCCAAACACAGCTAGAAATAATGTTAATAAGCTTCTTAGATATTTAAAAAGGTCATTCAAGGTGCAAAATTTATGCTCAACATGCCTTAACTGTGAGGGGTAGAAACCTTCAACATTTTATACAGAACATCAGCAACATTATACATAGATTTAAAAGTGCTTAGTCAAAAAGCTATTTTCAGCTTTTGACATCAGAGTACTGTGAATGTAATTATGATAATTATTATGAGAATAAATTCAATGTCTAAAAACTAAATTTACAAAAGAATAGTATAATTAGAGCAAGGAAAATGACAGTAATGGACTACAAAAATAACATAATTATGTTTATTAATAACAGTCATGTAATTCTGAATGATTATTTAATCAAAATGGTCGATTTTCTGTTTTCCCATTGGTTTTCAATAGGTCACATGCTCCTACCTGAGCTTTTCCCCTTTATGACCTTTTCCTTTTCATTCTCCTCTGCTCCTCTGTCCATCTTTGCCAGCAGCAGCTCAGGGATCTAAAAAATGTTTACATACACACCAGATAGGAAATTAAATTAAAAAGACACTGAAGAGTCTATTAAACACTTTCTTCTTACCTGGTTTAAAATATTAAATTTTGTCAGCGATTTAACTTTAAATTTCAGGTATCACTCGTAAGCACCTCTTAAAAAAAGGCTCAATTTTGCATCTGTCACTGGATATTGGTAAATCATGCAATATGTATGGGGCTACAGCAGATCTTTGGGCTTCACGAGTCTGTCTTCTCAAACTTTACAGAGTAAATCTCCAAATTCAATACTTGAAGCCAAATTTAGACACTTGATTTATACAGACTGTAATTTCTTTAACTTTATGTAATATATTTTATTTGACATCATCAACAATTAGTGATCTGATAGCACTTTGGGACCTTTTTATCCTCCTCGTGCTCCACTAACCTTCTTCATGCTGCTTT
This sequence comes from Acanthurus leucopareius, assembly GCA_029814765.1. NCBI lineage: Eukaryota > Metazoa > Chordata > Actinopteri > Acanthuriformes > Acanthuridae > Acanthurus > Acanthurus leucopareius. The sequence goes on along the minus strand of JAQMCX010000053.1, from coordinate 10,006,729 downwards.
CAGACCATCCTTCCATCCACTGGACAGAACATTTGCGGTAGAAAGCTGGGTTGCTCTCACAGTTAATGGTGAAGTTAGAGTTGGAGCAGTCCATTATCAGAACAATGTGAAGGTTCTGCTGAATTCCTATGGTGGTGTGAAACACAAAGAGTAGTAGAGTAGTTGGCGAATAAAAACAGAGTTAATCAAAATGTTTTTTGAGATAACATTCAGAGGGAAACAGACAGTAATGGGGAAATATGAAGACAGGCAAGTTTTTGTATCACTGCTAATGTCCTCTTTTGCTTGTACCTTGCTGACTGAGTTGGACAGTGAAGGCGAGAAGGGAGCTCTTTAGTGGGCTTACTTTGACAATAATAGAGCTATTGATTTGATTCTCTAGCAGCAACTTCAACCTCGGTGACACTGCACCATTTCTACAGCGCACACATCACTGCACAGCAGAGAAGCAGAGGACCAAAGCCAGATAAAATCAGAGAAGAGAACTGATAGAACAATCAGTAGAAAGAAATGACACATGTAGTACGCTTTTACAGTGAGAAAGAGGACCAGAGAACCATATATATCACACAGCTGAGAACAGAAAAAAATAAAGAAAGACATGCAGAAAGAAAGGAGTGTATTATTAATGAATAATAAATGAATAACAATACTGACTGTAGGAAAAGTATTTGTAAAGTGGTCCAGTAAATCCGTCCTGGGAAGCAGCATCTTTAAGAGAGGAGAGAAGAGGCTCCAGTTCTTCTGGTGTGTACAGACCTGGAACTTCACCTGAAACATAATAAACACACAAAGAAATGATTAGTGTATCCTCACACAACAGCATCTCTCAGAGAAATCTAAATACAACCCAGTTTTGCCTTAAATTATCCACAATTTTGTGGACAATGTTTATTTCAAAAGAAGGTCTGTAATAGAACTGTCTGATATTTTGTCAATTTAACGCACACATAAAGTATTCAAACATAATTCTTATCAGATTCTGTTGACTGCATTCGCTCTAATTATTTTGCTGCATTTTGAACAGGAATGAGAATCAGTAGAATAGAAAAAGACAAGAAAAGGTTTGGTATTTGAGGAAACTATCTCCCCAGTTCTTGCGGTCACCTTAAGGTTGCCAGACAACCAATGGAGAATTTCATGAAACAATGTGATTGGCAAAGATGTAGTCCAGCACATAACCCCTCCTTGCTAGCAGTTTTCCAGTTTTTCCTGAGCTAAGCTAACAAACTTTTGGCTCCTCTTACATGCAAGAAGATGGTCTAAATCCTCAAATCTATCTCTGGCCAAAAAAGAATGAGTGTATTTCTAAAAATGTTGAGCATCTCTTAAAAATAAACTTAAAACTCTCACCTAAACCCTCAGAAGAAGTTAAAACCCACTAAGGTCTAACAGTCAGACTGGTTTTCACATAAAGGCACAAACAAAAACACAAATGCAATATGCACCTGATGACAGCAAACTGTTGACCATCTCTAAGAAAGCTGGGTGAACAAACTGATAGTCCTCCAACAACAGAACAACCTGTTGGCCCTCCAGACCTGCCAGCTGCATCACCTACAAATACATTACACACATACTGAACATTTAATATACATACAGACATTTGATATACATATAAACACACATAAGTTCCCTTAGAAACTCTGCATTCAAGTTTTAATGTATTTAAAAGTCTACCAGTACACTTAAATGATCTCTAAGTGCATTCTTCAAAGAGTGGGTACAATGTGAACTGGAATAAAAAAGTTCCACTCTTACTGTCTTGAGATCACTGCTGAAATGCTTAAGAGAGTAACCACGGGAGATTTTGGGCGTGAACAATGAGTATCCATGCATGTGTGACACCAGGCACGTGGCTGTGTGCCGACCCACTCCACTCCGGCCCGCCAGGAGCAGAGAGCCACCGGGTCTGCTCAGGACCCGATCCACCCTGGACACAAAGTCACACACTTCCCAGAATAGGAGGAGATCCAGCTCCCTGTTATCACGACTGTACAGCACTACTCCCTAGAGGCAAGAAAGGAAGGAACATGCACAGGTGAGGGGGTGCACAACAGACATATTGACAAATAGAATGAAATTAAAATAAGAAGACAAAGATAAAGAAATACAACTACATGAACAAGTCACAAAGAAAAACATACCAGAATGCAAAAATACATATAACTATAATCCTGTATTATAAATAAAAGTACAGCTTGCCTACATGTTTTATCAGCAAAAATATTAATAGCAATAGATCCAATCATACAGAATAGCCTCTTTTGGAAGGTTATTAATATCTTAAATGGTTATCATATTAATGACACATCAAAGTGTAAGGAGCATTTTAATGGTAATTAAGCACATTTTTAAAAGATATATAGTTTTTAATTACTGCATTGCTGTATGCAAACACTTGTGTGTGTGTGTGTGTGTGTGTGTGTGTGAGGGTGTGCGTGTGTGTATTTGGTGTGTGTGTGTGTGTAAGTGTGTGTATTCTTCATCTAAAAAGCCTCAGCACACAAAACACACACCACAAAACAGCTCCTCGCTGTGTACCTTCTGTATAACTTGTTTTAGGTCTGCTGAATCGAGACGTCCCAGTTGTTTACCATGAGGAGGCAGAGACTGTCCTGGAGCCATTACAGCCCCTTCAGAGGCTCCCCATGTCACATAAAAACCATCTGCACACAGAGGAAACATTACAGAATGTTAGTAACACACCTGCATATGTGCAGCTTCAATGACATACAGCAGAGACTGTCTGCTGTAATGAGACAAAATACTTAAAAAATCATACTGATATAAAAATGAATCAGTATCAGTCAAATGCACATGGAAATAAGATCAAATTTGTGTCTGAATGTTAAATGTGTGCATTCTAATTTGTATTCAAATCCTGCAAATGCTTTAGAGGAGCAGGCAGTTGTTTGTTGTGCAGGCGGACTGCACTTTTGGCCTTAGAAAAGGCATTTTTCTCGAAGGCTACAAAGTACAAGCCTTTAGCTGACACTCTCTCATAGCTTTGAAACAAATGCTATTACTAGTAATGTTTTAAATTCAGAAGTCTACACAGTGTCAATAGGTTGGTGGAGAAGGCTGTGTAGATGACAGTGATATGAACTATTACAGTGCATTTGCAAGGCAATGTACTGTTTCTGTCGCATTTAGAGATATTGCACTTTGGTGTCTCTTCGTCACTGTGCTCTGGTGTTATATGATTGCCTCTTGTAAAAGAAGTTTGAACTAGTGGTGAGTTGGTTAAGGGTATGACACTGTAGCTAGAAGCACACTTTGGTTGTGTTAATGTGATGAAGAGAACTTATTCTTTAGACCTCAGTTTCGCTGAAGTCTTTGGTTTAACAGCCAACAATGTAAGCCTTTGTTTAGCAGTTTCAAGGGCCTTGGTTACAGATATGTCGTCATAATTATTCAGCAGCCAGGACCTGTTCCTGATCATTACACCTCTCTTAGCAGAGCCAGCTTTTTTGCATTCTTTCTTTATTCCTTTATACTTGCACCATCAGTTTGAATGAGGGGAAGTGACTATGGCTTGCTCTTGCAAGCATTTGTCAAGTATTTCTAGGGCTGCTATGCAAATCATTACCAGGCATAGTACATATCAGTTTAACTATATAAGTATTTTTCTATCTAAGGGTTGTGGGATCTGCATTTATCTTTCACTCCTGTTCTCTTGACTCCTCCAGTTACAGTATGATTCTTGTATGACTTTGTTCTTATTTATCTCACACTAGGAACTGGCAGGCAAGTGTAGTATTGGAGTCTTGCCAACTCAGCCAGGATGTAGATCTAGTTGCCAACATTTAACCCCTGCCGTAACCACTACAAATGTTGTTACTCGGGGGATGTCACTTTATTCTGTAGCAGTGAATGGAAAACACTGTTAAAGACCTATTTAATTGCTGTAAGTGGTCTCTCCATAGAACCTGACTTTTTATGCAGTAAGAAGATAAAAAACATTTTTAAACTCATGCCTCATGACCAGAGAAAATATTGAATTAGTCTCTTTGCTTCAAAGGCAGAAAACTTACAAAACCAAAATGAAATTCACCAGACTAAAATGCTCCTGCTGGTGGCTGATGTTAGTTCGGGCTCATCCAATTTTAAGCAATGAAGGCCTGGTCACAAACTTTTTGTATTACAGATAAACAGTCTGATGAAATATATTTCTAAAAACATATGAGGCGAGAAATAGGCAACAAATCATGATCCAACACTGCCTAATTTTAAAATTGATAAGAGCCTTTAGTCATAAAAGAGAGTCGCGTGTCTCTCTTAATCTGACTTCTCTACTCTTTGTGCCTGTGGAGGGGACATACAAAAACGGGGAAGTACAATGTGTAATTACAACAACAGCCCTGTACTTTTGTCATCAAATAGGAAGGGAGCTCTGGGTGCAGGGAACATGGAGGAAAGATAAGCATTGTTCGTTTTGCACATACTGTGCTATAGCATACTATACTCATTATACACAGCTAGTTGAAAATTGGAAAAATATTCCTTTCAGTGCAAAGACTTTTGTTTACAATTCTAGGTTTAAATTTGAAGTCAAACTAATTTAAAAAAGTAAATGCTCTGTAAATGTCATGCTGGTTTACAAAAAGCAAACAGACCATTAGCTGAGAAACAGCCATAATGCAGTGCTGTCAAAGAAACAGAGCCAACCAGGCATAAGTGTCAACCTTTAAAATGCTTTAATGCATGAACTGCATCAAACAGTCAATCTGTAATGGATTTTTTTTCCTGCTTTGCTCAATGTTGGTTCATTGAATCTATCTAAAACTGTTAACAAAAATAACAAACAGTTTTTTTTTGTATGTATATATGACCATAATAAAGGTTTGTGTCAGTGAGAATACAGCTTTTTCTTACCAGGCATGTTGTCAAGAGCATCAGAGCCCCAGTCTCCCCGTATGATGGAGGAGAGGATGTTATCAAAGGTGTGAAGGTCTTTTGAGGTAACCAGTCGGTCTCTGAACAGCCTCCTGGCCTCATATGCCACCACCTCCAACACGCTGTCTGTCACATTAGGTTGAGCTGAAGAGGTAAAAATAAGATCTGGATTAATACCATACAGGATATCCCAAGATTTTATTTAAAAAAAATCCAGAGAGAACAACTTTGACAGGTTTACTCTTGTTCGTAGTAATTATTATCTGACTACTACTTTTACACTTTTGCACTTATAACTTTAATGATTTGTCTTCTTCTTCTACTCTAGTGTCTCTTGGGTGTCCTGTCTATCTGTAACTTTGTGTTGTATGCTGCTCTTGTCTTGAAAGCTTTTCCCTTGAGAATGAGAGCTCTTTCAATTAGATTACCTGCCTAAATAAAGGTTAAATTAGAAAAGAACTGTGCATGCTTGGATGAGACACATGGCCAGATTTGTTAATTTAGTGGACAGTGCTTTGTGGTTACAGCCTTGATACAATTTTTAGCACAACAACTGACTAAAAACAAAATCGATCTCACACCAAATCTGCAAAAAGATATTTTCTGCCTCTTTCTAACACAACAACACGTGAAATGAGTACTTTCAGTCTGTCCATACCTGCCTTAAGTTATGTACGGTTCAAAAAGTTAAGACACAGACAACAGCACAGTAGTCACACTATGACTCAGCCCTCAACATGAGTCAAAGGGATGTTTTTGGTGGCATCAGGTACGACAAAAGTACCTCCCAGGGTGAGACTAAAATTACTAAATTCCCCCAAGAACCAGCAGAGTGCTGCAAGCTTTAAAAAAAAGAGAGAGAGCTTTAGGGACATGCCAGAAACGTGGTCTGGTCTCACAGGCCCCTGGCTTCAACAGTGTCTGTCACATTATATTGGGAGAGCTAAAGAAGACAGTCAAAACTGAGACACAGTTGACACTCCAGGGTTTGCCTGGCATATTAAATTTTTAAAGACCACAAAAGAAAAGAAAACACTTTAAGTGCCAAGTTGTCATGCTTAAAAATTCCATGCCTTTGGTTTTTAAACGACTCCTACCACCGTAGTCAATAAAGACAATAACTTTGGATTTTCTTAGGCAGGTTCTGTGATTGATATTCGAAGGTTCAAAAACTGGTGATTTTTTTTTGCCTTAAAAACACAACATACGTTTAACATGGATTCTAATGCTGATCCAACAGCATACAACTTCTATTTCATTTACATGGGGAAAGGTCCACAGTGGTAGTTATAGTACAGCTATGTTTCACTCCATTAAACCTGTATAAACTATACATAATACAAATGTAAAACCTACTATTAAAACCATATTAAACCTATTAATTTTCCGATCACCAGGGGGCAGCATAAATGGTGGTGAGTGCCACACTAACATGTTGTCACCAGGATAATAGGTTGAAATTGTTAGCAACAGTTGTTTGTTATAAATCCAGCAGTTATAAAGCAATATTTGTATTTATTTTGACTCATGTTTCTGTCAACCTTATGACTGCAAGTCTGATGTTTACTCACTTTAAGCTATGTTTTCAGTCTCTACCAATTTGCTCTTAAGCTTGTCAATGTTCCTCTGCATTTATCCGCTTGTCCCTAACTTTGCCAGTCAGTACAGCTGGGGATTTTGGATAGTTTTTCATAAGAAAAAAGCGGCCCTCTGCATGTAGAAACGACACTATGAGAGTGGTGAGAATGAACCAAACAGTAGATTTACACACCAGACAAACGAACAGTAAGCTAAAACTAAGTATAAAGCTTCATACATCCAAACAGAGTGACAGATTAAGGTAATAACTCTCTGTAGGTTTAATCAATCCCTTCCATGTAAAGTGGTTTTCCCATTGTCTTCTGACGCCTTTTTTGACGCCTTAAATTTCAATCACATGAGAAATGGGAATTATGAAGAACTGTTGATATATTCATTGAAATCACATGCACACTCAAATTTTCCACAAACATCAAGAAATTGACAGAATAAAGATGAAACAGGGGTTTTACATACCAAAAAAGAAGGTAAGCCGCAAGGGGGGAAAAGAGGGAGAAGGAAGTAAGAGTAAGTTAAAAAATGATGAGCACAGGAAAAGAGAAGTTTGTCCGCTGAAGTGTTTAATTAAAATAAATGATTGGACTCACTATCACAGCTAGAACACATTGCAGAAGGAGAGAAAGAGTGACAGAGGGAGAGATGAAAGAACAGCAAAGGGAGAGAATGATAAAAGAGGGGGAGACAGATGAGTGACAGAGAGGAAGTGAGGAAAGAGAGGAGAGAAGAGGGAGGGAGAGAGATGGAATGAAGAAAAAGGTGAGAGCTGGAGACAGTGGCTTTGAGCTAAAAGAATACTGACAAGAAACTAAGCCATCTGGTGCTGTCTTTTTGATTCTAGCATCAAAACTGACAGAGTTATTAATGCTTCACGCTCCTCAGCGGCGGAAAAATATTTTACATTAGGACTCTAAGGAATTAGTAGAAAACCAGTGGGGCATTAAATTCAACTTTCTGTTTTTGTTTGCATACAGCAGTGCCTCCAAAAATGTGAGTAAAAAAAGCTCTTTACAGGCCATGGGTCTGAGTCCTCAGGGTTTCCCACTTTAAACAAAATTTAAAAAGAGATATTTTTTGAGTCTGGACCTCAAAGGAGATTGAAAGTTTATACTTATTCCCTAACTTTGTGAAAGTTTGAGTGTCCCTGGTTATTCAGTCTTATTTCTGTCAAAAATGTGCTCAAACACGTACAAATGCATGCATCCTTGCAAGTGTATTTCGTTACCTGCAGTGAGGTCATATCGCAGCAGGCTGAGGACCCATTCTGTGAGGATACAGGGGGTAAATAGGTAGTGGCTGTGGTCATCCACTGTGAACTTGGCTTTCACCTGAGAGTGAAGATACACATGGAGACAGGTGATACATATGGAACAAATCTATAAGACAAAATGTATTCAAAATTGAGGATATGATGAGTTATGGTGAAATTTACAGATATTAACTAAAATAAGTGAGTATATTTTTCTGCTTCATCAGCATAACAACATAACACAGGGAAAGAAGAATTTGTGTGTCATGTGTGGCTTCATTCACTGATAGCCTGTTTCTGTGCAAAATCGTCGACACACTAAAAAAAACCTCACACACAGAACTCCACTCCTGCTTTTGAAAAGTACATTAAATGGGTTCAGGTTCTGTTGAAAATCTTAGTAACTCAGGGACACAGTTCAATTTTGTTTAAAAGCAACAGCTCAGGAATGATGGTCCTGTCACCAAACCTTTACATACAGAACAACTTGAGATGGCAAGAGACTAATAAAAGAGAACAGTCAGATCTAATTATTACTTGAAAATGTCACACAATTTAAATGTGACATTTTTGTTATTATTTAAGTGTGATGCAAAGTAAGTGGCTGAAAAAATCATGAGGTTAAAAAGAGGAGTCAGATATGCTGATGGAATTCATTCCCATCAAATGTATACATACATTTATACTGACATTTTCCCCAACCCACACAAAATCGCAGTAGCTGCTCGGAACTCAACCAAAACCCAAGAAAGGTTATTTGCTTTAAAAGCATAGAAGGGCCTGGGTGGTGTTTCTAAGGTGCAAACAGACTGATTTCTTCCTGATCACATCTATCAAACAGTGTTTAGCTGGTGTGTGCTTCTCTTATGCAGAAGAACAGTGATGGATTTATAGCAGAACCACTCAAATTACAATCAGATTGTGTTATTTCATGTTTATGCTTTCAATATCTCAGGCAAGACTGTGCTACAAATACAAATGTAAGCATGAATGAACACCATGTTCGAGTAAAAACCTGCTCATAGAGCTGCACAAGAGATCCAGCCAGCTGGTGTGTTTTTCCTGTGCTGGCCCAGGATGCCTGGCTGCCCAGGCCATGCTGGAGAACTGGCTGCAGGTATGCTGAGTAGATAGTCTGCAGCTGCTCCCTGTCTGGATAGCTAAAAGCAGAAGCACAGAGGCAGAGAAACAGATGGATGTAGGAAAATAAAGAGAGGGGATTATGGTCAGAGGTAGAAACCACGAGAGTAACAGTGAAGAAAAAAGAGGTGGATGAAGGGTAATGTTGGGGAAACAACATTTAGAGGAAATGTATGCAAATGCATGGGTAACTATGGGCTGACTGGCAATGTGCAAGTAATGTATGAAGAACATTTGCACTGTACTTACTCTATAGTGCAGATGCGAACTATAGATGAGAAGCGGGAGGTGAGCGAATGGCTTCCAACAGAACTCCCTGTTGACATGGAGGCCACCACTTGAATGTTCTCAAGGCTCACCCACTCCAGATTTTCATCATAAAATCCCTTGTATGTCAAAGCCTGGAACAAAGACAGAGAGAGAGACATGGGAAAAAAAGAATTAATAAGGTGGAAGGTAGAAGAGAGCGGAAAGACAGTCAAAAACTTACAGCAGTAAAGGGATTTTAAAATTTGTGAGAGAGACTCCAAGTGCTTTGCAGTTTTATATGAAAAATATAGGAATAAGTATTCAAGGTTGGGATTAGAATGAACTTAATCTGAGATTGCTGGAGTCAAAACTATATGTTTTTAACCACATTCACTAATTTGTTCACTGATCTGTCTTTTTATTTGTCTTTCCTCTGTACCTGTTGCAAAAAGGCAGTGAGGTTGCTGGTCCCCCACTTGTCAGGTTTGGGTAGATTGATGTCTTTTAGATAGAGCACCAGGTTCTCACAGTCTTTGGGTCTAAAGACTCGACCGGTGTTAGAGCTGAGCAACAGGCAAGTCTGACCGAGCTTTTGTAGGACATGACGAGAAGAGGTCTGGGCACTACAGTGAACCACAGCAACTTGGGTGGACCGGAGCCGAGAGAAGGCGTAGCGCAGGAGCATGCTAGATGAAAAACAATAGATAGAAAAAAGGTCAAAAAAACAAAGCCATATATTTTTCAGATTGCATGGAGAGAAATGTCCAGCAGCTTAGTCAAAAGAATAAAAAACTTTGATGTCTCATATATGAATATTTGTGAATGTGCTGGGAACAGAGGAAAAGCTCAGAGGATGAAATGTGTGTTAGCACTGTATTTAAGAGGGTCAGCTGGGATCTAGTGAACAGTGTTTATCAGAACAGACCCAAAGGCAAAGAGAGACATTTTGTGATAGAGAAGAACAGAGAGAGAAAATAATTGGAAAGCAAATCATGTGCACACATGTGTATGTATGCTCCAGCCAGATTATGTGTGTGTAAATTAATAAGATATCAAAGGAGTAGGCTAACAAACCCGCTTCCTCACTGGCACAGTGACCTTTGAGGCAAAATGAGAGGACAGGAAAAGAAGATTTTGAATGAGACTCCACTGAAGTGTAAAAGGCACACTGAGTGACCCTTGTTCTTCAACCCCCTGAGGAGGGAAGCAATTACTTTAGAGGCAAAGACTCTCTGTGTACATATACACAAGCCAGAGCACATACACCACAGACACATGCAAATTCACGTCTGATCCTTAGTCTAATTTGTCAGTGCATTTACACAGAAGGGCAAGTCTTACATAAAAGAAGCTATGAAATTAGTGTTGATTTTTGCTTGTGTTATTTTAAGCGCACATATTTGAATGCCTCTGCCTTACAATCGCTATCACACACAAACCTCTGCCATGTCTTCACTGTTTTTCTACAAGCAGATATTAGTCTGCTTTGCCTGGAACAGACTGCCCTTTATTAAAAGATATGAAACACTAGTAGCAACGTTATGAAATGAGCGCAATATAATGTAATAGTTATTGAGCAATCATGACAGTGAAGTAAATGCATTTTGTATGAATGTTTTAAAACTGTTTATTTTTGTGTTTGGACGTAGATTTTAGGTTGGCTTGCAAATCTGTGATGATGTGCAAAAACTATGTCACTATATATATATATATATACGTAAAAAATATATATATACACACATTTCTTGGAAGTGTGTTTGAAAATACCTCCTCTATTTATAATTATGCAAATGTTTGTGCCCTGTGTGTGCATGCATGCTTGTGTGTGTTGTAGCGTAGGCCTACGCTACAGTGTATAATTACCCCTTTCCGCAGCCCTCTGGCCCTACCACCATGAAGGGCTGCCTGTGCTGAGCTGTGAGCCATGGCGAGAAGCAGTGTAGACCTCTCTGCATGTCTGGGGTCTCAATAACAGGAAGAGTGTGTGTATGGGAGAGCTGTTCCAGTGTCAGACCCTCGGGACGCTGGAATGTATAGGCTGCTAGATGGCCGCTGTCCGAGTCATAGTAGGTATCTAGTGGTTTTTTGGTGTCTGGTGGGCTTTCCCTGGCCCAGCTCAACAACTACAGAAGTACAGAGAAATGGGAGCTCACTTAGAGACCAGGACAGGACTGATAACTCTGAGTAATAGTTCCCCACCAGGTGCATGAACTGCACTATCACTCAAATAATGACTCATCCTTCTATTTTTGAGACATGAGACGTGCATAAGATTTCAAACCTGAAACTAAACTGTCCTTACAGTCTCCTGTAGCCCATACAAAAAATACAAGGGTCCTTACCTCTCTGGCAAACTCCTGTCGTGTTTTGAGGTTGAGGTTTCCTCCCAGACCTCTAAGAAGTCCAACAATGAACTGACCTCTCCCTGTTACAGCATTGAGGTGTGACAGACCATTGAACACAGTACCCACAAGACTAGTTTCCACCACGAAGTCATTCTGATGAAAGAGAAGTAGTGAAGTTTGAAATAAAAGTTTACAAAGAGTTTGATATTAATAGGAAAAAAATACAAGAATATAAATGTAACTACAAGTGTTAGAAATGTAAGAAACAGGTTATAATAGCTGGACTTACCCACAAAGTCTGCTGATTTGACAAAAGTGAGTTTGTCGCCTAATTAACTTTCGTAGCAATAACATCCATTGTAGTGAATGCTGGTCAGTATATGGGACAGTCATTTTGTGTATGCGAAGTCCTTTTTTTAAAAAAGTCCTATTATTTAAAACTGATGTCTAAAATTTAGTACAATAAATTTCTTAGACTGTTCTGTAGACAGTCTATAGAAGAAGGATAGGGCAACATTTACCTGCTTCAGGACCCAGTCCAAGGCTCGCTGAAAGTAGTCTCCAAGCCAGTTTTCAAGATTACTGTAACACTCCTCTGGCTGACCCCGCAACCACGACTTCAACAAGGCACCCACATCAATGTCCTCATCACTAAAAATAGTTTTTAACATGTGTGAAGGAAAAACAACAACAACAAAAAACAATGAGATAAACTAGTTGGGAAGGACAAGACTTGGCACAAATATACACTGAAAAGATCTTTTACAGAACATGACTAACCTGAGAAAGATCATGCCCATACGGGATATGGTTGCTGGTGAGGCACAGCTCAGGTCATGAGTCTCAAACAGGAAGTTAACATTGGGTCCAAACTGGATGCGTTCTCCACTCGGCATGGTTAACAGTCGATTATCATCGAGCACAGAGTTTAGACTCTCAATCCACTCTGGGTCAATGTCACCGTCGCACACGATCCATGAGCTCACCTCTAGAAAACACATGATGAATGTACCCATGTACTGTAGATTCATTCAGCACATTAACCACAACATGTACAATGCAGGGCATAAGAAATGTTGATTACTGAAAGACAACTGTACATAGTCACTGTGATGTGTAACGGGGGCAGTGCAAAAACTTTTTCAGTCAAGGTGGACTTCAAGACATCTTACCCTGTGGCTCCCTGACCACATTCCTGGCACTGTATGTGAGGACACCATCAGCCCATTCTCTCGTGTCCATGTCTATATGTCCCAGCAGCTGTTGTCTGGGCATGGCTTTAGGATTCATTGTGTACTGCTTCACCTACAAAAATACAGCATAAGACAAGAGAATTTTTTTTTTTACAGACCCTTTAACTCTCAAGTAAATGCTTTTCATACTCCTTTATATGCTACGCCAAGTAGGTGGTGAGTCTATTACTCACCACTTTGCCTGTCTTGCTGAGGGCAGCTCGAAGCATCCTCCAGAGTGTAGACTTCCCTGCTCCACTTGGCCCTACGATGACTACTCCCATGCGTTGTCTCAGCTGTTCATTCAGCTCCAATGCTTTCTTCAGCTACGCAGAGATGGAAAAACAGACCAAAATTAATCTTTGAATTTTAAACCTTATTTCTGACAAATTATCAAACTGTTGTCTCTGTGTTGATGTTGAGGATTTTTGCAGGATAGAGTGATCCCAAGCACTGGCGGAAAACCAGTTCATATCATGTACCATTACAGATGCCCTTGTTTTTCGGCTAATGAACAGGTATCTTCTTATACACACGCACCTGGCTGGGTATAAGTTCAAGTCGCGCCTCCTTGTATGCTTGTTCCAGTGCGTGCATTAGTATCTGGTCCTCCACATCAGTGAAATTAACCCCAGAGAAAACATCTCTGACCAGAGCATCAAAGCGGGAGCTGTCCGAAAACGTCAACTTGGACATGGTGTTCAGTCTCAATGCCTGCACCACCAGACTACTCTCCTGAACTACATGGAGATGAAAAGATTAATTTAATTTCCATTCCAACCAAAACAGAAGACACGTTAAATAATAATAAGGATGTTATCAAATATATTAAGATATTTAATACCTGTGAAAAAAGATATAATACAGAACCAGAGGCAAAGAGTTAATACAGGCTTTATAAAGGAAAGCACAAAAACACAAGGTCGTGAAAAGTAACTAATCCAGTCACAACAGCTTCAGTCTGGCATATACCCACTGTTATAAAAATGCTAATTAGGAAGGCTCATAATTTAAGAGTTTGTCAATGCTTTTGTTCTCTGATGCTGTCCTCTATGCAGGCACAGATGTGGGGTTTTTTCACAGCAGGGAGAAACACTTGGCCAGACTACACACAGAGATAAACACAAGAAACCCTTGGGGACTCATTGCCAGACAGGAGGTGCATATAGGGTGTATGTGTGTGTTTATATGTGTGTCTTTTGGATGGATAAAGGGCACATGGTGGAAGGATTCGAAAAAGAATGAGAGATAGGTTCAAGAAAAGTCAGAGAGGAAAATGATGACAGAGATGAGGGGGAAGTATTGAAAAACAGAGACATGAGGGGGGATGAGGGTGAAAAACAGAGAGCAGCAAGTGGGAATGAGTGGGACGAGAGGGGCATCGACAGCCAGGTATCAGAGAAGGAGCTAACAAGAGGTCAGAAAGAAGGGAGTCGGAGGTGAAGAGAGAGGCACTAGAGAGGTAAACAACAGAATGCTGGCAAAGTGTTTGGGATTGTGAGAATGGAGAAGGACAAAAGTACAGACAAGTGAAAAACCCCAAGGGAGGAAAAGTTTTTAAGGGGAGCATTTGGAATAAATGTCAATTGATGGTCTGTCTGTATTTCAAGATTTAGATAGCAAGGACAACGGCCACTGTACGGACAAAGTGCTGGTCAAAAGAGTCTTTTGATGTTCAAGCACACTCATGCATAGTATTTCTCAAACTGCATATCAGAGATATCAAGACCTAAAACATTTGTGGTGTGTGGCCCTGTTGGGTGCAGGATAACATCTTCAACGCAACCAAAATTTGATTATCAACCTCTTCTAATTCTTTTCATCAGCTCCACAGCTGTCTCTCAGGTCAGACACTTACTGTCAGAGCAACAGCCCCAGTACTTCTCAGTGGACACTGCTTAGAGACACTTTGACTGCTCTGACAAAAAGTGTATTTTCAGGTTATTTACCCTTTGTTGAACAACTGGGACTTAACAAGTAATACATCTTGACTTTTATTACTACTTAATAATTAATAAATGCTATTATTTTGGCTAATTTGAGGTAATAGATTTCATGGTTTATGCCCTGCAGCCAGACCTTTACATATATTGTATGTATCTGGCAAATGAATGGTTTTGCTTTTCTGATAGTGATCTTTTCCTGAGTAATGAGGCAGAGTACTGATGTTAGGTATTGGTACCATTGGCGGATTAGCACAGCTAAAACAGGCTTCTCTATAAATGTTTAATATGAGTTAGAGCACAAGTATAAAAATCCTCTGAAACACTAGTATCGCACAAAACACAACATTCATATCATTTGACAACATCAAATGTTTTGAACCGCTGAAACATATACAATGGCCATTAAGTCCTCTGTGTCAATTAGTGTTACTTTATGGACTTTGACTGTAATATTTTTACCAATGTCATATTTTTTATTTAATATTTCATGAAGCATGAATAAATTTTCTTATCATGTACTGTAGACATAACAAACAATTTCACTGTATCTGGGGATAACAGCTTACTACAGATATTTAACTGCCTTTGTATATTTTGGCTGATACATGACAAGAATCAAAAATCCAGTATAAGTAAAGGTACTGTAAAGTTGTGATCTAACCTTGATTTAATGACTGTCTTAGTCACACAAATAAATCATTGACTACAAAAACAACAAAAATTGAACAGATGTGGCATCCATGGCAGGGTCAATCAAGCATGCCATGAAGGGATGTCAGCATATCTTTGTTTCAAAACCTATTCCTTTTACTTTTTTAAAATTCTTTTAGCCTTTGATTTCACCCAAAGTCCACACCAAATGATTTCTCTGATTTGTACAACTTCAACTTCAGAAGAAGTTATCAGTAAAATTGTCTGGTATTACGTCTTGATGAAAATGCCCTTCCTTAAACCCCTGATTGCTTGTGATTGTCAACTCTGAGATGCTGCTGTTAATTCCAATCAATAAATCTTGTTGTTGCTCTTGGTCACATTTTTCATGTGCAATTTCCATAGATGGATGTTTTCACAATATGTTTTTTTTCTTCAACACAACAAGTTAGAGTAACCTGTACTTTGGCAGCAGTGAATGTTACTTCAGGTCATGGCCAAAAGAGTACATAGTCCCTTCAAGCTTTTCCGTCATGCTCGACTATGAAAAAAGGAAAAATTCCTCACATAAATATTGTACCTTAAAAAGAAGAAATATAAGAATAAGAATAGAAGAATATGAATATAAGAATATATAAGAAATATAAATAAAAGACAGCCAGAGGGGGTCTTACTCTTGTCCTTCTCATGACTCCTCCTCTGTTGCTGCAAGAGACTGCCACAGGCCTTCAGCACTGTCTTCAGAGCTCGCAAACCCCAGTCATAGTGCTGCTGGGGAGTCAATAGTTCCCTGAACACACAAATAAGACACATTTTCACACATATTCACACACTCTGGATTGAATGTAGTACTGGGTGTTGTAAGAATGGGTGGAAAGTCAAGGATAACTCATCTACAAAATCAATATACTGCAATAAACTGCAGACACAGTACAGACACTTAAAAAAACACAATTGGGTGAACTACACAAACAGAGAGACTAAATGAGTGACACAGATCACATAGATTGTGTATAGTTACTAGTCGGAGGATAAGTTTAGGGACAATGTAAATAGACTCTTATACCTACCCCATCTAATTCTAATCCTAACCTTAAGGACCCAAAAAAACACTAAAAAAAATTTTACCTGGCCAGGTTGAAAATTGCAACCAGTTTGCGACCCAATATTTCTCCATTTTTGTATCCCTCAGAGTAAAGGATGACCTCAGCGATGAGCTCATTGTCTGGCCGGCTCATGGCCACAGGCCTAAACAGCTGCTTTAGGTTGTCTGGAAGCTTCTGTCTGCCTCCATAGCCTTTTCCTGCAGGGTTTAATGTGATGAACACCCCAGAGTTTGGGTCCAATTCCACCTGAAGAATAAAGAGAAGAAAAACATATGTTCTATACAACTACAATCCAAGTTTGATTGATTTCTTAGTGATCAATGATCTAACCTACTCTTCAACAATAGGTGAATAAATTGTTGATTTATTGACAGAAAAGGACTCAAGGTTGAAGGTAAAAACTTGAGGCATTAATTCAATTTTATGAATTTAATAGAAAGTAATAATAACTGAGAAAGACTTCCAAACTGACAGAAGAGTGGACTTGACAATTTTTTTTTATGTTGTTGTAGGTACTCAGAAACATAAATGTTTTTGTTTGCATGTATTCTTATTTTCTTACGTCTTTCCCTAGCAAATCACATGTTTTTTTGTGATGTTTGAGGGAGTCTTGAATAGCCTGAATCTGCATGGAAACTGCAGACAACACTGCCTCCTCTAAGCGGTTAAACTCGTCAAAGCAGCCCCATGCTCCACACTTCACCAGACCAACAAAGATCCGTCCCATTGACTTTACATCGATACCCTGGAAAACAGGCAGACAAAAAGCAGATAAAAGGTCTTCTTAAGTGTTCTTTTTTAAAGTTGTTCTCAATAACCAGTCTTCCTTTGTGGGTGTTTTTGTGGGTGTGGTCTCAAGTTGAATGATCAGAAATATGCATAGCAGGTACATGATCATTGCCTACTTGCTCTCAAAATAAAAAAAATAAAGTTAAATAAAAAAAGCTGTGGCTGACACATAAAAAACCACCGCATACTTTCCGGGAGCATCTTTATACCTCATCACAGTTGAACACCAGTACTTGGCGTCCGAATAGGCCCCCCAGGGCTTTGACTGACTCAGTCTTGCCTGTTCCAGCAGGCCCATAGGGGTTACCCCCAAGGCCCATTTTCATGGCTTGGGTCAGAGTCAGGTAGCACTTATCAGTCAGTGGAGTGTGCACCAGCTTAGCCGCATTCCCCTGGGACACAGAAAAGGTAGGATAAAGAAGAAAGTGAGCAATAAAGGCAGAAAGGAATAGAAAGAAACACAGTAAGGTGGCCAGACAGCAGTAAAGATATGGAGAAAGAGGGAGGGGTTGGGGTTTAGGGGGAGCTCAAGAGAGGGAGAAGAAGAAGAATCCAGCAGAGGATAAATGTAACAGACAGATGATGGATTAAGAGAGAGATGAATAAAAAAACAAATGCAGGGCAGAAAGAAAACTGAATTTTTAAAAAAAATTAATGTATTTTTGAGTATTTTTTTGTTAAGCTACAAAAAATGAGTGAATCCTACTTAAATAAACAGTCCATGCTAACACACCTGGTATTCATATGTATAATTGAATTGTGCGTCCACCATTTGTGTGATGCAGCACTTGTCTGTTCCCATGTAAAAGCGAAGCTGCTTCTTCCAGACCCAGGAATCAGGGCTGGTAGCTCCTGCCTGGTTCAGTTGCTTCACCACACTGATGTTGTGAATGATGTCCAGAATCAAGGCCTTCAGCTTCAGCTGCAGGACGCTGGACTCTGTACAGAGAGACATGTATTAATATCACAATGGAAGAATTAGTGAAGTTATACAAATAAAAAGCATTATAAAGGATCTTTTTTTGCAAGTGTCATATGTACTGTTCAATAAAACCAAGCCTGTTGGTATACGGAATGAAAACGAAACATATGCACAGGTATAAACACCAATTTTTGTACTAATACAAAATTAAAACTATACAGAATTGGTGTTGTTTACAAACAGTATACAAAGTGTTGCATAGTCCTATTGGTTCTGAGTATATATTATTTTTTACATTTAATTGAAGATTTATGTGTAGCAATTTCTCAGTTTTCCTTTTCTTAATGATTTGTATTAAACATATAAGACTTATCAAAATTTGTTCAGTTGTTAACTAATTACTACGGTTTTTCTGTTATTTTGGGTGATTGGATAAAACATTTTCTGGGAATAAATGGAAAGCTTTTGTTGTAAGCAGACAGAGTGGCAATAGCTTTTATGTTGCCTTAAAACAGCAGCATTTGTCAATTCTAAGGAAAGCTGTTTAAAGTAAAAAATGCACAACTTTATCGATTGGTGAGAAGAATAAATGAGACCGCTTAGTGTGTGAACAAACCCAATATCTCAGGTATAATTTAGAAAAAGACAATTAGGATAGGACATTGCGTCAGACATGAATACTGATAATCTTAACAAAGTCAATATCACCACCAAATACTGACTTAAGGTAAATAAACGACTTAACAAAACTAAGAAAATGCACTTAAGGCAATTCAAGAGCAGTGTCATTGATACTAACTTGTCTAAAAACTTTATTTATCACCTTCTATGGTTTGGGAAGAGAGCAGTGTCAGAGCTGAACAAAACATTAAAAACATTACAGCTGCAAGCAGCAGTAGAAGGGGTCCAAGCAAAATACAGTCTTAGAAATAAAGAGACCTTGAAAAGCTTGAAGAGCAGAGAAGGACATGATCATCTTGGGACTTGAAACCAGGACCTTTATATGCTCGGGGGAGGTGACTTACACAGTGAGCCACTGAGGACAAGCTTCCTCATTTGCCTTTCTCATATTTTGAAGGCAAAAATGACGAGGAGGAAACACATGTATTATAATGGTGCTAAAGTGCCACCTGTTGGTGAACGGCAGCTTATTTGTATGGTAAGTTAGTCATTTTATTTACACATGTCCACCCAATTTTGATGGTACTGAACAAGATGTTTCAGAGATATGCAATTTTCTTGTAATATATTTACTGTTTTTTCTGTGTTTGAGAGTCAGATTTGAATTAAAAATGAAACCTTAACATTTAAGGAACTAAAACAGGAAGAAGGTATAGGGACAGGGTCTCTTCAACTCCACTGAGGGCTGACCTCAGCAGGGTTTAAACTCACAATCGTTGTGAGAGATTGTACATTACTGACTGTTCCACGGAGAAGTCATTTTGTATTTGTTGTGCACTTAATGTGTCTGTGTAGTGGCAGAAAACATCTGCAAACATTTGTATATTTTGTCACTTTTAGCAGAGATAAATAAATACAAGAAAAACTTTGACAAACATTTTAGGTATCCAGACTAAATATGTTTAGTTAGGTTTACAATAATGCATATTTAATGACTAATGTAATGAAATAGTATATAAATAATCTGTCAAAATTACTGTTCTGCCAAAATCCAGCAACAATTGCACTAAGTAAGGTGGAGGGGGAAATTTTCACACTTAATTTTTAGGCTTAGATATTTGACTAATATGTTTCTGGTTTTTTTTTTTTTACATGAATCTCTGAAATTTGAACTTCGTATTTTAAACAACAGGGGCTTTGAATGCCTTGTGTACAGGAAAGCATCGGTGATGTCACATTGCCAAATGTACACCATCTTGTCTTGTCCCCCTGCCGAAGGAGATTGTTCGCACTCCCTGCCTGGGTTAATGGTCCATTAATGTAGACTGGGTAATTAGATTACCTTTCTTGCCATTACTTCAGATGCTTTAATCAGCACTGCCAATCCGAAGCCTCTTCAGCCTACCTGGTTGTTTTAAGGGACCCAGTAATATAATGAGATGTTATCCAGGAAATGAGCACAATTACAAGAGTGGATAGAACAGTTCTGAATGTAGTACAGTCAAAAAAAAAATTATAATATCTGCAAATATAACAGCCGTTATCACAGCACTGTGCTGAAATATCTGCTATTTAAAGTCAAAAATCTCAGTAACTGATGAAGAAATTTGGTTTCAGTAATTCTTTGTGTATGTGAGATAAGCATTGTTTTCACAGATACATTTTTGTATGACAGAAATCTGGAATGTCCCATGAAAATTCATCATCATGAGGGTTATGAGGGAGTTTTTTAATCTCATGTATTGACAAGTACTCTTGATACAAATTCAAAAGTTCTTTCAAACAAATTGAAATTTTGTTAAAAGAAAAACAAAAAACAAAACAACTGCTCTGCCATGCTATATGTAGCCACACACTCTGCCCAAGTCTCTGCATTAGCTTGTCAGCCGCTGACTCTGCAGCTTTAAAGGGCACTGTCCCTCTGTGGTCTCTTGTGTTTAACGGGCTATGAAGAGATTCACACAAGAGCAGTCATTCAGCATTAATCCCTTAGTCATAAGTACCAAAGAAAGATGTTAATCAGAGCTCAATCTTTTAACATCACAAGGGGGAGTTTGATAGTGAAACAAAGAGCAAGTGTCAAGTAGCAAATGTTTTTAAATTCAGCTAGGCACTTCAGAGAGGTTAATTTTATCAGGAATGTGATCAGCAATCTAAAGGAAGGCAGAAGAAAAAAGGAAATCTTGTTCTTATAAATAAATGGGGGTGGGGGGTTGCAAGCCTGAGCACCAGGAGGGATGCTGCAAATATGTCTTAACATTTAATGACCTCTTGAAAAAAAAAACATCACACAGGGTATGGTACAGTCCCCCTCAGCTTCTTCCGTTTTCCGACAATCAATTTTTTGAACCAGCTGAACCATGTCCATAAATTTCTGCTGGTTGAAAACTAAATTTTAACTTCAGTTTTTGTTGTTGTCGATCTGGAATGAAGAATCTAAAGTGAACATGCTGCTCAGGGAGAAGTTAGACCAGCCTAAAAGAACAAGCATGTATATTCATCAATGCACACAAACAATCACGGTCAGAACTACCTGTGTTAGTGTTATCGTCAGAGCTAGTGTCCACTGTGGTGTAGTGTTCTAACTTGGCATGGAGTTCCAGCTCCAGCTGCGGCAAATTTTGCTCTTTAAGAGCTCTTTCCACATCTTCAGTAAACTGGATTTGCTCAGCCAGACACAGAATCTGCACCAAACAAGAAAGTTCAGACACTTTAAAGAACTTAGGAAGATGTAATACTGTATTACTAGAAAAGAAATGACATTTAAGGAGGATAGTGCTACCTCAAAAGCCTTTGGGAATATTCAGGAAATAGATATCATATATATGTAGATATCATATCTTGAAATGCAAGTGGACTGCATTAAAAGCGGGAATGTACCTGTGAGGGGTAACGTGAGGGATCTACCTCCCCTTTCTTCCCCGCTGACACACATTCACACAAAAGGTGCTTCAGAGTGTCCTTCATCTCCACAGACAGCTCACTTAGCCAAACCTAGAGAGAATGAAAACAATGCAGGCACATTCACAAACACATATATAAAAAAGCGATTTATAAAAATCTACGATTACTTGATATAAATTAAGTGTCCAATCAGATATACTGTACATTGAATACAGAGCATACGAGTGTACAAGTTCTTTACCTCAACAAGGGTGGAGATGCGCACAAGGTTTCTGAGTGGCACTCTTTCTCCCTCCAAGGAACACATGGCAACTATGTGCTGGCACTGCTCATCAAACACAACACTGTGGATGCCTGTGAAGACAGAACTCATGTGGATTACCGTAAACATACAGAAAAATACACCATGATATAAAGCAGAGGTTACAAAACTTTTAAAGCCTGATACTAAAAGAGAGATCTAGATAATATCCCTCCAGGATCCAGATTTAAAAAATATATTATGAATTTCCATAACATCAAAACATATACAATAAACTACTGATAAAGAACATAAGTCAAAAATTTAAAATTTATATCATTTAACTACAAAAAAGAAAATCACTGCCATATTTATATCAATATTTTGCTAAGTGAAATATTAAATTTCTCAAATTATTTGTATGTTCAATACAGTATGACGTACATAATGTTTTAGCTGAAGGGTAAAAAATACAAGAACAAAAACAAAATACACAAAAAACAAAACTGCTCTTCCACTTGACAGCCTATGAGGACCCAAAAGGACTTAAGAAAGCATAACATTAAAAAAAAGACGTTTCTGACCTGCAAAGAGTTTCTTGAGGTGTGACTGGATGACAGTTGGGTTGGTTGCCTGGCCGAGGATCTCTAACAGATCGTCATCTCCTATGAAATAGAACCGTGGGAAGGCCGATCGCTTCTCCTGCATTAACAAGAAAGACACACAAAAAAGTAGCTTTAATGCTTACACTACACTTTATACACATGTAGTCTTGAATTAAAAAATAAATGTGTACCTCCAGGAACTCATTGAGTGACTTTTGGCAACGCTGCAGCTGATCCAATATGTTGACCAGGGAGTTTCTGATGCCTGCCCTTGAACTCAGAGAAACGACCCTGTTGTCTCTCTGAATATCTGACATTATGGACCTGGTGCATAGTGTATAAAACACATTCTATATAAGGAACAAACTCAATATTTTATTTTTTATATTACATATTATCCATTACCTAAAAAATAAACTGATATTGAACAATACAACAAAGCATGTGTTTCTGTGCAACAAGAACATAATTTACCATCCCATTTTAACAATGATTATGGCAGAAGTAAGTGTTCTTGCTACCTCTTGATCAGATTTAATAGAACTCTACTGTACTTGCATTACTCCACCCGACAAAAGCAAAAGCTCTAGTTGTGATGTGATACAGTCTCACACAAATAAACCAAAAATACCTGAAGTCTTCATCAACCCGTTTGAACCGTGCCTCCTCGCGGGGCAATGCCCCTCGTCCAAAAATAGGCTCCAGATAAACCCAACGCCGCTGGATGGCATTCAGATTTAACAGGTACTCATCTAAATCTGACAGACGGACTTCCCATAGACTGACCTGGAGTTACAACAAACATTGGTAAGTGCTGCTTCATACCAGAATTGCAAACCATGAGTTTGCAATATGAGTGACACCACAACAAAAACCTTGTGTCAAAACATAACTACAGTAATTCATTTGAATAAGTTAACATATGTTGTATCTTAAATAAACAGGGTTAGGGTTAGGGTTAGTCCGAGAGAGATTTATGTTTCCCAAAAATAAAAATGAAGCACTTCAGCATAAAAGCATCCTCACAGATTTAAGCCTTTGACCTGACCTTGTCTTGGAAGCTGCAGTAGTAGGGAGAATCTTTCAGAGACTGCAGCAGACAGCGGTTATCTCCCACCTGGATGGGCACAGAGTGGTGATAAAGCAAATGTCTAAAGATATGCCTGCATTTTCCTTCTGACATCACATTGTTCATTATCTCCATCAAGGTCTGGGCTTTTTTTAATTCTTGTTTTATCATCAGTTAAATATTTCAAAAGGTACAATTTGGCTCATATGACACTATGCACCAACTGTGTGTTTATATCCAGTACATATTAGTTAGTTTTTGTGTGTCCTCATCTGTACCTGGTTAACTATATCCTTCCAGTCCTTGATGAGGGTGAGAGTGCGCTTGCTGCTGTCTGTATACTCAGTGAGGTTGAATGTTGCTGCAGCTCCCCATAAATCCAGCTCCCTCAGTGCTTCCCTGATTGTCACTTCTGCCTGAGCACGACTGTTCAGGTCCTATATGCAAGCACACATACACAAACAGCTTGAAGATTTGTGTTCACTCACCATTTATAGACATTAAAACCAGAAAAATGCTTCATGTATAATACACCTAAATTACTTTTCTTGAGTGGTGAGTAAGAACATCAATCTCAGCATCAGCCATGTGCCCTTTCAGTCAAAATTTCAGTTTGTTTGAACACAACAAGGAATAAACATTTTACAATATCTAAGCCATATCTATAGCTGAAATGTAAATAAAAGAGTTGGCCAACCACCAAAAGTTAAATTAAATCCCTCTTAACTGATTGAAAGGTAGTATGTAAGTCCAAGAAATATAAATGTTTTTTCATGCAGTCAGATGTGCTGTCAGCTGACCGACATTTGTGAGAGGAATAGTCAGATTGTATCAGTTTAAAATAAGAAACGTTCAAAAACACAACAAAATCTAACATTCTATCAACATGCCAACTTCTTACTCATATACTATATGTAAATATGCCAGCAAACCTACATGTTCTAAAAATTACAGATAAAGCATTTCCTTTTTCACCGCTGCCACCGATTGTCCTTAGTCAGTTACTCTGTTTGTAATGTAGTGGATACAATCTTTTATCAATCCGTATTCCATATTTTTTTTAAAAACTAAACAAAATCTAATTAAAGAGGTGTGTAGTCCTATAGAAGTGTTTCATTTATGTATACATGCGCAATTTACAGGAGTGTGTGTGTATACATACCTTGAGGTCCAAGGCCTTTTCTGTGATGGTATTTGCCACACTGAGGAGGTCATTAAAGGTGAGTCTCTCTAACGTTGTTCCTCTTGGAAGGCCAAGCAAACGGAACATGTCCAACCAATGGTCCTGGGACAGGTGCTCCCCACGCACATACTTCAGCACTGGGACCACATTCTAGACAAGGAAATGGAAAAGTGCGAACAAACAGGTACAAACTAATATTAAAAATCTTCCAAATATGTTGAAAAAGATCCATGATTAAGTCAATTCTAACTTCAAAGATAACGCTGAACTACTACAAATTACTATATTAAATTTTTGCCAACATGCTATCTTTTCAATTAGCATAGCTATGACAATTAT
Source organism: Acanthurus leucopareius (assembly GCA_029814765.1). NCBI lineage: Eukaryota > Metazoa > Chordata > Actinopteri > Acanthuriformes > Acanthuridae > Acanthurus > Acanthurus leucopareius. Next base: position 9,981,643 of record JAQMCX010000053.1, on the reverse strand, counting down.
ACATTGACAAACAAGAAATTTGCAGTACATGCTTTGCCCCCGGAGGATATCTATTTTTTTTTTTTCTCATGCCACACAAAGGTATTCTTGCATAGAACACACAAAAAAAGTAAATGACATGTTATCCAGTCACGCTACAACATTCTACCTTATATTTGTCCACTTCTCCTTGCAGTTTAATAGACATGGCAGTATGATGCTCTAACTTCCTGAGTCGTTCCTGCCACATGAACAGAAACTCCTCAAACACATATGTCTTACTCCTGAAAAACAAAAACACACTTGTTTACACATAACAGTTCCAATTTGGAGGACTGAGATCCATAAGCAATAGGCCAAAACATAAGCCTCTACCTGAATGTTATCCAGTCCTCCTGAGCCTTTTCTGTGAAGCCTTGCTGCCACTCCTCATACAGGCCCCACATCTGACTGTATTCCTCCATGTTTATTTTTGTCTCCTCTGCAAGAGAGAAATCTGGAGCCTCCAGGTCAAAATAGGTGCAGTCCTCACTGAAAAGAGAGAAGAGGAGCAGAGAGAAGAAAAGGAAAGAAGCGAGGAGTCTAAATGCCACTTCATCCATCAGTGTTGTCATGTGAATTTAGCAGGGGGGTTCATTCCCGAGTTAGGATGTTACAATTTTTTTAAGACAAACACTTTTATTTCTTTAAGTCAGTTGAGAACCACTGCAAAGGTATTAAAACTTTTAAGTAGAATGCCAAACTTTACAAGTAGGCTTTTAAAGAAGTTAGGCTTGTCTTGGCTCTTACAGTAAAGAAAAAACTATAAATTCAGCTTATTAAAAAAGAACTCACAGCAGTTTACTGCGCACTAGCTCTAGCTCCTGAAACTCTTGCTGCTTCTCCTTGATTGTCTGGAGGCAAGCAAGAAGGGCTGCGTGATCACCAGTCTCAAGCATATCCTCTTTAGGCTTCAGCTGGTCCCAGCGGGCCTTGAAACGCTCGAGATCTGCCCTGTAGGCATTTACACGACCGGCAGCATTGCTACGCATCACCTCCACCTGAGGGAAAACAGGGCATGAGAAATGCACTGGCAAACAACACAGCCAGGGACAGTAAGGAACACTTACTTGGATAAATGGACAAAAGAAAAGAGAGTGGGAAGAACAAAAAAGACAGAGTTGAAGGACTTCAGATAAATAAGTTTTAGTAGAAAGCTGCTCTTACAAAAATTTGTGATGAAAAGTTTTTTAAAAATGATCCAACACGTGTGTTTGCAAATTTATGTCACCTGTTCCTTCATCATGAGCTTGTGACTCTCCATGACAAGCTCCAGTTTGTCCCACTTGGCCCTGAGTGAGGACAGCGAGTCCAGGCTGGCCCCAGCCACTGCACGCAGCAAGCGGTTCTTCTCCTCAGCACACTGGAACTGAGGTAAAATCTGCAAACATGCAGACCCTTTAGTTAGTTTATTTCAATGTCAAACATTTGGCTAATCAGACATTGAAATTAAAAGACAGTAACACATATCATCATCAGTAATACGTGACATGTAGCATAAATGCTCATACAGTTCTCCAATACATTCATGAGATGTTAATGACAGTAGTGACTAACATTATTTTCATACTTATATGAAAAATGGGAGAGTCAAAGACAAAAGCAACAATGCCAAAGAATTTATTACAAATTTTTTGATAGGTAGCAAGCAGGTAGCAGTTCTGACCAAATAAAGTAAAAGTGATCTATCTTTCCAAATTAATCAGTCTGAATGAGGGAGTTATGTTTTAAGTGAAGTCTTACTTCAGGTTTGCGGGCTAGTATCTGGTTATATTTTCCACTTGCCGCACCGATCTCCTCCATGCTCTCTGGTCGAGTGGACAAGGCCTCCATCGACTCAGAAACAAAACTGTCAATTGCCTGTGTGTGGCCTGCAAGCAAGAGAGAAGAAGACATGTACAAAGTAAAGGTAACAGAAAAGGAAAAACAAAGTATAAGCAAAGGGGAAGTTTGGCCGAGAGAACCAGAGAACAACACCAGCATATATTCTAAAATTGCCCAGTTATAAGACTTTGCTGGGAGAAGTTTCACATAGCACTAACACTGATCTGCCATTGCAATTCTCTACCTTATTTTCAGGAAACTGATCTTCAGGAAAGGTATTTTGATGAATACTTTTTTGGTATTTTATTAGCTGCTGGTACAAAAACACTTGTGAGGCATTTGCTGCCTTCCAACATCCCCACAATACAAAAGTGGATTGACAATCTCATTTACAAATCAGGCTTATGTTACAGAAAAGGTTCACTTTCTCTCTTTGTCTCAAGATACAGAACAGATTTATTCGGCCCCTGGGACCTGATTTTGTAGCAGTACAGACTTTATAACCCTGCAAGGTAGTTTTGACCAATCAAATGTAACATAATTTTTTAATTTTGTCATGTAATTTTTTTTAAGTAAATTTTTGTTTTGTTTTCTCTCTTAATGGAGACAATGAATTGTGATGTCACAGGTTCTCTCTAAAAAACCTATCAGTAGAGCATGTTGCAGCAAGTTGTTAAAAGCTCCTCTCTCAGGGAAGAGAGTAGAGCCCTGCTGACCCAGCCAGGAAATCACCCAGTTGCCGAGTCTGCTGTAGATGGTGGCAGCTGCTATTGTTGCTATCTGCCAGCAGCAGTAGCACTCCATTAGATGACCAGATGTGAGAGTGTTAAAATCTAAAATATACCATGTGTATTTCATACAATGAATTGTGATGTCACAGTTGATGTCACATATGTACTATAAACATGCACAGACAAAAAAGAGGTGAAGGGTCAGTTGAGTTGTCTGTCTTTACCTTGTATAGACTTCCTGAGTGATATGAGCAGCATGTCAAACAGCCTCTGGATGAAGTCATCGATGACAGCTTTTACTGGCTCACAGTTGACTGTAATGCAGTCTACCTTCTCCTGACTAACAGAGGAACAAGGAAGGGGTCAGTGCCTGTCTGTGGTTAGAGCTTAAATTTCCTGTATTCGTGCTGTCAATTAATATTTGACCTTTCACCATAAGAACAAACTCAATGAAGTAGATTTAATGTGGCTTTGGGAAATTATGTGTCAGTCACAAATGGCTTGAAAAAAGCTCTCAGACTTCTGTTGAAGCTACTTTATGACAAAGAACTTATGTCAGGACATTAAGATCTTGTAGATAGGACATGAAACTTCACTATTAGGTTTTTACAGAAGTTCTAGTCAGGGCAGCTACACTGTACAATATCCTGGCCTGTAGTGCAAGTGTCATTTAAGGTCAGGTGTGTAGGAGGAAATGCATCAGTAAAAATACTGAGTACATTTAAGTGCAACAAGTGATCTCTCTCTCTCTCTCTCTCTCCCTCTCTCTAAATCTATTTATATAAAACAGAAAACAAGAATGAGCCACAATGACGTAGACAAAGATACTATTTACTGTTGATTGACAAAGTTGTCAACTGGCTCTTACTAGGTTATGGTTGACTGAGATACAGTCTTCTTTCTACAGATTGACAGAGGAAGAAGGAGAGGATCAGTCCCTTTAACTTGGTTGTCAGGCTGTAAATTTCCCATATTTGTGGTATCAACTGACGTGCTAAATTGAAACTAAAGAACTGAATAGAAGAACTGAATATAATCCTGCAAAGGGAGATAAAATGTCAGATACAAATGGTGTGAGAAGAGAACTCTGGGTTTCAAGATTAATAATAATGTGTCTTGTTAGGTAGCTAAAAAATCAGGGATGTGAAATGATAATACATCGAGAGAGGAGATCAATGAGCTTGGAATTTTTTTTAAAGTCCATGTTGAGTTTGACATCTAGTCCTCAGTGTTGTGATTAAACAATCCTTCCTACGGCTATATTAGGTGACCAAGCTCGCACTGTGATCAAAGTAAGAACAGATTCTATGAAGCAATCACCCCTTACAAATGATGTGCATTCAGACGTTGTAGCATCGTGGTTTTCTAATGTTTTGCTGTATTATAAATTTTAAAAAATTACTATGAATGTAATATTTTTCTTTTTTGGTAATTTGTTTTTATAAAAAGTGTTACATTTAGACTGTGTTTTTCTATTGAACAGTGGTAACAATGTGATATTAGCATATGTTGATTTTGCAGGGATGTACCTGGGCAGACGTTCTGACTCCTTCCCTCTGACTTTCAGGGCTTTAAAGTTTCTCTCCCAGTCTTGCACAGAACTCAGATGCTTTTCCACCAGCTTTTCTAAATCAACCTGGCCCAGCACCACCCACTCCTACGACACACACAAAAATATGCCAATGGTTGGGTAAACTGACACCTTTCTCAAATTTAAATGTGTATGTTTTAAAGGTGAGGGAAGTTATTGGTAACAACAAGACAGTTATGACGAAATAAAAACAGAAGTAAAGGGGGATAAAAGAGAAGTCTGGTGTTGAGGGACCCCCCCCTACAATTTAGATATGCATGGCTGCAAAGACAGGGGGAAAATAATGTAGTGGTAATTGGGGTAGTGTAGAGGGGAAAAAATCTTGACAATGAAAACAAACAGAGCTTTGGTACATAAATAGAGAAGCATGACTAATCCAAGTTGCACTCTTTCAAAGAATACGGCACAGAAACGGCTCAGTACAAAGCTTCAGTGAGCAGAAAGTGAAAAATACATTAACATTTGTTTAAAAAATATAGAAAATGTTCAAATACAGCATCACAGCAGAGTAATAAGCACTGTTATATAATTAAACTACTAGAGGAGACTATTGATCAATTTGTGTTTTGTCAGTTGTAAAAATATTGATTTCCAGGCACCTTAAACTTGTGTTGTACAGCCTGAAGGCGGCTGAAGAGGTCTTCGGCTTTGCTGAAGATCGTGAGGAACCCAGAGGCATTCCTATCAATCATTATGCTGAAGATAAGCTCCTCCCCTTGGGCACTCACTCCTTTAAACTGGTTTGGGATCGCGATGAACCGCTTCATTTCCCTGAAATAGCGTGCTCGCACCTCCTCAAATGGAGGACGAAACTGTAAACGGCCCTGCCTATTCACAGTAACATAGAAAACAACAAGCAAAAGTTATTTTTTTCTTTAATCCGATAAATAATGTCTTTGTGGAAGAGGGACAACAAGAGAAATTTAGGCAAAAGGAGAAATGGTGACATGGTCATTTGTGAGAATTTGGGGGTGGGGAAAGAAAGTCAGATATGTCAGTAAATTACAATGAGGGGAAAACACTTCATGCGTGTGAAAGGAAGAGAAAAAGCTAACAAGCTAAAAGTTACATGGCAGAGAGAGAGATGGAAAAGATTGGTAGAGAAAAATGGACAAGTGACGAGTGTGTGTACTGACTTGAAAGTGAGATCTATATGTATTTCAGGCAAGTTCTTGTTCAGAGCTTCAAGTCCTGTCTGGTACTGGTGTTCAAGAACCTTGTAGAGTTGATGGTTCCAGTGCTGACGCCATGCCCGCATGTCATCAGATTTGAAGCCCTAAAAAATACACATAAATGCATGGCCTTCCAAGGACTAAGATTTGTTGTATAAGTTGTGCAATGCCCACTTAAAAGTCTAGTATGCACTGAAATCACTTTGAATCATCTTTATTTACAATAATTATCACATTAACTATACAGCTCTATAGCTATCTTTAAATGTTAATAGTCGTGAATATAGAAACCTTTGTTTGTTTTTTGTTCGTTAAAATGGTAAAGCAGCAAATGGCCCACAGCAAAGTCACACATATTTCGGATTGTAACTGATACCTGAGCCTCCAGGGTGGCAAAACCAGTTCTTAAGTCCTGAAGGCCATCTTTCCACCGCTGCTGATGTCTGAGTAGGTCCACATTCATTAGTGTCACCACCTGGGAAAAAAGTACCCAAGGTTGTGTCAACAAACACATGGAAGAGCAAGACTTTCGTAATTGATCTCAAATTTTAGTCTTAAATAAATGTGCTTTTAACAAATAAATCCAATGACTGCTAACTTCTTATGTATTTAACCATTCAATAAAATCACTGAGGTTTATACATAACAGCACATACAACCTTGTCAATAAAGTCAGTGTGCCATTTGCGTAACTTCCTGTTCTCGCTGGAGAGCTTCTCAGCAGCACCCTGCAGCTTGGTGATGTAAACTTCTAGCTCTTTTGGGTTATCCCAGGTGATCTGCAGTTTACCACCTGAGTCCTTTGACTGAGAACGAGGATTCTGACAAAGAAGAGAGTAAAGATTATTTACATTGTCTACATACTGTTGTGTTAAAAAAAATGAAGAAACTATAGCTTGTAAATTTTTCTATAAACTATTAAAAGAACAGCGTAGCTAAGGATCATGCTTCTTTTTACTGACTGACACAAAAAAGAATTGGCACTGGCAAGTCATCAGTTCTCATTTCTTTATTAGTCTTTTATTAAAAAATGGTGTGACAGCAACATTTATAAATTACATGAAAGTTATATAAAGCAACCTGTGCACAGTACCTTGATGACCTGTTCAAAAGCCAAGGCCAGACCAAGCATCATAGGTCTCTGAGAGGGAATCATCTGCTGGTCGATGGTGTTATAGAAATGGGCAACCTACAAAGGAGCAACACTTTGTAACAATATAAGCTTGAGACAAGCCAAAACAGAAATTATCAGACATAAATAAACAAATATACAAATAAGGAAAATGCCTGTGTGTGTGCGAGTGTTGTGAACATACACTCTCACCTGTTTTAGGACAATGGCTTGTCTGTAGAATTTGTCTGCAGTATTAGCAGCCTGTTGTATCTTGGCTGGAATGGGAAAGCCTAAGGCAGAGAGCTGTCTGACCTCTCTCAGCAAACTGACCAGTCTGTCTGAATACTGGATCTTAAGCCGCCCATCCACATGGTCCAGGTCCATCACACGGTTACTGGCCTGGAGACTATATGGAGGGAGAGAATTAGATTAAAGAAATACTTAACGTAACATTAACTTAAGCCAGCACCCAAGGAAACCCTAAATCTGGTGACGATGAACATTTAAGATTCAGTTCTGAATTGTTCTATAATTTTCCTGTTCATCTTGTGAGTCGGGGTCAAAGTGTCAAGTTTCCAACCTGATCCCTGACTTTGGGTCAGCCAGTCCAGACAGTATATCTCTTGACCAGTCCTCAAAGTGTTCCTGTTCATATGCCCTCAGAACTTCCAGCAGGTCGTCACAGAAATGCAGAAACCCTTTGAAACCTGACAGATCTGACAGCAAAGCCTCAGCTATGCGGACTGAGTCCTCAACCTAATGAAAGAATGCAAGCACAGGGACGTGTAAGAAAAAAAACAGCACAAACTGTTCTTTCTATTGTCAATAAAAAGCTGTAACTGTTTTGTCAGTCATGTTTATAATGTTCATGTTCATAATTATTTGATGATAGCTCATTCTCTTGGACTTGTAAATAAACGTTGGACTAAAATGTCTATTCTGCCTATTCTGCCACACACATGTAGTATATGTGTGCACTTACACAGGCACGTCTACACACTCATGTACCTTGTGTATGAGCTGTCGAACCCAGACAATTTTGTTGACCACCTCAGGCAGGTTCCTGCCAATAAGTGGCCCAGACTTGTCTCCAGGGCCTCCATGGCAACGATTTTCAAAGTCAGTCTTCAGACCTAAAATCATCAGGTGGAGAAGGGTCAAAGATGAGGAACAACAATGGGCCATCACTAATTTTCCCTGCATCAACATATAATGCTCACTTTTTGCATTCAGGTAGCACTTTTACTGCAAGCTACTCTATATTTGTGAGCAGGAAGTGTTTCAGTTAAAGAGTATGTCGCTACTTGACCACTGAAAGAGCAGTGTACACCAAGATGGCTAACACTTTATGCATTAGAGGAAACATCAGAGATTTAGCCACACATGTTTTACCCTGAGTCACACTCGGACTCAGATTACAAATCTGTTGTGCAACAAAATCACTGCAATCAAAAGGTCAGAATGGTTAAGCGTAGCACGCATCTTTTATTTTTTTATTTTTTAGCTTGAAACCGGCTGACACAGTGTTAGTGGTGGTGAGACATAAAATATTATTTGCTATGATGTTACAGTTACTACTGATTCACACAGGGACTTTTTGGTATCTAGTGACAGGAAACTCCAGAGTCTGGTTTACAAGCAAAACCTTCACTTTCCACCATGATTACTGTCAAAACTTCTCTACATTAATGCAAACTATTGATCTACGCATTGATAAGTCTGCTCTGTACTGGAGAATTTAGGTTTCTTTGCTTGGGATTGGCTTTTAGTTTTGAGATCAGTCAAAGTTAGCATGTCTGGGGATTGTGTGAATCTCAAAGTCTTTGTGCACTTTTTTGGGGAAGTGCAGTCATCTCCCCCTTCAGCAGAGGTGAAAACACCTCTTCAGTGACAAATTTTGCACATATACAAGTCGGTTTAGACAAGGTTTGATATTTCAATGGACATAAACATAAGAAAAACCCGTTTTTGATTGAAGGAATCTTTAAATGTACCAGTATGTGCTTAACAAAGTATTTTTTTAAGTCACTGACATTATGCCTTTGGCTCACATCTCTCCCTCTGCATCTCGCTTTCAGTTCTCTCCTGTCTGTTTAAAAAATCTCTGGTCTGGACAATAAAACTATTACATAAAATACTATCAATGAGCATTCTTGAATTACGCCTCAATAAACACAGAACATTAACTGGATTTATTCAAATTGTGTTCTTGGCTTCCATGTGTAGACACAATAAATTAGAGTCACACTTTCCGTGTCATACGAACGGACAAACAAAAGTGATTTGAGGAAGAACTGTGTACCTTTGTTGTAGTCCAGTAGTCTGGCCAGTAGGGTCTCTCTCTCTGACTGAAGCTCTTTGCTAATGGTGGGACGTCTGATCAACTCCTTATGCTTCTGAAACACCTGTAATAGCTAACAGAAAACAAGCACAAACCCACATATGATAAGTTCCTACATCAACACACACCCACCCACAATATTTTACAAACTGAACCGGAGTGGTGTGTTTCATTACCTGTTGTGGATTGTCCTGCACATCAGCAATGTAGCTCTTCAGTCTGCCAGCGACCTCCTGCTCTGACGGAGCCATTAGGCGCTCAAACTGAGACACTGCTGCTCTCCAAAGAGGCTACAAAAAACATACAATAAGTATTTATACTATAAGAGGAATGTGTCATCTTTTAGTAAACTGATTGCTAAGAAGACACAACTTACAATGGCTAAATAGCCACTGGTACATACACGATTGCTTACATACAGGATTTAAGTCAATTCAGGATTAGCTAGGATGAAAATGTATGTCAGCCATCATCAAAACACACACAGGTTTGTGTTATTAGTGCGTTCCCTTGACCTGAATGTTCATCTGACAGTTGCACCAAGCAGCAATGCAATGAATAAATCAGACCTATGCAACCTGCACATACACATGCACTTAAAATTTCCCCAAACTCACCTCAGTGTAGGGGTTGTAATGCAGAGGGTTGAGTCCAGAGAAAGGTTCAAATACACGATCTGAAGTCAGAGCCTGCTGTTTCCCTCCTGGAAGCAGATGCAGCAGTTTCTCATGAACCATGCGCAAAGTCACCACCTGGTAGACATAAACAGAGAGCCCGTTACCGTTACCAATGTCCAAAGATTTACTCATGTTTGGTTGTCAAGCTCACAGTTGCCAACAACATGATTTCCATTTTTTTACTTATTTAACCATAGAACAAATTCTAAGTAACTGTGAATGTGGGAATGTTCATGTCAAACCTCTAAGGGAAACATTAAAAGGTCAAAGATCACAGAATCCCCTCACTTGGAATTCTGTCCACAAGAGAAATGATACTTTTATTAGAAAGAGGAAAGAGGCATCTGTATGTGATATTGTCTCTGGAGCAATGTAATCACTTTCCCAAGTCTGTCATAGAGTGTCTGTGCTAAAAAAATTGTAATGTCCAGTATGGTTTGAAGGGCAGCATAGACATCACAGTTATGCAGTAGTCTGGGAGAGGGGGGGTTTAAAGTGAGCGATTTATTCCTGCCAACACTGTCATATATAAAAATTGGCACTAGGGGCAGACAGTTTATCAAAAGTCTATGTCTCAATTTATTTCATAAATGTCCAGTGCGATAGGGTTAATTTCTGGATCAATAAGGTGCTTAATAAAGAGTACTGTGAACTGAGTGATCTATATTAGAAGATATTTTCAGGAGGCATAAATTTAATTAAAACATTACAAAAGATGAGTCCCTTCAGAGACTATGTATGGTGCACTTTTCCTTCCTTGTTCTGAACTGTAAACATAAACTGGAAACTCCACTTCAATGTTGCATCTTCTCCTTTACAAAAACTCTGAAACAAAAAAAGGACGACTAAAAAGATACTTATGAGAGTATTCTAAGCCACTAAATGTGACGCAACCATTGTACCATAATAGAAAAGAAGAAACATCCACTGTCAAATACAGAATATCTATTCTTCAAAAAGTGTTTCCTTGACCTCAGATCAGAACCATGTCTTACCTCATCTAATCTTTTTGCGAGGCAGTCTAGGGTTTGAGGGCAATGCTTGTTTCCTTTCCAAGGGTGAGGGGCATGTCTCTTCCACACCTGAGGAAAAAGCAATCAAACAAGTTTTCAGTGTTTACTTCACTCATACTGATGATTTTCTCAAAACATTTATTTTAAAAGATGTAGATTCAGCCAAATTTTATGTTAAGATGTAAATTTTTCCAGTTGAAATGAAGTGAGGTGTTTATTTGGTACAGAAACTGTAATCATGTTGTGCATATGTTTTCCTCATTTTGAACTCTTATATACCTGGCCAGTCAGATGCTCACATGCAAGCACCCATTGTTCAGAGATGGCTGCTCCTGTTCTCAGGTTCTCTCTCACCAATACAAATGGCTCCTCAAAAATTTTAAGACCACTTAGCTTCCTCTGCACATATCTTCCCAGGGCTCCACCTTGTATATGTACACGCCAACAAATACAAAATTACAAACGAATTACGTAATTATCAACAAAACATGTTCCGTATTTACAGTTGGATGGCAGTGGGGTATATAGCAGAGTTCCTAGGAATACATGGTTAGTTTCATTTCTCAAAAGATGGCAATTTCTTTCTTTTTTTTTGTGACATAGGCAGCTTGACTCACACCGCATCTTAAAAACAACATCAGCAAATACTTGTTTTCATTTCCTGGTTTTTCATTGTGTGTGTATGTTAAGTAATCTCACCAATGACATCCATAAGTCGGACCATGCGTGTTTCTGGATAAGGGTCAAAATCAGTCTGCCTCCAAACATCATCCAGAGTATCTCTGCTCTGTTCCACCAGATCCACAACATCGGCCATGGACAGGCTTTCAAGACCGTCATATTCCTGGCAGAAACAAAAAAAAGACACATAGTTGTTTCTATTAGTTAGGTTTATTTTTTAGTTTAAGAATCCAAATTAGTTCACCGCAAATCAAAGGGTAGCTTATTGCAAAATTTTTAAAAAATCTAGCATAAACAATGTTTTAAATGTAACAGACTTTAATTTTACTTTTCTGGGTGGCCAGTCCTGATACATAAAGGTTTGCATGCATACCTTCTGCATGGGTTTAAACTGTTCAGTGAAATGTGCTGCCCTTTCTCTCACACTGTTCTTCTCCGCAGACTCAGAGAGATCAGCCCAGTAATGGAACTCATCACTAGGAGTCAGGATGCCTGCAAAGAGTAGAAAAAATATAAATAAATCTTGCAAAAATCAGAATGTATCCTGGTTCTTATCACATTTATTCAAGAAATGCTTTGGCTTTTTGAATTAAGCAGCATCCTTCATGAAGTAACTAATTACTTTTTTCATCTCCCACCTAGATCAAATAATATTCACATTCCTTATTTACCCTTATTTACTAGCGAGATTTTTTCTCCCATAGAGAACACATAACTTCCCTAAAAAATCAAATTCTTCAAAAAACATATGGCTCTGACCTGAGTATTTATTCCTGAAAATATACTACACTTATGCATACCAAGGACATCTTCCTCTTTTCGACCCTTCTTTGCAGATGGTTTTGCTCCAGCCTGTCGGACGACTGAGCCCAGGCCAAGTTCTAGCTCACTCAGCAGGTTCGCCAGCTTAGGGTCAAATGCTGAACGCCACCGCTCATCCTTGAAAGAGGTGAAAGAGAAGCACAACTTTTAGACTTAATAGTCTTGTTTTCTGCTTTTGCATTATCCAGACAGCAGAAATTCCTTATCAAGAGCAATGTATTGATGTATGTTATACAATGCTGTTGTTATATTAATTTACTGTAATATGTTTACAATTAACTAAGGTTTTTCTTGCTTTTCTATTTCAAAAGTTTACTTAAAAATACTAAATATGTTTCACAAAAATGTCAGGGAGGAATCTACAAGATTCTGTAATACACAGAGACAGGCTCACCTTCAGCAATACAGGTGCAAAAACTTGTCTTACAGCCTGGTAGAGGGTGTTGATGGGAGACTCCAGCATGGATGACACAAGGAGGTTCTGATGAAGATTGTCCTCTGTGATCACTGTGGGACGCAGTTTGAAGAATACCAACACCTTCTCTCTGCTCTCCCCCGATGCTTCAATCTGACATAGTAAAGTTAGCTTATATTTAAATAGCCTGAAAAATGTTTTAGTTTATTAAATCAGTTAGCAAAATTAGGTTTATGGTTAGGGTTTTTTCCTTAATATGGTAATAATGTTTTAAATATTTGTATTACCTTATTTGAAAGGTAAAGGTCATTGTCATGTCTGCTAACAGACAAGACAAACTCATTTCCATCATCCAAGAAGTTATTGAGCTCTGGGCTGTTAGTCAGAGATGACAAAGGCTTTATTCCATAGAAGTTCCCAGTTGTGGTCAGGATAAACGTCTTGCGAGCATCATCTGAACCGTGGGGCATCTTTCTGTGTCAATAGCGTACTGATGCTGAGAAAGCTGTAGTATACAAAAAACAATGTAAAATACCAATCTGAGGGAGGGATATGTCTCAATTGTGAACAATAGTTAGTTCTACAGACCTACTTTTTACATCTTCAAGTTATTTCTAAAAAATCTTCACACTAAAAAACTGTCTGTTTTACAAACTTCCTGCATTTCTCGTAAGAGTCAGCATCTAAGAACAGGGCTTCAACTTGATGTTGCTTGGGAACCATTTCCACTTTGAGCCTGATAACCCGTAAGAGGAACAAACTGCGGCCAAATGTATAAACAGAAGTTAAACCGAGCGTCAGATATGTTTAGTAATGTAGTTAACTTTAAATTCTGCCGAACCAGAAGCAATGAAACATATCAGTTTTTAGACATGACATTATCATATGACTGCTTATCTTCCTTCAAATCGCATTTATAATATCTTTCTTTGCTCTTAAGGTCGTTAGGTAACAGGCGGACTGTCAAGTGATGCGTTTGACCAGTGCTTTCAGTGCCTATATCGCTGTAAAATTGTTACGTTTGCGATCTGAACGTTTCTATCCGATTAAACGTGCTAACGCTGCAAGAAAAAAACGTCGTTCCCTTATTAAACCAGTGAGCTTTTTAATCAGTCCTCTTCGTTTGAGTACATTCTTCTGTTAACTGAGATTTTAACGTTAAGTAATGCCTTTAAAAATAAGATGTGACACTACAGCAAATCAATAACTATAACTTGGGAGGGCTGGGGTTAACGTTCATAACGTTAGCCAGCTAGCTAGCTATTTAGCTACCGTTAGCTCAAAACCCCAATGAGTTGAAGCTAAGCATTTTAGCTAGCGGGGTCGACTTCAGTAAGTGAGCGTGCTCACAAAAAACTTGATGTTTTACCGTTCTGCGACCAATGCTCTCGTTTCAGAGCATTAGGTTATTTCATTCACGGAGGAAAGCTAACGTTACATCAATCTGTTGCTTGTGTGCGTTCTTAAGGATTATGCTAACGTGGTTACCAGGCAACGACTACGTTGTACCACGATACAGAATCGCAATTTAGTTACGCCAGTTACTTAAAATAGATGAATGGCCACGCACCATCTGATACGTTCAATTATTCGTATATTCAAACTCTGGTTTATTATATGTTTATTAGAAACTTAATGATAAACCAGTTTACTACTGTGCTGGAGAGAAAAAAATCACTTCATGTAGTCTTCGTGCTTCTAAAAATATGCAATATCATAGATTTTTGATTAAAAATAATCGATGATTAGGTTAAAAATAGCGTCTTATTATTGTTTACGGTTTAAAAGTTGTATATAGATACAAAATGTGCTCCAGGGTCCCACTTACGCCTCAGTTCCTCTTCTTTTCTGTTCCTCATATATTTGAACACACATACACACACATACACACACAGACATACACAAACACAAACACACATACACACACACACACACACACACACACACACATACACACACACAAATATAAAAGAGTGCAGAGCTTTCAATAAAAATTGAAAAAAGTGAGTCATACACACACACAAAAAAAACACTGAGAGATTCCTTTAAAATGCATGTGGAGTTTCGTTCTGTCACTTTCCTCATATAGCAAGAGGGGACACTTGTCACACACTGTCCTCACATTCAACCAAACCGACTTACAGTCCATGTGATAAAAAGATTTCAGTCATTAAGCAATCAGGTGACAGTCACGAACTGCAATCTATGCTCAGCGATTTATTTTTTTTTTAAAGATATGGTTTTCATTTGTTTTCATTTTCAGATAGATAGATACTAAAAACTGTATATAAAATCCAATTGTTCTTGTTAAAAATCCCCCTGAATGATGAGAACTGATTTGTTTATTAATTCCTCTGGGTATGTGGTTGCAATTTTAAAGCATTTTTCCTCCCACATACCGCCCACTGGTCAGTACATTCTTGTCCATTACCTAAGCAAGGATGTAAAAGAAGTGTGGCTGTAATTGGGTCTAGGTTAGATTATCTTTGATAATTCCCTTTTCAGCTACTGTGGAATAAATATGCATGCTGTGAGTCAACAGGTTATTATTATGTAGTTTTCTTAGATGTCACATTTTTTTACAGCCTCTAATCCAATTCACAATGCTTTAACAGTCACTGTGGTTACCAAATAATAACAGAAATAGCCATTAACTCCTACACACATCTATGTCAACTCTATACCATACGTAGATTCATGTCAGTAACTTTTCAAATAGGCAACACATCCCCTAATGTGAATGAATGACAATTCCCCCCTTGTAAACAGTACATTCTGTCTTACAGGCATTCTAATAAGGGGGTGTTCAAATTTCATTGTACATAGATATCATTACTGAAAACACTTGCAGTCTAATGATTCAAAAGGACAATAAATATACAGTAAGTAATATAATAAAGCAAATCACATGTCAGTGTGGGTGTGGAGGAGTCTCTAATTTCTTGGTAGGTATCGGTATCTTGGTATGAGGAATTTAAAAGGAAAATCCCTGAAATCCCTTGTTTGCTGTATTTTCCCTAAATTCTAGTGCTTTGACTAAACTGAGGAATAGCATAGGTTCCCAGTATCTCCCCGCAAAAACAGTAATATTTTATTCTTATCTTATCCTTTTACATGGTTTTTGTTGTTGTTGTTGTTGTTATTGTTTTGGATTACTTGCTAGCCACAATAAAGACCTATTCGTGGGCTGTTTGTCAATAACTTTGTCTTTAATTCATGAGCCTTTTGATCCTTTCAGCCAATTATTAAACTGCCAGTCCAGCCAGGATGGGGTCCTTTCCTAACTGCAGCTACATGTGATTAATCATGAAACAGTCTGGTTTCAAACCACTTTTTCTTCACTTCAGTGGAAAGTGTCTTAGGTCAAAGGAAGATGTTAAGAAGAGCAAACAAGGAACTATGAAAAGACCAAAGGTCAAAGCAGGATCTGCCTGAGGAAACACTGTATGACATGAACCTACATTGTGGGTCACAAATACTTCATCATTAAATTGAAATGAAAGTTTTTCAATAAGAGTTTCCATCGATTTTTACATTAAAATTAGCTCATATGGCTGGGAATCTTCCATGTTATAATTTATTTGAATGGTAAATAACAAGAAATGTGGATAATGAAAATTATTATTTGCATGTGAAATTAATCGATAGACCAAAAAAAAGTGAATGAAAAACAGAAGTGAAAAGTTGTTCTACCAAATATAGGAGGACAACAAAGCCAAAAACTGAGTGTGAAACATTGTGGTTAGTGGAGCAGAGGTGTTACCAGCATGAAGCAGCTGTAGGAGAATTTTTATGATCTTGAGAAAATGGAATGCCACCTGTGTCAGACATGAGCCGCTTTGACCCAAGCACCAGAGTTAACAATGAGTCATTGTACACTCAAACACAACTTAACCCACAAAACACAGAGTTTCGGGGAAAAAGCTATCATTTGAACAGTTTGGAGTTAGAATGGAGCAATGTAATTTTGTGAAAAACCTAACAGAAAACCCTCCTAAAATGTAAATGTAATGACTACTGCTTGAAAAACATCAGATTAGTAATATTAGTTGTGATGGATGAAAAAACTGCGCACAATGCAATTAATAATTTCATACACTTTTTAATTGCACATCTTACTGCTGTATTTAACCATTCAAAACTGCTCTCAGTGGCACAAAAAATGACTTTTAAATCTCAAAAAAAGCTCAGTTTTAACATCCTGAAATGGACATTGGCAAGATTGCCTGTATTAATTTATTGATGCAAAGGCTTTATCATTTCATAATAGAGCATTATGTTATTTCACATTTACAGAAAGACGATAGAAACTCAATAGTTTTACTTCTTTCTTAAAATTTTTTCATTTTAGTCGTTGTGAATTTATTAAAGGTGTCTGTCCTCATGAGCAAGCAGAGTCCTAAACTTTATAGTCTATCAGGTATGCAAGTTAAACTTTGCACCCTTTTCCCTTTGTCAAATTCAAACCAGTAAGAGCAGCTTCACTTTGCAGCTAAGGTGCTTTCTTGCGTATATCCAAAATAGGATCATGTAGTAAAAGCCAGATTAGGTCATTAAACACTGGTTAACTCTGATTTTTAGCTTCCTGTTCCCCTCACTGACTATTCATTGTTTATTACGCAGTTTCATCAACTGTGACACAAAATTCCAAACAACAAACATGATGGCAGGAGATTACAGACACTGTTTTCATCTGTCACAGTAAATCAAAATCTGATCTCTTCCAAGTTGGAAAATAGTTAGTGAAGCCTAAATTAAGCAAACAAGGAAGTTTACAAGCTGTGAGTCATTTTCTGTGATCTCATCATATACGCAGAACATTGTTCACACACACACACACGTGTTAATGGCGCACACACACCCACACATGCACATGATTCAGTAGGAGCCTTTTTCAAACTGCTTAACGATAGGTTTCATATCAAAGTGATATCTCAATTTTAAAAAAGGATAATTCCGCATTAGATTTGCCTTTTATTATGTTGTTTTCAAAGACACAGTGACTCTTGGGTTTGTATCAGGCATAGAAAAAAACAGTCAGAGAGCTCATTAAGCTCCACCCCCCCTTGAACAGTGTGAAGTACTGTAAGTAGTACGTAAAGAGGAAGACTCTTCCCCTCACTCTTCTAGACACATACAGACGGTGTGGAGGCATCATGGTAAGAGCTTCTCTTTCCTGTTTTGAAAGCAGTTCATTTTATTGTGTTTAATAAGGCTCAGAAAGGAAGACTGTCTCTCTGTTTTTATACTTTAAAAACCACTGAGCAGCAGCCTGTGAATGCTGTATATGTTTGTGTGAATGTGAATAGGTTTTTTAGAAATGCGATTCTTCACAGATAGAGCTTAGTTTTAAGCACCCTACAGTTATTTTAGTTGCAAGGCTGTGACGTGTAGTAGATGTAGTAAATGCAATAATTAAGTAGGTTTCAACTAAAAATAAAATAACTTCTGTGTGCATACAGAAGAATATTTTTGGCTTCTGTGATTTCCCCTCTCTTAAGGCTGGACTGATTACATGCCCAGACATGTCAGTCGACTTAGTCAACATAAAAAGATTAAGTTATAAGATAGAGAGTGATGAATGTGTTAAAGGTGTAAATCACTGCTGTTTGTGTAAATATGTGCATGTGCTTATTTCTAACACTTGTTAAGTCATAGGATATATTGGTTAGGTGACTTAAGTTAAGATAGACCTACGTATATTCAAGGAATCTGACTTCATGATGCAGTATTAGTGACACTGTTGTGGCCCAACGCTGTAGTTCCTCACATGTGGAGATGTAAATAAATGAAAATGAGAGAGGAAATAGAAAGTCAGCTTGTGTTTTGTCTGTTTTCAAGAGATAACGTGATTAGTGAAGCTGTGTAGCATTAGCAGCTAGCTAAAAAGATTTTTTCTATTGTAAATGTCTCGTGTCATTGGAGTCAGTTCCATGCTACGGTCCTTTACAGTCCTTTTGTTGTTACCCACATTCAATATAACACATCTCCCACAATAAATACACATCTGTGATTGGCCTAAATGTGTCGAATAGGTATGTGTGGCATGTGGTTTCGTCACTTATTTGAGGGTGAGGCATGCAACTGGCAGGGCAAGTAGTGCTCTGTAAATCATGTACATCGTGTGGGAATACCCACGCTAATAAATTAATCCTTATCTTTGGTTTAACAGAAGACTACAACAAACATCCCTCTGGAACAATAAAGTCTTTCTAAATATAAATGCAATATTGCCAAGGTCTTGTTAAAAAAAAATCTCCTCTTAGCTCCAAAACATAAATTTAGTCGACAAAAAATTAGCAATATCTTTAAATAAAGAGCAGTGTATGTGAAACCCACCTACTGAAACCTCAAAAGTTGCCACTGAGTTGACTCAACAGCTCTCTGCTCAGTCCTAACAGAGGAAACAACAAAAAGCTACCTACGCTATTAGATTAGATTGAATAATTACTATATTAGAGCTGCTAGTGTAACAGACACGAGTCAAGATTTCAAAGAAAACTAAAACTCTATCAGATTTACCACAACATGGTCATTTAATACTGTGGTTGCCCTTCTACCTGGCATCATAGTAAAGTAGGAATTCCATACTTATTAATATCACTTTCACATTCCATTTGGTTTCATCTCTCCTGAAACTAAACACATCGTGACCTTTGGGAATTCCCTCAGATGTGGTTTTTTGTGACACAGACACACATTGCTGCTGTTGGCTACTGAGAATGACCCATGATCTTGGTGTTTCCCCACGAGCTTATGTTGTGCATTTAGATTTTTGTTGTTGCGGAAAACTTAGTTCACTACAGTCTTATCAATTATAGCACAAAAGGTATTACCAGTGTATCAGAGGATAAGGTGTGAATTGTTTTTATTGGCAGACAGATTTAGCATTCCTTTTTTTTTTTATCCTGTTACACGTCTTACACCTTCAACAATGAACATATTGTTTATTACAAGGGAAATTCCTGGGAATGTATGTCAAGTTGGGTATTAGATTAAAAAAACATCTGATGAAATCAGTGTTTTTTTATTTGAGGGAGATAGTATCACTTTAGACTGATACTATATATAGTAATAACTGAAACTTTCAGCAGTTGGTTTCTAAAACACCACATACAAAGTTAAAAAACAAAACAAAAAAAAAAAACTTGAGGGCACCGTGAAGTGAGATGACAGATTCCCCGAACAGGAACAGGAATACACCCTTCCAAACACTAAAAAAAAAACTGTCTTTCTCTTGTGCTGCTCACTGGGACTTTCCTGTGGCTTAGTTAAAAACATTCATTTGTATTCATTCTTTCAGATCACAGATAATTTTTCGGTCTAACCACTCAGTGGGATGGGCCAGCAGATCTCTCAGATAAAACTGTTCTTTTTGTTTATTCAAGAGTTTTTAGAAAAGGGCCATCTCACTCAAATAAGATTCCACAACATGGTCATTACGCAGTCAGTCAGTCACGAGCTAATTTAAAGCAAACAACCAACTGACTTAACCAGATACAAATGATCTCACTGTCAAATGGGATTTTAATTCAGCACTCTGCCACAAACTTGCTGCCCCAGTGGATTCCCTCTAATGGTACTGTGCACTGTTTTCAAAATGAAATGATAAGATAATCGATCACAAACACTCATTTTGTTTTTCTTTTTAACAGGCTCCTTGCATCCCACAGTATTTATTGTAAGTACACTTTCAATTTCCGATTACATCATTATGATTTCAAGCCACCAGCAGTGAACACACAATGCCATGAGTCACAACTTATTTTTAAAGTGTCGGCACTCTAACAGATGTTCACAGGGAATGACATCCTGAAGTGATAAAAAGAACTTAGTTCCCTCCTTTCCTAACTTTTACTTGGGTGGGGCATCTATTGAGTTTTTACTAGTGATTCATGATGTGCAATCACACTATGAGGCAAAGTACTGGATCATGTCTATGTCTCTGTGAAGAGCCAAACAACCTCATAGCACTTACTGTAAGTCAATCGCAATCCAGTTCCAGGAACCAGTTAATAATAACAAGCGAAAACCACCTAAAACATGGAGGTTTTCATCACTGCACAAATATTTGTTCTGTGATATGAAAACATCCAGTTGTTATGTCTTAGAAATCTACTGTACCAAAATAATTCAGGCGTTTACAACAGGTTTATGACCATCAAAGGCCTTTTTACTGCCTTTGTCAAGGATCATTAACTAAAACTTTAGAGCTATAAATACACAACAGCAACAGTAACCCAAATGAAGTTAAAATCCAAGCATACTGAGCCTGTTTGTTCAAAACCTTTACCAAGTTGAGTATATTTCCTGTAATAAGTATCTCTATACATTACTCTTCTGACTCTTGAAGTTGAGTTTTGAAATCAGAAAAAGGAGAAACTATTAAAAATGTCACAGCCATTAAACCCAGAAAGAAACTTTTTAACACATTCATAGTGGTCAATTCCATGCACTTGTTTTTCCAAAGGTGAGGTGGCATTGTTTCATTTTGAGAAATGACAGTTGTGACTGGTGACTGGTGAGGGCATGTTCTGCTGGTTTTGATCAGTCATTACGAACACATATGCACAGTAACTCAAACAGTCAGTATCTCTGAGAATGGTGCCAGGGAAATTCACACTGATTGTTTGTGTTGTGAGAATGCAATCATCTTTAAGGGTGTGTATTTTTATAATGCCCTATTGTGACCTTGGCTTTTTTTTTTTTTTACCTTGTTCCCACCTTAAGGCTCTCCCTCTGGCTGGCTTTCAACACGATGCAGTGCTATCCTGTCACAGGTGAGTAGCTCCTTCATGCTAGCACATCAAAAACAAAAGTTCACCCTAACAGTCTATAACCTCTTTTGTGGTGCAATTATTGCATAATTAGGACCTCATTGTTTCAAGGGAATCCTAATTCCACCATCTAAGCATGAAATGACCAGAAACACCCACACAAGGTGATGGTAATAAAAAAAAGGAAAGAGCAAATTGACTGAAGAGGAACTGAGATTGGTTGCTACGTCACTGATTCTGACTGTTTTTTACTGAGCTCTCTCAAAACCTTGACCTTAACACCCACTGTTACACAACATGCATTGCTTGGTTTTACAAACTCACAAAACAACTCAGTGTAACAATTTCAGTCAGTAATACTGCAAAAAACTTTAGCACCCTTCTTAATACTGTCTTCGTTTTTCAGATTCTAATACACTAATCAATAATCTTTGTGCTACAAGCTTAGATATTTAGAGCATATGTAGAGCTAATAACATTCAGCGCTAAAAATATGCCTCCTATATTCCCATGTTCCTGAAATCAAAGAGATAACATTTCATTTAAGTTCAGGGGGACCTATTGTTGACATGGAATATAATAAATTCCTAATTATTACTTCGTTAAGTGTTTTAGTTCTCTTTTTATCCTCTTCTATGGAGTCCCAGTGTAGTCTCATTTGCTGAAAGACAAATACTGATCCTTTGTCACACCTCTTTGTATCTCATGCAGACATAGAAGGTACCCTTCAGCGTCTGAATCATGCAGTGGGCTTTCTGTAAACTCCTATGTAAATGCATCTGCGTCAGTATTAGACATAGCAGGTGTCCCACCCAACGTAGCAGCAATTGCACAAATTCCCCAAAAAGGGATGCTAGCTGGGGCAGTTTCAGGTCAAACATGACTCTTGTCTAGGTGACCAAAAAAAAACAACCACATGTAGACCTCCTCATAAGACTTGTATTTTGTTTCCTAAACCTGACCGAGTGCTTTTGTTGCCTAAATCTAAACCAACTGCAACCATACCACAACATAAATCACATGTTTAGAAAGGCTTTGAGCGTGGGACATAGACACAAAAGGTATCTTGAGCATCCGCATCATTGCAGACACTAAAACACTGACACTACAGAGGGCCTTTTGTGTTTTCATATTTAAAGGGGCCACCACAGGCTCTCTTAAGGTTAGGATCATTCTTTAATTTTACCACTAGATGTTACTAGATCCCACCTACTGGACCTTTAAGACAACACCAGTAAGTTTTATTAAAGGTTTCCCAGCACTGCTCTAATCATTCATTTACTCTCTCTCTTTTTTTTTCTTTTTCTGTTTTTCAGAAGGTGATGTTCAGGTTCTTAGAGGAGAAGTTGGTGGAAACGTAACCATTCACTGCCCCTATGACAAACAAAGGACAATTACATTTTTCTATTTTCAAAGACCTGACAAGAATTTCGTCAACGGCTACCATGTAGACAGAATAAATAATAATGGGAAAAATTTACCCATATGGGAGAACACCAGAGTGGAAAACAAGACAACTGTGCACATGACAAATTTGAATATCTCCCATCAAGGTGAATATGATTGCTATATCATGTACAGTGGCGGTAACAGTCATCTCTCTAAAACCAGAGTGATCCTCCAGGTCACAGGTATGTGTGTCGACTTTATAATCTAAGAATACACATACACACACACACATACACACACAGAGAAAGCAACGGACAAACAGGATCCAACTTAATGACATTAACAAACTTGTGTGTTTATTTACTCGATAATTCATTTGTAACTTAATTTTACTGCAAATTTTTTACTTTGTCTTCCCCCAATTTTTAAAACTTCAGATTTAGGCACAATAGCCTTTTTTGCTACTGTTCAAATAAATTATAAAAACCTTGTTTTTTGTTCCTCTGGAAGACCTGTTGTAACAGCTCGAAATAAGTTGTTACAAGTAATTCATAAACAAAATTGCTGCATAGGTAACCACCTGTCAAATAGCTGCACAATCACAGATTTCTGAGCTGCAGAGCTGCAGATGTTTGAACATTAGACATGTCATATTTGAATGACATAGGAAAAGGTCATTGCTCTGGATTTGAACTGATGTGAGCACAGGATGTGCAAGTGCCTCAGCCAGCTGAGTAAACAGGACATCCTGTGCTATGTAAATTTTTGAGCCTTGATTTCACTGTGCGTATACTTTAACCGATAGTTATTTGTGCTTAAACGGAGATTCACCATTTGAACTTTCAGTATTAGGTGTTGAAATCAAATCAGAATTCAACCTCACCCAACTGTATCTTTATGCCAATTATTTAAGGGTTGGAGCTGTCTTGAGTCAAGGTGCCCAGTAGCAGGGAAACTCTCAGGTCAACAGGTCACCCATAGCAGGGCAAGCGCAGAAAAAAAGGGTGTAAAGGAAACACTTTTATACCAAGAGTTAGTCTTGGTATAAAAGTGTCGTCTCCTTTCATCTGATTAAGTAAATGTTATGTGACGATTTGACTTACAATTCCTTAAGTATATACTTTTTAAGAAGCTCTTTGTGTCATTAGAAGGGTATGGTGCTTAAAATAGTCATGGCTATTTTCAGTAACTTCGAAATGCTGGAGATACAACCCAAAATCTAACACTGCCCTTTTTTCTGTCCCTAGCGAACTACAGCAAACCAGAAGTCTCAGTGAAATGTGGCGATGGCTCTAGTTGCATGGTGACATGTGCTTCACATGGTGGCTATCCAGGCATTGAGATGACATGGGATGTACCTGGGAGTCAGATGTTGAAGGCTGAAAACAGCAGTAAAATGTCCAGTCCAGTCACTAAGCTTTTTAACAGCTCAAGCACTGCGTACTTCAACTGTTCCCATGGAGAGCTGAATTACCTGACCTGCCAAGTGGGCGAAGTCAAGTCAGAGATGTTCTCTGTCTGTAAGTACTACATTCAAATAAAGACCGGTCCTAATGTTTTTTGTAAATGAAAAATCTGTTTAATCCCGGGCAAGTTTTGGGAAGTGTGAAAGACAACAGAAAGCCCTTGACACAGATCTCCTTTGATGGCTACCTTTTCAGGAATGTGAGGGAATTTTTTCTTTTTTTAACATCCCGTAAGTGATGGACTATAGACTTCAATGTTACTGTTTGTTTTTCATTAAAACAAAAGTAAAGTGTTTTTCAGTACTGTAAAGCTTTAACAAGCCAGCTGCTCTTTAAGGATCCAATGAGGCACAGCTGCACTTCAAGCATTAAAATGCAAACATTAACATTTGGTAATCTGATAACATGATGATGTTGGCTGATATAATTGACATGTGCCATTTCAGACAAACATGTTATCATTCTAACATTTGCTAATAAGTGCTAAAAAGTGCATACAGCTGAGGCTAATGGAAATGTCATTAGCTTCACAGGTATTTATCCAATAAATCCGTCATGCTAACAGAAATACTAACTAGTGCATCAAATGTGTTTAAATATACATCCAAAAAAAAAGTAAAAGCATATTTTTTCTTGTTTAGCAATGTTTGCTATGGGTTTGGGGCTGAGAGCCACAGACAAGGTACTGAACTTTCTCAGAGAAGGACAGACACTCTTATTTTTGGTCTTTTCATGGGATTTGTTGATGATTTGAACAAATATGAAGTATAGCTACCATCATGCTTTAAACTAAACAGTCCCAAGTTCAGCAATGTCTGCCTCTGATAAACATTTGTTTTTATCTGAAGGTGTACCAGAGGATCCAAAACCTGACCCTGACCCTTACTTGATACCAGTAGCCATCTGTGCAGTCGTGACTTTCACTGTTTTATCTGGGGTGCTGTTGTGGTGTAAATGCGTCAAAAGGCGGATAGGTAAGGAGTTCTCATAATGTAGCTGCTTTACATTCATTTGCATATCTGTCCATACGAATAAAAGGATATTAGCAGGAATGACTCTACAAACACTCACAGCTGTTTCTGCGTTCTTTCCAGGGGCAGTGGCAGTAAATGGAAGACAAGTAAACGAAAGCAAGGAGTAAGTGGATGTTCATTAAATATAACTGCACACAATTAAAAGGTCTTTATACTGTTGAATTCATAAGTACTGCAAAATATAAGCTGCAGCGTTCTCTTGGACTGTAATGTAGCTGCAATAATGAAATTCAGTTGCTTCAAAAATGTTACAACTTACAGTATTCTGTAAATCATTTATTAACATCATTTATGATCATCATCATTTATTAACTTTCAGTTTTATCACTACTTGTTTCCATGGCACCGACCCTCCTTTCTCCCTTTGTTCCTTTTGTTTTTCTTGTTCTCCAGTGAAGTAATACAACTCAACCAAAACCAGGAAGAGGAGAAGACACCTTGAATGAAGAAGATGATCTGATTCTACTTGAAACAGAAGATCTTATGTGAGCAAGAATATAGAAGTAAAACCAAATGTCACTCAAATGTACATTACATGGGTGACTGACATGCCATGTGCCAGGAATGGCCAGTGACCACAGCACTCAGTGACTGACGGGAGACTACACGCTGTCAATGTACGTTGACACCAACTTCCGTATAAGGAAGTATTCATCACTGGTATCATTTTACGTCTGAAGTACAGTGCGTCATTTAACTTAGAATAGCTCACTTCTCAAAAAAGGACTCTTCTGGTGGTTAAGTGGTGAGATTGTTGTTCAAAACTGAAAAACTGTGTCTGAGGGAAACTGAGCAGCAAAATCAAAAGCACCAAAGTATTGTATGTAAAGCTCAATGTAATATATACATTTTTACTGTTACAAAGACCTCTATGAGGAGAAGTGGGACTTCGTTGCATCAGTTTTAAATGCAACATATAGTTGTTGTTGCACTTTAAATTCCCCGTCCCCCGCCTTCAATATCCTGTTGTCTTAAGTGTTTGGCTATGTTAATATTAGTCTTTGATTTTATTTAAGTGATTTAATTTTGTCAAACTGAAGGTACTTCAGTTCTTTAATTTGTGTCCTGGGCTTTAATCTTTATTCAGTTTTGTCTCAGTAGCAGAAGCTGTGAAAAATATGGACGTTAGAATCCTGTTTGCACATTAGTTTTTTTCTTTTTCTTTTGCTGTTTTGGCAAAGTTTTCCTCTGTAGGAGACAGTATTCTAGGATTTCCCTGTGAGGTGCAATATTGAATAAAGGGGAGAGCAAAGCTTTTATTTTGTTTGTGATTAAATTACCGTTACTCTTGATATTCATATTTTGGTCTTCCTTCCGCTCCTTTTCCCTCCTTTTTTCTCAGGTGGCTGTTCTCATGTAAAATGACCCTTTGTGTATGTTGTTTTGCTACTTGCTTTGTTTACTTGTTTGTATTTCACTGTGAAACTGTACCTCATCATACTATTATATTGGCAGGAAAAACTTTTATATTCTTCCTTCCTGAGAACTAAAAAATAATCTCAAAGGGCTGCTTTCATTTCCTAAATCTGGGTAAAAACACTCCTCTCAGATTGTTCTTGTGTTTTTTCTTGTTTGTTTGTCATCTCACAAAATCTCACAGCCCTGTTCCTCATTTTCTTTGTCAATGAAGTGTAAATTAAATAAAACTTTTTTACTAATTTAACTAATTTAATTTTTCATTGTCTGTGTCATTCGAAGAACTGCACCTTTGACTCACTTCACAAAGTGGGAGGATTATGCTGTTCGTGCTCTTCCACTGGATTAACATCAACACAAGTTACACTGTTTTAAAAGCCTTGAATGGGGCTTTTAAAAGAACACCAAAAAAATCTAAGTGTTACTCTACCCATCTTTTTTTTTTTTTCAAATGCAGTGCCGGTTCATTGCCACTAGATGTAGTACAAGCACCACAGAGTTTAAACGGATCTCTCCTGCAGTCATGGCCGGCATGGTTGGTATTGTGTATAAAAGCTGTAATGTCAGAATGGCATTGTTAAGAACCACAACCATGAGAATGATCACATTTGTCAGACAGCCTGGGAATGTTCAGAAACTTTATTTCTTCCTTCCCTGGGGATGAAATGGTGTAAAATATTTACCATGAGGAATAATCACAGGATAGGCAAAACAGTCCTTTCAAACAGAGACACATACTATTTGTTTTTTATGCCAGTATGTGGCCGCCTGCCAGCAGAAGCATTGGTAGCTCTGATTTGTTGAAGGAAAAGATGAGAGTGAGCTGGTGTAAGGTGACCACTTGTCAAATGAACCTCTTGAGTCCATGAGAGAGGAGACAAGATGGCCTGTCTCACTCATTAACATCATATAATGCATGCACATCATAGCAAACTGTCTGTCTGTGTATACGCATTTCTCATCTCTGTTTCTTTGTCTAACACTTCTTCCTCTTCTTTAAATCTGTCCTGCTCCCTTTTCTTTTCACCTCTGTTTCGCACATTTCATTCTTTCAGACACCTCCAGCTCTCTTCCTCGCTTGCTTTCTCTCGCTCTCATGAGTCACTGTGACAGGCTGTCAGTCCACCTCTCTGCCCTGTGTTTACATTGGGCAGCAGAGCAGCACCAGGCTGGTTGCACTCCAGGAATGTAGCCCCCAAGGCCCCTGCCCTCCTCCTCCTCCTCCTCCTCCTCCTCCTCCTCCTCCTCCTCTTTTCCCTTCTCCCCACCTCTTTTTCTTTCACTCTTTCATTCCCTCATTGCTCAGATTCACTCTTTCCCTCTCTCCTCACTTTCTTTCTGTTCCTTTTTCCATCATTTCCCTCTAATTATCCTTCCCTCTGCCCCATCACCCGCCTCTCCTTCCTCTCCTCATTTTACTTTCCTCTCCTCTTTTCTTACCCACCCTTTTCCCCCTCTCTCCTCCAAACCTCCACTCCCCTTCTCCCTTGCCTCTTTCTATCCCCTCCTTAAAATTCAGATAGCTTTGTCCAAGCACTCTCACACCCCCTCATTGCCCTGTCATCATCCCCTCACCTCCCCTCTTCTCCCCATTTCTCTGTCCTCCCTCCCTCATTCTTTTGCTGTCTAACCCAAACAAACCAGGGAGGACTTTCCTCTGTGGTGGCTGCAGAAGAAACACACCACATGTCAGACTTGGTTTAAACATAAACATCAGTCAATTTGAGGTACTGGAAAGGATATGAGGCGCTTAAGTTCAACATGAGATAGGGCTACTATTATAAAATCTTAACGCTAAACTCACCACTGGATATATACAAATCAGAGCAGAGGACAGTTTATTTTGGTGTATTTTGGCAAAAGTTTATTCTTTGGAATGGAGCAGCTGTATCAAAGAAACACTGAAACCAATGGACTCTTTAGAAAAACAGTAAAATGCCCTTTTTCCATTGGTTTGTTCAATGAACATCTGAAAAACCTACAAAAGCAAAACATATGTTTAGGAAAAAACCAATCCAAGCTTTTTTATTTCATCAAGCTTTATTTTTAAATCAGTTTAAAGGAAGAGTGCCCTGGGTTTTATTTGCGTATTCTAGGTGGAAATCACTGATACTCTTAACTACTTTTACGTCTGAATAAAATCCATCCTAAGAAGCAAAAATAAATATTTTAGAGGACGGAAAGACAGATATGAACTCCAACTCCAGCTCCAGATGGAATTCAGTGTGTACAAATGAAAGTCTTTATAGACACATTAGGAGTCAGGGAAAATAAATTAAGTGAAATAATTTTGAAAAATCTAAGCAGACTGTTCTGTGCTCCAGTGACGCAGCAGAGTGTGTAATCTCCTGCTCAGCGGAGAACCTTTTCAGTCCTGTGGCATTTCTCAGCAAGAGGCGTGTGACCTCTGCCTCGCTGTTCTGTGTGGAGTCCATACCAGGGTATTTATAATCAGATTATACTAGTTATAAAAGTCAACTAGATTAGTTTTAGCGAGGAGAGCCGGAGCACAAGGCATCGATTCACAGCAGGAGAGGGGAGCTGATCAGCATGAGGGAGATTGTGCTGTTAACGTTCTCAAAATATCACCAGGCATTTCACTGTCTCTGAGGCTGATAACTGTGTGTGTGTGTGTGTGTGTGTGTGTGTGTGTGTGTGTGTGTGTGTGTGTGAGGAGTAACTCTAAAGGATAAAGCTAATTGACTTTTACAAAAAACATAAATAAATTAGATTTAGTCGTTGTCTAAAGTATGATCCTGCCTTACACAACTTGCTGGTAGCTTTTAGTCTTGTGCTTTGAGTTTTGGTGATGCGTGCTCCTTTTGTGTAAATTCTATACCTTTTGTGGTCGGAGTAGCTGGAAGATGCAGAATGGGGCTGATGGAGCAGAGACACTGAGGTTCCCCAGCAGGTCAGGAGGTTCAGCTGTGGTGCTTCAGCTGAGTGATCATGTTGTTGCTGTCACTGCAGAAACTCTCTCCCTGACCCCGCAGAGACAGGATGGTTGACCTGGATGCATTTATCACCTCTGTGCTTTCTGACCCATGACCTGATAGATAGAGAAAAGACACACCAGAAGGAAGCAGGAAGGAGGCTAAAACAGACATGCAGATGGTGTGACCAGTGCAACAATATATAAATAGCTATTTGTTACACTAAATTCATATAAAAGAACTATTAGTCACATTGCTTGTGGGAAGAATTTGCATATTTCTGGAGGAAGAATTTCTTTTTTGTCCTCCAAAGTTAAAGTGGCAGATTAATGAAACTGTTGAAAACCAAGGTCGACTTTATGTGCGCGTATCAATGGTAATATTTCTCTTGGTCAGAAGATAAAAACATCGCCGCTCGTCCCCGTTTGCTCGAGCCAAAAACCATCAGCAGAGACTTCACAGGGCTTGAAACAAGTTGTGGGAGAGAGATGTTTGCTGGCTTGGAGCCCAATAGAACTATTAACACCTCTCTGTAATGGCCATACACCAAAGGAGTTCTTGGCCAAGGCCTCTTCAACTAGGCTGTGACCTGAAATCTAAAGATGTGTGTGAGCAAGTCTGTGTTTGTGTGTGTGAGTGAGCAGAGAGGCGAAATCTGAGCAGACATTGACGCGAGTCACATCTCCTTTTAATATTTTTAGAGCTGCTTAAGATGTGACCTTTACTTCTGCACACACACAAACTATGAGAACTCTTTAAATATACAGTTTCCTTACATCTATCTGGCCGTATATCTATGAGGCTGTGCAGTAAACATTATTCCGCTGCCTGAAACAGTCGGACAGGTGATCATCCTGAAGCCTACAGGGAGGATCGTATGAGGAGAGCCAACGAGGGGAACAGAGGCCAGTGTGAGGGACTGGTGGGTGAGATGCCCAGTTGGCTGCAGACAGTTGGCAGCCTCATGTTTCCACAGAGGCTCAACATCAAAGACCATTAGACGTATTTGTAATGTGTGTTGTGAAAGACTGTAAGTGACATCATAATATACATGCACGTTGTTTGTTTCTTGCTACAACGGTTTATGTCTTGCTAATTGCTGTTTCATATTACTTTTCCACTATGTGATAACCGAGGACAGATGTTTACATTTCCCAGCCCACTGCTGTGACATTTACACAGGCATAAACTGCATCTTTAAGGACGCCTGCATAGATTTCAGACACAGTGTGGTTTATTAAAATGAATATAGAGGTGTTTAATTACTCCAGTGATGGATCGCAACTAAATGTTTGCTGATTGTGGGTGCCTCTTTTCTTCCTCCTGTAAACAAGAGTCAAGACATTTCATATTGTTTGACTTACTGATCATCAAATCAACAACTGTAATTTCACCAAATTCTCTTTCAATAAAAAATAAAGCGCCTCAACTAGTTGTTTGTGTTTCTTGATTCCTGGAATCTATCACCTTTGGCAATAGCTGTTCCAACAGCAGTGAAACATTTATCAGCTTATTTTCTATACATGGCACCTTATCTTCTGAACATCAACTGCTGCAAGAAAAGAAGGTATAGAGACAGGAAATTAAATTAGAAAAACTGTTTCAGTGTGTTTCCTTATGCATACAGAGCAAAAAGCTGAGATGAAGGTTACACAACTGAAACTGAGAAAAGATGTGAAAAAAAAAGACAGACGTGCTGTGCAAGCTTTGGACACTTGACACCCACGGGTCCCTACAGCAACCTGCGCTTAAATTTATCTCTGCACCCCAGACGTGGTGAGGGACAGGCAGCACTGACACTAGTGTGGATGAAATACAATTCAGTTTAGATTATGCAGACACATTCATGTTTTCCTCTTGTGGTAATCAAAGCAGTGACCTGTGTATGGGCCTGCATGTTTAAGACTGAGGAGTTTGCAAATAAAGGTGTGTGTGTGTGTGTGTGTGTGTGTGTGTTTGCTGTGTGTAAGAAGAGACACCTGAGACAGTCAGAAGGTCACTACTGGAGTCTGGTCGCATAGCTTTGATCATTTTTTCTCGTCGCCTCAGAAATAGACCAGAGAGGACGGGATAGGAACAAACTCTCCCTCTTTGTGTATGTGTGTGTGTGTGTGTGTCCAAGGGAGACCGCTGGCACAACAGACTGACAGGGAATCCACACTTGTTTGTAGTGCACCAGCCTGTGTTTGCATGACTGCACTAATGCATGAGCACCCGTACCTTTGTTTGGCACTGCCCTCATTTACTGTGTGAATGTGTTCATGCACATGCAAATGCACTTGGGGACATTTGTGTATATGTGTGTGTGTGTATGCGTGTGTGTGTGTGTGTGTGCGTGTGTGTGTGCACGTGTGGGCACTCATGTGTGTTGAGAGGTGTGTCTGTGGTTTAAATTCTTAACTTGTCAAAACAATAAATTCTTGCTGGAATCTCAGATCAAATTATGAGAACCGCCTCACTGCCAACGACATGCTTGCACACTGTTTACAAGCATTTTGCAAAAAACACACACACACACACACACAGGTAATCCAACACAGTCTTAAAGACCAACAGGTGTGGGCCCCAAAAATAATATAGAGTACAATATCTATGGGTTTAAGGAGAGAGATCCAGATACAGGGATGGCTGTGTTTGTGTGTTTGTGTGTTTGTGAGTGTGTTCCCATCATTCAGGCCCTGGATACAAACTGAGATCACTGAGATTGATCAGAATATTATCAATAATTCCTCGTTTGTTCACACTCTGCAATCATCGCCATTATATAAGAGTGTTTTGATGCATGAAAACATTCTGCTGATGAAATGCAACATTAGCAGCTTAAATCTAATTCTGACGAGTTTTACTTCATTAGATCTAAAGTAGCACCCATTACAGTTACTTTAAAGGATACAGTTACATTAAAAAAAACATAAATCTGTTGATCAATTTTCATCCTTTCATCCTTGGCTTTTTAATGGGGCTTTCCATTGGAAGT
Organism: Acanthurus leucopareius; assembly: GCA_029814765.1. Lineage (NCBI taxonomy): Eukaryota > Metazoa > Chordata > Actinopteri > Acanthuriformes > Acanthuridae > Acanthurus > Acanthurus leucopareius. The sequence continues at coordinate 9,949,252 of JAQMCX010000053.1, read as the reverse complement.
TTGCAAGGATAGCAGATTTACAAGGAACAGAAATAGAGTTTTGGAGCGAGATGCCCAGCTCAGTGTTTGATTTACTGAGTTATGACTTCTAAATCAGACCCACAGGGGTTACCCTATGCTTCAAAAAGTAAAGCCAAGAGAATCCTGACCAAGTTGCTCTATATGAGTAGTTGAAAGTGAGACTGTGTTGTCTTGAGAAATATATAAAAATTTGACATTCCAACACAAAGACAAAAAGGATGAAGAAATCTTTTACACAGCCCCCCTGAATCCTGAGTACCATGTTGTCACTGGCGTACACAAGCAGAAATTGTTGAAAAAGACCAAAATTTCATTTGAAGTGTAATCGTGGGAATCTTGTTCCTGCTGGCAGTCCCTGCTTAAAATGATGCTGTTGGGCAGGTTCCTAATCTGTGCAAACAGCAGTGAATTGTGCAAAGCAGCGAGTCACCAGGTGTTGCTCCAGATACGAAGTCCAAGGCAATAGGAAAGAGGAGAACACGATCTCATTACAGTGATGCTCCCTCTGTGGGTTGTTTTGCACTGAATTTTGACTAAACATGGAATTTGTCAGAGTTAACCTTTGCCTGATGACGACTTTGGCCGTCTTTGGAGCCGTTACACAGGAAAGTTGACGGTCGTTTGAATAAATGCCCGGAACAAAAGGAGTATCTTTGTTTGAAACTTCGCACAGAAACCATGTTTGGTTGCATTTCAAAAGGATGAGAGGCCCACAGGCACCATCAATCCATTATAAAGGTATTGCAGCATCTCATCTTTCTCAGAGCAAAGCAGAGCATCAGGGGGGGATGCAACTAATGCTTGGCTGCTTCTCGCACCATTTCCATTGAGACAAATCTCTGGAAGCAGAACAGACATTGTTAAAGGACGTCACTAGGGGACATATTCATGCTCACCTTCCTGTTTCACAACCAAGAAAAGAACAGAAACATGTACATTCACAAAAAAACAAATGCATCCAAGCATGCAAGGATTTACTCTTAAGGCCTGAGGAAAAAACAAACAGCGAACATACACACACACTGACAGGGGACTGGGCGTTAATCAAAAGCATGTTATATGCAAACAGACCGGGGGGAAATGAGAAGCCCTGAGGAGGAGGAGGAAGATTTTGATCGAAGCAGAGAGTTTCTAATGAGAGAGTGGGGAATATCCATAATTTGTGCCTCTTCTATATCAGACTTGTTTGTTGTTCCTCTGTGATTTTTATCCATATCTGTGAAGATGAAGGAGTCAAAGATAGAAATAGAAATATTCAACATGACATCCTCAGATGTATTTAGACACAACATATCACAACATATTTTTTCTTCATGTTTTTTTTTTTTTTTTACAAACCCTGGTTAGTATAGAATCAGGGCTGCCTGAGACATTGAGTTAAAAAAATTTGCTACGTTCACAGAATCATATCGTGAATATCAAATATGCAAATTGGAACTATCACTGAAGTAAAAGCAATATAACAGGGAACCAGAATTGGGAGTTTATTTCACCGACAGTCAGGATTTAAATGCAGCTGGGCTTCAGTGCTGTTCCATGGTTTTTGTTAGAACAGCACTGTTCACACTGGGTGTGCCATGTATGTCTAACAACACTGATATCACTGTCTGCTCCATGAGCCAGGACAGACAGACAGCAGACAGTATTATCTTAGTTGCACACAAATCTCAAAGTTCAGTGTTGTTGTCTCAAAGGTATTGCATCTCCAACAATAATAATTTTATCAGCTCTGCTCTTTATTGCATAGTGGATGCTGCTGGAACTTTTTTTCTAACATTTAGGTTTTTAAGTTGTCAAGTTTAATATAATCTGCCTTTACTACATTTATCTCTATGTTATTTTTCTTTATATTTCATTCTTTCCAAAACTTTCTGCCTTTGTTTTCATTCTTCTCAGGTGGGAGAGGAGGTTGGGGAAATGGAAAATACGAACTTCATACCTTTCAACCAAAAGCAATGTCGAGTGATTATGAGGCTAATGTCTCTATTGGCCTTGGTTGGGTTACATTGGCCAAAAAACTCTTTTTCCTTACAAGAGATCACTAAGCGAGTGTCAAAAACTATTAGTAATCACAAAAGAGAGATTATATACACACACTTTTTATTTAGATTTCACATGTTTGCTGTAAGTACTCTAGCATCCCTTCATTGTATGCTATGACTGTCTTTTGTTTGTGAATTTTCCCTCTTGCTGATTGTACTCACACACATGTACAAACACACCAGAAGCACCATCTCTCTCCCTGAGGCAATCAATTTGTTGTCAGCTATTGATCCTGTATTGTCAAAAGAAATAACAATAAAGATGTCTTGACGTTTGGATGTTGAGATACATCAAATATACATCAAAGGGCTGTATTGATTTTGAAGACTTGCGAGGGAGACAGAGAGGGGAGAAATAAATAAACAAGTGTGAGCTATTTTTTAGCATGATCCATGTACAGCTTCTAGCAAAACAGCCGACGGGTCTGCGATAAAATGATACTACGAACACATACATTATTGACTAGAAAAACATCCTTAAAAACATAGTAGTACAAAACACTGGTTTATTGCCATGGTGTGTTTGATGTGATATTGTTCTTTTGCTGTTCTGTTTAGCATTTAAGGTGGAATGTTTTGTCCAAAAAAGCCAAGTGTAAGAGTAAGTCTTAAAAATGGTGCAATTTTTATAAGCATGTGCTCTTGGAGTAGGCCGCAGAGCTCTATTTGGCAAACAGAAGCACCCAAAGAGCCAGAAATGAACTAAGTGGAAGTGTGAAATCTAACAGATAAGGACCCAATTTATTAAAATGAACAGAAATGTGCAGAGAGTAACTGCCGAGGAGTCCATGTAAGGGAGGCATAGTTTGTTAGACACAGACAGTAATTTGCTACTGATAGGGTGAGCGTGTCTTGTGTTGCTTGTCACTATACTCAAAGTCAGTCTTACCCAGAAGCTTTATAAATCCCCAAAATGACCGGTGTGTGTTGCTGGGCCAGGAAAAATCTGCTCAAAACACTGCAACAGCCAAGACACACTTTTACACATTCAAAAATATTACAGAGGGCTGCCAAATTACATTTATAAGAACTAAGCGCCTGTCCAGGATTTTGATAGGAACCAAATACTGTCTTGGTATCTTGCAAAACCTCATGTCTACACTTATGCCATTTCTTTAAACTGTACCATTAGGAAACAATGAGAATGCAGCATGACCTCAGTGCTGAGCCAAACCGCTGGAAATGCACTGTAAGATATCAAAAATACATTGTCTTCAATCAGAAAACAAACCTGTTTTTATCAAACACTGAAATGTCAGTGTGAGGTTTCTGTGGATAACCGCTGTGTTTTCTAAAAGTCATTTAAGACTAAACGAGGAGGAGCTCGGAGCTGGAAGGCCAAACTACGAAACCCTGATCCTTGAATCCGAATGACAATCGGTCATTCATGTTGTTTTTGGCATCGCTCCTTAATAATATGGAATAAATTGACTTGGAAGCATACTCGACTCTTCAGTCTCTCCGCCCCCCTGTCTATCCAAACTGCCCTCCTCCCCCAAGCCTCCTACAATTACCCGCTCCTCCCCGTCGCCTCCTACAATTACCCCCTCCTTCCCAACTCCCCTGCCCAGGCAACCCCTTTGCCCTCTTGTATCCGGCCATTTAGCGTGACAATCCATTATTTTGACGGCTCCCACAGAAAGAAAGAGAGAGAGAGAGAGACAAAGAGACAGAAAGACGGGGGTTACTTTGACTTTCAGACATGGGCCCCAATCTTTTTTTCCATCTCCTTCTTCCCTTTTCTTTCCTTCCTGCCTTCCCTTTCAACTTCCTCCCTTTATCTCATCTTCATCTTCTCCTCTTTAACCTTTTTGCTTCTATTTTTGTTCTACCTTTACTTTTCCCTGCTTCTGTTACTTTTCCTCCACCATCTCCACTCTCACTCCATCTTACTTCCCATGCCTTTTTCTTACGTTCCCACTTCTTCTCCTCCGCTCTCTCCCTCCAGAACCCACTTTACCCCCCTCTGTACTTTTACCCCTGCAACCACTCTAAACCTCTCCGAATATTTGGCTCTGTATTGCTTTGCTGCTGGCAGCCTATAGGAAACCTGATAAGGCCTATAGAAAGAGAGGAGCTAGGGTGTAAAATGTCCCGAGTCCACCCCCTCCAGCAGCCTCCTCTTACATCAAGCGTACATTTACCACGTCCAAACACACTCACTTGGGGGAAATGGCCCCAAGCAGCCTTCCAGCACTCCGACACCCAGAGCACCTTCCAGCTCCACCTCTGGAGAACTTCTCCAGCATCTCTGCCACAACTTCTCATCGTGTTTTCCAGGCACTATTCCCACCTCCACATACACACACTGTATTTAGTGCTGTTAAAGTAACACTCCCCCACCATCAACATCCTCTGCAACAAACCTCACAACCTGCTGCAGACCCAAAACAACTGGCTCTAAATTCAGGCATTTAGCTGACACTCTCAAGCAACAGGGCATTAGGCTGCTTATTATAACTACACAGCTTAATGCCATGGAAAACACCTTAACTGAGTTATCTTACTTTCCTGATGTTTTTAATGACAAAAAGCCTAACTTGATAAAGCAAACAAGGTTATGTGTCAGTGGTTTGAATTAACCTTGACGTGCATGCGGCGTGCTCTGGTTACCGGTGTTTGGACTCCATGCATGTGTCACAAAGGGCACAGTGTCAATCAGATGCAAAGCAGGTGAAGGTAATATCATGAATGTGATAACAAAACACTCAAGTAAAATGGGTTCCACATTACGGATCCTAAATTACATAAAACAGTTTTTCCTATGAGCTCTTTGTTCAGAATGCTGTCAAAATATGTTTGCAGGGACTAATTCTTTGGTAGAGATGGTTCCAATGACAGCAAGTCAAAGCGAGACCTGTTGGGTTTACAGCGTAGAAGTGACGCTGTTTTTGGAAAGACACATCGCTATTGACCTTTTATGATGAAAATTTTTATTGTTTTGGCCAGTGAAAATAAAGTGTCAATTCAGTCCATCTGCATTAAAATAATAACAGAGAAATTTAAGAGCTGCTAGCTTAACATCCAGGCATACACAACCATAGACCTTTTCAGTCATTTCAGCTAACAGCCCCTTAAATATGTTGTGTTTGATTTATGAACATTAAACACAAAAACACAGAAAAATAAACAAAATAAACAAAAAACACACTTTAGGTCCCATTAATTGTTAATAATATCAGGAGAATCTCACCAACCCTGACAGTCCTGCACTGTTTAATAGAACATCTGCCTTATTTGTGTCTCATTAAAGCAGTCAAACACATGTTCTGTTCAACTTCTATCTGTCAATCCTTTATTTATGAGCAAAATTTCATGTAACACAATTTAATAATTTCAAATTGCTAACAAGGGTTAACCTAGCTAGAACAAATCCCACCTTCTCCTCCACCCACTGAAATCTTGGTTTTCTTACTTGTTGTACTCAGGTATGTTGTCATTCCCAGCTCCAACTTTCAACTTCTGATGTAGATGGAATTCATTTTTACACAACAACATAAAGGCAAAGAGTATCCCTTTTTTTAAGTGTTACCCCAACACCACTGTATATAACTGCTGTATTTAGATGTGGTAAAACTGGTAATGAGTAAATAAGTAAAGCAATTAGAGTAAATGAGTTTAAAAAAAAATCCTGGCAAGCACATGCTTCATGTCTTGAGTACAATCATGAGAGAGTGAAGTATAAGAAAGGGCAAAAAAAAAGGGGGGGGGGACTAGTTCTCACTCCTCGTGTACAACACACAACCCCCCAAACTCTTACAATATTTCCCCATGGACTCTGTAAAATGTGTGTCAGAGCCTCAGAAGTGTGGCCAAGGCAAACACCTGGCACAGCGCACTGATCCGCTACATTTCACCTCCTACCACAGAAATATGCACACTGGGAGTTCATACACACAGACATACACTCCAAATACAGAGCACTCTCAGTTTCAGACAGTGTGTGTGCGTGTTAATACACACAACAGATGTTGGTAAAGGCAGAAACTTTCACACACAAACACACAAGTGCAGTCCCACACACACACACACACACACACACACACACACACACACACACACACACACACACACACACACACACACACACA
>JAQMCX010000053.1:9919523-9942998 GCA_029814765.1 Acanthurus leucopareius | reverse complement strand
CACACACACACACACACACACACACACACACACACACACACACACACACACACACACACACACACACACACAGAGGCGAACAGTCACCATAACAGAGGTAGAGACAAGTGAAACATAGGCTCCACCCCCCTCTCTCTCTTTCTGTCTCTGTCCCCGGTGGTGTGTCATGTTTCGGGGGGATAATAGGTGTCACAGTGAGACCCCTTTGGTCTCAGCGCTCTGGGGGACTCTAATGACACACACACACATACACACACACACACAAATGCACATGCATACACACATTCGGCCATGTGAGCACAAGCAGCTCATTCTCTAGACCATGGGAACCGCAGACGACTCTCTCCGCTCACCTTTCCCTGCCTCTTTTTTCTTTTTCTACTTCACTTTCTCATTTTCACTTTTCACTTTTATCCCAAACCACATTCACCTCTTTGGATGATCATTTTGGGTGATCCTTGGGTGATCAAAGCGGTAGCTATGTATTGAAATCTCTCTATTTCTTTTTTGTGTCTCTTTGTTTCACCAATAAGTCCAGATGTCAGATTTAGCGTAAGCCTTATTGGCCCCTCGCATAGCAACAGATGTAATCATTTTGAATAAAAAATGATTTAATTTCTGGCACATTTCATGAGCCATAGAGGTCTATCTGGAAAAATCAGTTAAGGTGAAGTTGTGATATCAAAAAAGTCAGTCATTTATTTCTCATAGAATTAAAAGTTGATTTTACTTTATCATAACATGTGTCTTCTTTTTGCAATTCAAGATTTAATTTTTTATCGGTTGTGATAATATTGCAAAACAGAAAGTTAATTACTGGAAACTGGAAATGTAGCCAGATTAAAAAGAAGTAAGACAACTATACAGTTTTAAAATTTAAAAATCTGACACACTTCTTGTTGACATTCAATTAGCGTTAATAAAAGATGTGGTCAAATGGATCAATCCTCCACTAGGTACATCTGGGACAGAGAAGACTTCAGTTTCTTTGCAGAAAAATCTGTTCTTTTTCTGAGCCAAGAGATGTCACCAGTGCTTGGAAGGGCTGCAGGCTATTTCAGTTTGGGAAGCCAGAGGATGTGCTGCTGATTAAACGCAATCAAAAGAAATTTTCAGTATGATTTTTCCTTCATTCTAGGCACTTTTCTGTGGAGAATGTGGATTAAATTGTCCCTAATTAATCACTAAAGACCAGCACATCTGGACAAATCAGACCAATGGATGAACACAACAGCCACTATGAACATTTTAATTTAAATATTGACATTTTAATTTGCACTTTTTTGACCTCTGTGTTAAGATTCTACATTATTACATACGGTTAAAGAGAAGCCATTGCATGACAAAGGTTTTCACTCAACGGCTTCTAAATGAACTTTATAGCAGGAGTTTTTTCTTAAGCAGGATGACAGACACATGATAAACTACTGAGGCCTACACCTGTATTAACTTTCATGTATTATGTTTCTCATCCTCTCTCTCCTCCTTTCTAATGAGACGACAACTAGTCACAGTCACAAAGCGGGGAAGGGGGGATAAAATGAGGAAAGGAGGGGGAGTATACCTGCAGGTCTTGTATGGGAGGATCCTGTCTGCTCCTCCTTTATGTTCTCCAACTCCTCTTCTACTTTAGGCTTCAGAAGTTAAGTGTGTGTATTTGCATGTGTGTATTCATGAAATACAACTGTGCACTTCAAGTTTGTGCATTACATCATGAACATGGGTTTTTACAGAATTCTGTTTATCTCTGATGTCGTTAGTAATTACTGGCCTTTTCCTGTAAGTGAGTGAAAGGGAAACCATTAAAAGCTTCTCATCTTTCACACCTCACAGACAGCTTGTCCAGGTGAGCCTCCGGCCTCAGCCAATCACAGGGTGGAATTTCAACAGTCACTGCTAATCCACCCCACCTCTCTGCAACTGTCACCAGGTGAAGTCATCCCCATGACGCCAGGAGAGAGGGCTTCTTTCTTATCATCTTGACAGTGCTTTATTCTCTCTGCAGTACATCTTTGACCTTTCTACCATTGATTTAACTGTCTACAGGTTCTCTGTGTTTGTATAAATTTGTGCATTTCAGATAATCCTGATTTCCTTGTAATGGTGGGTGTGTTTTTGAGATGCAGTTGAAAAGCTGTCACATTAGAACTAACACTTATAAAAAGGTTTGGGTGGAGGTTAAGTTTTAAAAGAGTAGTAACACTTAAATGACCTGATGGAGGCGTGCATTGAGCACCCTCAAAACATCTCAAGATCTGCTCACTCAGACCATATTCAGAGTTGGTCCGTTCATGTGGCCACAACCTTCTTTTAGCAGTGTGTGCGTAAATGTGTCCCAGACCACAATGAAGGACATTAAACTAATGACTTATATAAGTTTAAATGAAACACACTGCACTGTTTTTCTCTGTCAAAGAGAGTCTGTTTACTATTTAGAGACAAGACGGAAGGAAATGGAGCGAGTTAAAAAGCAGAAACACAAAAAAGGACAGAAAAGATGTAGCTCTAAAAGTAGTTTAATATCCTGGTTGTAAAAAAAAAAAACTGTTTCCTCATCTCTCACAGAAAAAAGAACACTGAGCTCAAAAAGAAGTCCTGAAACTTCTCATGTTTTTTCCTGTCTGTAATTCATTTTCCCGGCAGTCGTTCCGATTGTTTCACCAGATCATACATGAACACACTGTTTTCACCATTTCTTCAGTGAATATGTGGCAGATTCTTCAACGCAGCTCCACATCCTAATAGAGGCAGTTCATACGTGTTGTTATCATTCAACAGCCACCTTTCAAGCCTACCGGCGGTGTGTATTTGATACTAAAATATTTTTAGAAAGATTTAATGAGTCTTATAGTCCTTCCATGTTCCATTTTTCACTGACGCACACAACCATGTACATAAATTATCACACAGTTATTAATACCTCAACAGCATTTATGACATAGTCTACTGTGTCTCACCGCTCTGCCCGTGTCTATATGTGTTTACTGTATGTGTGTCTTGATCCTAGCAACAGTTGTTTTGTGCTCTAAACAAACCCAAGTTGTTATTTTGTAACCCTGTGTCTCTGACTCTAACCACTGGTGTTTGACTGGACATGTTCACACTTCTCTCCTTTACTGCTCTCACTCTATGGCCACATCATCATGACTTAATCCTGGAAACGCATCCAAAAGTTGCATAGAGATGCAAGACGCTAAATATTTTGCACGGCAACGTGGGTCTCGAATTCAAGCCTTCGGTTAAACTGGCAACCAGAAGGTTCATTATACAGCAAACACACAGCTATGATTCTGCTTACATGTCAGAGATCGTGTCACATTTTAAATGTCAAGACACTTAGGCTGTTCACACATGATGCATTATCTGTATCTGTCGATGGAGAAGTAGCAGGTGAAGGAAGAAATGTTGAAGGAGGATCAAAGACGCACCGTTTTCTCACGCAGAACACAGACTTTTCCTGCACAGCTTTTTGTTCAGGATCCATTAAATTGTCCGCATGACATTTCCCTGCTTTTCATCACTCCTTCACCGCTCCTGACATAAACCTTAAAGGTCAACAGGCAGACTAATCGTGGTGTCATGTCTACAAGATAGGACAGCTGTACATCACAACACCTGGAGGAAGCGAGCGTCAGTGTCGGCAGTCTGACAGATGTGAGTTATGCGTACAGACGTTCTGTTTTAGAGGGGATATAACTTACAACTTGACACGTGTGAGAGTAAGATGCTGTTGCTCCGCAGTTCTAACTCAACACTCATTTTTATTTTTTACTCATCTCAATAGAAGCCATGGTTATTTTTTTCACCTTTGTTGTCTTTGATTGCTCCTGATAGCCCTGAGATTAGAGGACAAAACTCTTTTAAGTGCTTTCTGACATCAGCGGGCAAACCCAACATTACTCCCAATGCAACCATGACGCCACTCATGACAACCATGACTTCACTTTTGTTTTGGCTTACATGGGCTAGTATGCATACAAATACACACACACACACACATACACACACACACACACACACACACACGCACACGCACACGCACACACGCACTCACGCACACATCTACATGTCAAAATGAAGAGTGTAACCTGCATAGGTTTGAGACTGAGGTTCACATTTAAACTTGTGCTAGTGCTTCTTTTAGTATCTCAGCTGCCTCATCAAACCAATAACCCTAAACTGTCTGGTATATAAGTACATATTATATGTTTCATATATGATTGTGTGTGTCCATGCATGTGTGTGTTTTAGGGTTGATAAACACGCACAAACCAAGTGTCTCGGTCTGGTTTGAGAGAGTGAGGGTAAAAAGGCTACAATGAAGACATGATAGAAAGCAAGGAAGACATAAGGAAGGAGGTCAAACATAAATGGGCACAGGGTTACAGTTAAAGTCATATTCCTCAAATTTAGTCACTTTCACAGCATCATGGTGCAGTGGAGATGCTTCAGTTTCCCCTTTCTCTTTTTCTTCTACTCTTCTTTAACGTCTTCTATAGTTCAGTCAAGTCCCCATCCACCATCACACTTTCTCCTCCCTTTAAACCTTTCTTTGTGTCTTTCTTTGCATCCCTCTGTCCTTTCCTTTCTACCCCATCTTATTCCAAAGTAACTATTTTGTCTTCACTACGGGAGGTACAGTGAGAGACATCAAACTGAAAGGGTGCACGCCCACGCTTTTGTCTTTCTCTCTGCAGTGTATGTAATTCCCCCCATGTCAACCTTTCAATCATCCTCTCCCACAGCCTCACCCCAAACAGGACCAGGACCTGCTGACCCACTGACCCTCCCCCCACTGTATGTCGCCACAGTGAGGGGTGAGGATTTGTTGCTATGGAAACAGTAGCCGCTCTTGAGCTTTTGCTTTTGTTTTTCTTCAATCTTAAGAGTAGCAACAAGTATTTGACTCTGGAGTTTGGGAGACAAAACATTCAGTTATTGGCAAAAGGAATGCCTAATATAATGTGTGTGTGTGGTTGTGAGTAGTGTGCGTGTGTGTGAGTGTGTGTGTAGAGGATAGGGGAGTATAGAGGGGTAACCTTTGACCCTTGAATTCCTGTAGTCTCACTGGCAGCCTAATCATTCCCAGCAGAAATAATTGGAACACTAATACTCCACTAGTACACAAACTCACACATACACACACACACACACACACACACACACACACACAAAAACACAGAAAACACACACGTCTCAAGTGAGCCACTTCAGCTCTATAATTTAATGTTTTTCATTAAGACATCAACTCCCACATTCATTCACCGAATTCCTGCCATGGCCGTCACACACAAACACCCCCACTCACACACACCACAAACATACACTCACATAGTTTGAATGAGATAAAGGTAGACTGATCCAGTACACTGGGGAGGTTTTTTTATCTGTTGAATGGGAGGGAGGATACATTTTTTTGACAAACTGCGATGAACTTATCAATGTTTTTCGACTGTTGATTGATGTTGTGCTCTTAAACAAACAGTTTATTCTAAAATTACAGCGTGTCTAAATCGGACTTGTTTCGGGAAACATTTTCTGTTTACAGTCTCACTCGCATCTGATGAAACTGAGACACTTGACCTACACTTTAAATTGTGCCTAAATGCATCCTTGGTACAGGCATAGATGGGGAACTGAAACTGCTGTTTCTATGCTGATGTGTAGCTCATGCTAAGCTCCCTGTTAAAAAATTATGTTAGCGTAAAAAATCATTGATCAAAAGTCGAGGGAAATCAAGTAAAATGTGTTTCAAAAGAATTACCTGAGAAAAAGCTTTCAATTTGTGAGCATGTAGTGGTGGAGGTCACAACCATGGTGTCATTAAATTAAAGCTGGCAGAACAATCCATCACAAAGGTCAAAGTTCAGCTCTTAGGTGTCTAAAAATGAACCCAACACCACTAACACCAAATTCACAGAAACACACTCACATGTGTGTCCACGCCTGCACTTAACAAAGGTAACAAAGAAGGGCCGAGTGTTCTCTATATGAGCTGAGTGCAGACTGAGTGGAGTCAGAGCCTTTTTATAACACATACACACACACATACCCATAAATATATCCACCGGCCTACAAATCATCCAATACGTCTTGTTTTCAGTTACTAATAAGGCGTCAGGGGAGAGTATGTTACCGTGGGCAAACAAAGGGCTTAGAGTGGAGGTGAGATGTGAGGGAACTTAAGCTTAGCTTAGGTAACTCATGTGTGCATAAGGCCCAGGCCTATGGAAGAACGCGCAGTACAACCATATGGTGATAATATTCTGTGTGAGGAAACTTCTGAATGTTTTATGGTAGTTGACACCATTACAAGACATTTGCGTCAAACAGCTATCTATCCTCTCTGACAGAGCAACCACTGAGTGAGAAACAGACTCCGGCGATTGAACCAGAAATTGATTAACAGCTTGAAAAATGAGAGAGAGAAAAAAAACTGAAGCAGAGAAAAAGGACAAAGATTAAAAACTAAAAAAAAATTCGGTGTTGCACAAACACTGGGCAATGCTGCTGCTAGAAAACATTTTGTAGTAAAAAAAAACCACAAAAAACACACAATACATCCTCATTGCACCATCCGGGAAATCTCTTTTGCTTTGTTCATTCCGCAACAAAACAAGGGAAAGAGGAAGAAAAGAAGAAGAAGAAGAAGTAGAAATAACAAAGCTTGAGGTCGAAAGGTTATAGCTGGCCGATGGCAGGAGTCAAAGGTTAAAGCTAGACTGCATCCTGTCAACAAATATCTCAGGGAGCCATGTTATCTGCCCATCAGACAGCTCTGCAGACTGTGCAGGATGTCCGTCCTCCTGCACTGTATTGTGTTGAAAATTATATTGGATTTCTTCTGTCTCTTATATACAAAAAGCATAAAACAACCGTAAAACTCTTCTTTTATGTCAAACACATGAAAACACTGATGTATCAGGCTTCTGATTCCCCTTTCTGACCCAAAGTTAAGGACATAAAAGTATAGATATATTTATTGCTGTCACTGTAAATGAATCACTGACCTTGTTACAACAATCTGCTCCTCCTTGGGTTTTTACACATGTCTGACATTACCCAGCTGGTGTATAAGAAGCCTAATATGGGTCATTATAGTATGAATAGATTCAGGAAGATGGTCACTGTAGGATTGACTGAGGAGGAGATTTAATCTTTTAGGAGAACAGAGGAAAATAAACACTGTAAAGCCACACATGATCGGCCGCTGTGCTGAATCTTCATTAAAGAAGGTCTGGTAACATTAAGTGGTTTCATGATGACGGGCTCATTCCTGTGTGATTGAGAATGACAAGATATTTGTCCAGTGGTTTGGCACGGAGGACAAAATGTGGGCTGAACACATGTTTAACTGTCCCATGTTGCAGAGAGGAAACCTGAACTGTCCTTTTTAAACAGACAAAAATGAAAACGTCTTTATATCCGGCACACATTGTGATATTTTCAATGGACAGCTTATGCATGTAACTAGATCCACCTTCTTTTCAAAAACAACAAATGGAGTCTTGTGAAATGAATCTGTGGACAACAGCAGAGGCAGCAGGAGGAAATGTTCGACTGGAGAGAAGGGAAATGAGGTTTGACAGGAGAAAGAGGAGAGGGAGAGGGATGGAAGAAGAAAGATTAATGCAGACAGAGGAGAGCGAGGAGACGGCCAGGAGAGAGACAGATGATGATCATGGACATAGACACTGAGGGAGCAAAGGTTTTTCCCTCCCTTCAAAGTGCTCACTTCTCATGCTGTCCCATTTGTAATGCGGACATACATGGACCCGCTCAGCATGTAATAACCCATTCATGAAACCACATGGAGAGCTTCAAAGGAGAAGTGAGATGAACTGTTGGTTTAAAATGTGACAATGGATGTTGCATAAGGTAAAAAAATTATAGATGATACAATGCTTGAAAAAATGGCAGATAAGGGACTCCAGTTGCAGGGTGATACAGACAAAAAAAAGTCCCTTCCCAGACAACATCTGTCCAAACTAAGTAACAAGATCTGTGCAAAATGTTTCATGCCAAATTGTGTCATTCGTTAACTGTGAAAGCATGTTATCATTGTTGTGAGACCAGTCTAAAAATGTTATGACTTCACTGAGGCATCGCTGAGGAAGATTTACAGGAATTTCAACACATTTTCAAAGGAAAAATGCAGGACTCATCTATCAGGAGTTGAGCTTGGCTATCATTTACCCATGAGAGGACAGGAGCAAATCAAGCAGAATTGATGAGAGGTGTGAAAGGGAACTGGAGACAGAGAGGAGAGAATGTCAGAGATAGCTGAACCACAAGAGGGCTCTCTCTCCGTCACAGATGGAGGACACAGACCCTGAAGTTTCTCTACAATGCTGGGAGCTTTGCTCATCAAACGCATGTAATGCCATCTGAACAAGTGGCCCGACTAATCAATTCAGGGGAAGGTGCTCCCGGTCTGATCCAAGCCTGCTAATAGAGTGTCAGGAATCACTGGATTAACATGACAAAGACCCCCTCTGATCCTCGGAGAAAGCCCAGATAGGAAAGTAGTAATCCTGAAGCAGCTCACATCAAGCTGTGTTTCTAAAAAGATGTCACATTTGTGTCACCCATGTATCTGAGACAATTTGGATTCAAATGAAGGCCCCAGCTTTTGAAATTTAAAAAATTTAGATATTTAAAAAAAAAGGAAATGCTCCCTTCATTTTCAATCTATATCTCTATTGTGTCTTTCAAAGGGAAAAATCCTGTGTTGTTTCTTAGCAAGACAGTAAATTCAATAACACTGAAGCACACAAAATATTAATCAGAACACATGAAGGCACGTTAAGCATAAAGCAGCGAAAAAAAGGATGAACTAGTCGATAAAGTTTGACAAGTTATGCACATAAGAGGAAAAACATGCTCCTATAATGAATTCATGATTTTGTCACTTTATGAGAGTAGTGCCTCAGTTTTTACGAGGACATATGCTCCCCTGCACACTCACAGGAACCTTAGAGTGATTAAAAGGCACCTCTACACAACAACATAGCAAAACACTGACTCTTCATGATTGTTTCATTACATGATCGCATATGGAAAATGTTCCTCAGAGTTTTGGAAGGAAGGTTCACATATGCCCAGTGCACTCAGTGTTGACCATATGTTACATGCACCTACGTGAAGATGGCTGCTTGTGGTTAATCTTTATTATCTTTGAAACAAAGTCGACGTTTCTGTGCGACACAGGATCTCAGCATTTGTTCGAATATGAAACAGAATGATCGGCCTTATTTAGAGTGATGACAAGCTGAAAAAGCAATAGAGAGAGTTAGAAAGAAGACAGAAAGGGAGAGAGAGAGAAGTGGAGGGAGAGAGCAAAAGCAAGAGATGACAGAAAGGGAGGCAGAGGTCTGTTTTTATTGGACTGTTACTGGAAGCAACAAATGTTCCCTTAACTTTACAGGGGAAAATTCTCCCACAAAGATTTTTACAGACTATAGCACAGAATAAGCAAAGAAGGGAAGAGAAGACTTCTAACCCCCATATGGGTTGGCATTTGTAGCTCCAAACAAATGGGGATTTCCATTCAAATAAATTGTCCATAGGCGATTCAGCTGGTACACTTCTGAAGCTAACAGAGAGGGGTTCAAAGTTATGTCATGGAAATTAGCAATAGTTCACTGTTTGACTCCACAAGCACCAATTTGTCACCATAACAAAGGACACATTTGGCTCAACATCTCATTGTATAAAGGCTTTCAATGTTGTTTTACTGTGTGACCCGCTGAGGCAGAGGCCATTTTGAAATTGGTGCAATTTAAGACGTCATGCAGCACTGGCTGGACGGATGGAGGAATAAATCAGGAAAAAAAAATGATGTCTCCTCCTTAGGTTTTACAGAGCAATTTCCACTTTAAATCTAGTGACATATTGCAAGAAATTTCCCATGACACATTAGTTTTGTGGTCTACCACCTGGACGATACTTTGCTTTTTCTGTTTCTGCACCATTACAAAAAGATATACATTGGAGCCAGGAGTGGACTGAGGCGCTGAGTGAAAATACAAAAGCTGCATGCAGCTCAGCACCAGTGCGTAGGAGGTAATGATACATTTGTGGTTAAATAGAGCAAAGCAATAGTATAACTACTACACCTCTGTCTTAAAGACACAAAGGGAACTTTATTGACTATTTTTAACATTTAAAGGCACATAGAGGCCAACTTATTCCAAGCATGTAAAGCAGCCTGCATGCCACTGCACTGTGTTGAATCCACTGAGGAGTATCCCAAAGGTCACTTTATCACATTTCCTTGCACAATGGGCCACCATGGGGGGCATTTTATCATGTTTTATCTGCCATATGTAAACCCACCTGAGCCCACCAGAGCTCATACCCTTTCCCAACCCCTCAGAGGTCAGAGGATAAGTGTGTTTCTCTACCTTCTCTCTCTATTCTCTTTCCAGCTCGACCCTTGTTCCTCTGGTTAGAGCTCCTCAGGGGACAGGTGTGTCGCTCCTCTATATCCACCCCTCCCTGGCGCCAAGGGACAGGTGTGGGGTGTACTGGCCTTGCAATGACCTCCTTACCTGGGGGATAGTCAGGGGTCTCCTCCTCCTCCTCCCCCTCCTGCCATTCTTCTTTCTATTTTTCCTACACCTACTGGCCTGACTTCCACCTGCTGCAATCCCACCTGCCTCTGAGGAGGGATTTTGGATCTGGAGGGAGTAAATAAAGGAGGGAATAGTTTTGGTAAAAGATCTAGTTGGGGCAGAGGGTGGAGGTGGGGGCATTAGGCAGGACAAATGCAAAGGAGTCACACATTTCCCAGAGTGAAAGCACTGAGTACGTGAGTGAATACCAGCAAAGAGTCAGACAGAGTGAGACAGACATGTGATACGCCACAGCCCACCAGTTTTCTTTGTTCTCCCCCTCCAACAACTGACAGACAGGACAATAGCACCTGGCACTGCTCCTCCTCTCCTTCTCTCTGCATGCTCCTCATCTCTCCCTCTCCGGCTCCATTCATCTCCCTGTCGCACCCTCGCACACGGTGAAAGCTTTAAATAAAGCCAACAAAACCTCACAATCATGTGTTTTGGTAATTGTGTGTTTGGATGACTCTTACCCCCGAAGTTTCAAGTCTTATCTCGTTGCCCCCCCTGAGCAAACACACAGGGCCAACAGTGCTTCATGGGAAAAAATGCAACATGTGGAGCATTGAGAGAGAGAATGAAACTCTTATCACAATCTGGTAAATGACACTTGCTTCACATGTGCGCTTGTGTGAAAGTCCATCACATGCCTTTTCATTCTCCAAACTCTTCCCACCCATATTCCCTCAGATGCCAGAGGGTCATTCTTAAGGCTGCTGCATGCTGCACAAGAAGAAGTCTTTTCTGGCAGTGGATGGGGTGCAAAAGTAAACTATTTCTTTAAAAAGCTAGAAAACAAAACAACATTGAAATTATAGCCGATGTTGTTGCCTGTACTCTGCTACTTCCTGCACCTTTTAGCTGCTCTTCTGTAAAAGTGTCCTTTGTTTACTAGTTTTTTTAGACTGTAATGTTTCAGCTCTTGCTGTTCAGTTCAGGGCTGAAAATAACAATCACTTGAATAACCAGTTATTTTCCTGATTAATTGGTTGATTAGTCAATGGATTGTCAAGAAAAGGAAAATTTTACATCACATAAACTAATCGTTGCAGTTGTTGCTCAGATATGAAGCTCTTTTTGTCACAAGTATGTAATTAGGTCATCTTTCATGTGTTCAAAGATGTTTGCTAGGGGATTAGTTTTCAACCAAAAGGCAACCACAGCAGAAAGCCAAACAGATTTAAAGAACGGTGGATTCCACGAGGAAAATTTCATTACAGAAATGGCATAAAAAGTACAAGATTACTCCAAAATGAGAGCAACTCTTTTCTTTTCATAATGTCATTCCTCTCTCACTGCACTTTGACTTTCCAGTTTTTAAATGTCTCAAATGATCTGGCTGAAGTTTCTAACTTGAAATAATCAAAACAATTTTTCCCTGTTTGTCTTTATTTTCTCTTTTCTCTTCCTCTGCTTTATTTCTTGTTTTCTCTCTCTGAACTCTTCACCCCATGGTTGCACTTCTGACTCTGTCTCTGCTTTGCTTCTCCGCACTGAGCACACAAAGACTCATTCACACATTAATACACCTGCCCTGCATTGAAACACACACCCTCAATTATTACTTTGCATAAGAAGTCTTCATCTCTTTTGCCTTGATCGAGATCAGACAGACCTTAAAGTTTGTAACCATTGTTTTAAAGCATTATCTAATTGAATAGTTGTTAGTAGAAGACTACATATGTAATAAAAGTAGATTTACTGCAGGCTGGAAAGAATCACTTTAACTGCTGGACAGGGAATATAGAGCAGGGAGTGAAAAACCAAGGTATGGAAGGGCCCCTTTCCACACTAACACTCCTGAGACCTATCCATTGTCCAGCCAACATCCTCTTTGTGTGTGCGTCTGTGTGTGTGTGTAACAGGATGTCCCTGACATCTCTGAAAAGCAACTTTACCTCTCTGCACACCCCACACACCCATTCCTGTGCATTGTTTCCTACAGAGAAGCAAGAGGGAGGGAGAAGGAGTTTATGTATGTGCGTCAGCGAGGCGAAGAAACAAAGCCAGGTAGTTAATAGGTGCGCATATAAAGCAGACAGTGAAGGAGCGCACATGGGAGATATTGTTGTTGTGCAGCAGAATGGGAGAGTTTTTCTAAAAAAGGGAGTCAGACGGGCAGACAGAAGGGGGGAGTTGACCAGGGATGACAAAGGGACTGAAAAGAGGAGAGGAGAGATGGAGGGATAATAGATGATAATGTGAGAAACAGGAGAGGAGCCAGTAAAAGAGATTATCTGATTTGACTGCTCTCCATACAGCAAAGAGACAGTGGACACACACATGCACACTGAAACACACAAACCAAAACAGAAGAAGAGAAAACACTCAAACGTTGGACTTTCTGGCCTCTTTTTTCCCCTTTTGTCTTTACTTTACTTTGTTGCTAAATTACATCTCAGAACATTGAGCAGGTAAGGAGCCAATTTCTTGTCAGCACGTTGTCAAGAACACCAGAGGAACCGATGCACTAACCTGATTTTTTTGGCATGAGCTAAATTCCTCAAATCCAGAGTCTTGGGTTATCAAGTCTATTCTCATTTAGTTAAATAAAAGCAAAAAAAAGGCTGTATGAGTAAAGAGAGGTTGAGTTTTAACTCCACCTTTCAGTAACAGATCATAAAATAAACAGATTGAGGTTGATCTGCTAGTCCCGCCCACAACCTCTGACAATGAAAATGCTTAAATAATGTAATAAAGTTGACTAAACTAGACTGCTTGGTGGATTTATGGCTTTAAATTAAACATTTACATTCACTCCTATGAACGATTTAGTCACAAGTTAACCTAACCTGCATGATGTTCGGACTGTGAGGGGACGCTGATGCACCTCAAAGTTCATTAAAATGTTATATCTTGTTGTTTAATTGATACAAATACTGAAGGGATAAAATAAGAACTTAAGGATGAGGAGTTGGGGTGGGGGGCAGGTGCCAAACTATGTCTTAGCTGTAACTAAAGAGGTGACCTCTTGATCCATGTTCACACAATTAAGTTGAGATCAGGATGGGACTTAAATGTAAGAGAGACTGTTTGGTTAAAAAAAAAGAAAACAAACTAATAACTAGTTGCTCACAGTATGAACAGACACATCATAAACATCCACGTATAAAAAACTGAATGATATTTGGTGCAAGAGGAGTGCAGTCTCACAAAGCAGCCGATCAGGCATCTTTCTTTAAAAACACAGAGGACTTCAAAGTGTAAAACACAGACTGAAAGAAAATATTCACACAATGTATAACCTACAAATCTTTCTAATGCAGCTGAAGCTTCAGGGGGGCCGGGGGGGCAGTGACATCAAGAAGCTCTCTCTGTTTGCTGCTCTGTCTGGTTCTGTGGGATTCTGGGTACTTGCCCAACTATTTGTCTGCCTGACTATGCTTTCGACTGACCGTGTATGGATTTGTGATTGAATGTGGAGCCTGAATTTAGTGCATCTCTCTGCATGACACACTGTGGATGAAGCAACATCTCACACATGAGCGCTAACTTCAACAGCAGGCTATAGGCTCGAACAAGCAACAAAAAAAATGAAAAAGTCCTGATCAGATTCACGATAAGATTGGAGGATTTCTGATTTTTCTTGTTGACAATGACCGTGGGCTGAGTTGGCCGTGGAGCTTTTCGGGACACATGCCTCAGAGGCGGAGGGGGCAGAGGTTGGCTAAAACAGGGACATACCATCGTAATTTGACCATGAGAACTTTTCCATCTGCGCTGCAGTGTGCATTTCACTTGTTTGGGTTGCTGGGCACATTTTTTTTGCATGCGATTATGAGTATAGACGTGTGTGTTCAAGTATGTGCATCTGTGCATGTGTGTGGGCTATATGTGTGTGTGTGTGTGTGTCTGTCTGTCTGTGCGTAATCCATAGACAAAGAGGGATGTGTATGATATTTCTTGGGCTTTAGCCTTGATGACAGAAGTGCTTTTCCATTAAAGTACTCTGCTTCTTTGTCTCTCCTCTTCCCTCGCTCCTGTCTTTGTCCCATACTCTCTTTTTCTCCCTTTACCACCTGTCTCTCTTCCTCCACCTTCACCTCCCTCCATCTTTCTCTGCTGTCCCTCAGTCATCTATCTCACCTTTTCATCTTTTTTTGACCTTGGTCCCTTTATGCAACTTCTCCTGACACTGCATCCATCTAGTTTCCCTCTCCTCCTGCTCGTGCCCCCTCCTCTCTCGCTCTTGCTGTACGTTTCTAGGCCTTGTATGTGCTGACAGCCCCAATGAGGTGGTCCACTGGCAGATATCTGAAAAATGTACCGCAATTACCACTACCCCTATGTCGACAGAGACACACAGAGCAATGATGGGGGGAGAAAAAAATCAAATTCCCCTATGGAGAAACATATATTTAGAGTTTCAACACTTCACACTAAGTGCACTAAAAGTCAGACCAAGCAGGCCATGTATGTTTTGTGTATGCTGTCAGAGAGAATACCTGTCAGTCTCAAATGATCCGCTGTCTGGGAACACACACCTAAACTTGTCAGAGCAGTGCAAAATGCGTTTCGGCATGTAGGGCTACTCACAAACTTGATGACTGATTATTTTGGTATGTTTTGCTGTGATGGAACAAGAAAATAACCCAATCAGACTACTGTTTGTGATTTGTGATTTTAGTTATTTAATTAGTCATATGAGGAAAATGTCTTTGTTCCATTTAAAGCAGACATTGCTCAGAGAGAATAAGGCAGAAGTGAGGCTACACGCAGAGAGCTGAGTGTTTTCTAATGTGCAAGTGCTGCAAGATGCTGAAATATCAACAGCACGTTCGTGCAACTATGTGTTTGTTTGTGAGTCATGACGAAATGCCCAACCTTCAAACAACTGTCTCTGTGTAAAGTTTTCAGTGTCAAATTTGACCAAACACAGGAAGAAACTGCATCCCACAGAAATATGCGGGTGTGTGTTTGGTTTTTATTTCATTCATGAAAACTGAGTACCAGCTTTATTTGTGGGAATCAAAATGTTGGACCAACAAGCTGAAATTGCTTTTATAAAGTTCAGACTTAGTTTAAGTGTCAGGGTTAGAAATAAGCGATTAGATTAGATTAGGGGACTGCAAATACCAAAAAGTATCAAATGGCTAAAATTATCATTTTATTGGCAGAACTCTACCTTATAGTTAAACTGATAAAAGGGTGTATACAATTGCACAAAATATGGGGAATAACCTGAGGAAGAAACTGTAAAAAACCCCTAGAGAAAAACAGCGAAGGGAAAGGATAAGGGCTGAGTTGAGGTTAGGTTAGGGTCTGCAGGCACCTAAAGTATTGTCTCAAGTTAAGGGACAAGAGAATGCCAATGACAGGTCCCCACAAAGATGTACAAGTATGTATGTGTGTGCATGGGTGTGTGTGCATGTGTGTGTTTAGGCGTGAAACTGAGACAGAGGATATCATATACAGTCTTTCAGGAAGAACCTTTGTCTGTCAGGAAGGTTTATATTGTCAACCGTGCAAAAATAACAGAATACAGAATAGCTGGGACATCCCAACGGAAGTGTGTTTCTGTGTGTGTGTTTGAGTGTGTGTGTGTGTGTGTGTGTGTCTAACTGTCTGTAAGCAGTTTATCATGACAGTGTTCTGACACCCAGTAACAACTGTGACATTTAAAGTAACCTCGAAAAGAGAGAAAACGGACATTAACAAGGATTTTAAACCTGAAACATCATATCTAACAGCTGATATTAACAGTGGATATCAGCACTGGATCAGTGTAACTTTAGCTTTAATGCCTGAAAGAATCACACGTGCAAACTGGACCGAGACGTATCAGTTCAGTGTTTCTCCCGCTGGGCTGCTGACAGCACCGTGAGCTGAAGAGTCTATCACAGCAGACAGCAGTGGAGGAAGTTGTGGAGTTGTCTGGTTTAAAGGCAGTTTAGCCCACTTTGCTAACATTAATCACATGAGCAGCCAGCAGGCTGTAGTCATGCCACCCATGCTTTACTCTGTTTAACGTCATGCCGCCTTCCAGTTCTATCAACTTTTTCTCCTTTATCATAGTTTTGTGGTTTGTGTCATGATAAGTTCCTTCAACAACACAGACAACTGCTGCGAGTGTGTTTTACGACTTTTATGGATCATCACTCAGTAGCTTATGGGGGCAGCTTAACTTATCCAGGCCCTCTTCCATGCCTCGTGTGACCCCTGAACCTAACTTAGGACGCTACTTAAGGCTTAAATTACACCACACTTTGTGGTCACAGGGTTAGGGTTGGGAGAGGGATTGTAAAGTTTACAGCAATGCTTTCTGTAAAATGACGCTGCTGTAAAACAAATATGTGATGACTGAACTGATACAGTGCTGGAGGGCTTAGAGTTTTCTCAACTGATAATAAGTACAATTTAATATTCCTCTAACATGGTTCATTAAGATAGTATATTAAATTGCCTTAGTTTAATCTTTTATTACTTATTACAGGTAATTTTATTATCTTAGTTTAACTTTAAGACCAACCAAGTCTTAATGTTGTCTGTCTGTATTTTAATTCGTAGAGTCTTTTAAACACATCATACTGCTAAAGCTCTGACATGTCACAACTTAAATAATTTGCTGCAGAGCTTTTAAACTACAACACTTGAAAGTGAGTCCTACGGAGCCACAGAGAAACACTGTTTGAGTTTTGAGGTATGCAAAACCACGTCATCCATGACAATAGGACCGGAGGGGCAGCGAGCCGTTTTAATTGCCTGAAGCTCTGTTTCTATGCTCTATGCTCTATGCTGCCATATTCACCATTTCAAACAGCACTCCCATTCACTCTTTTCACTCCTCCTCTGGTTCACCCTGTGTCTCTCCCTCTTTCTAACTCCCCCTCTTCTTTCTGTCCTTGTCCCTCTTTCTTAACTAGCTCTCTAATTCTTTGGCTTTTAGGCCTTTATTCCATTCAGCCTCTCCTGTGAAACCAGCTAACTAATTCATCTCCAGACAAATTGCCAATCAGCTGCGGACAAAGAGATGAGGAGAAAAGAGACTGGTCCTCAATAGAGCCAATCGCTGTTTTACTAAATGCTTCTTCAGAGGAGGAGGGGAGGAAGACGAGATGGGGGAGGGAAAGTGGAGAGAGCGTTTAGATGTGTGTGTTTGTCTGCGTGTCTGTGGGGTGTGTATAATTTTGGTCTGTGGGGGCATTTGTGAGTGTCAGTGGGTGAGTGTGTGTGTGTCCATTAAGACGTTGTGTGTCCTCATCACCCCCTCCTGCCAGGGTTCAACACTTTCTGTATGCAGAGGTTAACAACCTTGCCGTCCAATCACATTCTCCTGTCAGGGCCCCGTCGCCAGCAGCAACAGGTGGTCTGGCCAATTGGTATCCTGCAGAGCGGAAAAGTAGAGGGAGAAAGAGATGGAAGGATGAAGGATAGAGAAAGAGTGAGAGCGTGGTTTCCCCCAAATAATTTACTCTTTAATCACTTTGTCCACTGGATTGTCGTTCAGGTTCTTAAACTCTGACCACAGACCCAGATGACGCTCTTTGTCAGGCTCATTAATTAAATCCAGTACTCAGCACTGATGTGGGCCCACCTGCAGCCTCCACACAGCCTCACGCGTACACGTACTTTTAAGAAAAACACACCAAATAACACCAGTGTATTGTTGCTACACAGCTATCCATTTACAAGCTAACTTATTATGAATTAAAGAGTCCCCGCTCTGTCCACTGAGCCGATACGAAATGCCAAGACTGCACCCAAAGCAAGAATGAGTGCTGCTATCCTGACACAATTCTCAACCCAGATTTCTCCAATTCCACATCCCAAACAACCCCCCCCACCCCCCACCCCCACCCCCGGCCCCCGCCCCAGGACTGGCTGGCATATATGAGCCAAAGCTGGCTCACGTTTCACTCTCCGGTGCCAGAATACAGTCAAGTGCCCCGACGCTCCCCAGATTTCAGCCATAATCGTGCTGACTCGGATGGCTACCCGCGGAGTAGCTTTAGCCCAATTATAATCATGTCGAGCTGTCATATGACTCAGTGACTCCATGTCCTGTTCAGTAACAGGAAAAGGACTGATTAACTGTTAGAAACTAAAAAAGTAGTTTGGTTTTTGTTTCTTGTTTCAAAGAATTTTTAAATTATTCAAGCAATGAAATTACTAAGTTCTGCATCATTAGAGAGAGCGTTTGATGAGTGCAGGCTACTGGATTTTAATTATCTACACATGTCTTTTTGATATCATAAAATGTGAATGTTTCTGCATGTTTGCATGACTGAAAGAAGCTGATGAGCGGGCAAACACTGCATTCACATGCTGTTAGGTACATAAGACATTCTTCTTTACTCATAAAACATCATGTATGAAGAAACATGTTTCTTTCAGATTGACACACCTGCATGTCTGCTGGTGAAACCTCATGCTTTGTTGTCATATAAATGGCATATACAAGGTTAACACAAGAGTGCATGCTTAGTACAGAAGCTCTTAACAAAGGCATGAAAAAGCCTTTTAAACAAGGAAAAGTATCACTGCACAGCATTTGGTCCGGATGAACGAAAATTACTTTAAGCAACACAACATGTCTGCTCATATGAAGTTTGAACCACAGCACACCAGATAAAATGTCTGCAGTGTTGTGTACTATTCTTATTTAATTTTGCATGTCAAAGTAGGTTTTGCAGAAACCAGACCGTTTCCTGCCTTAACCTGAATTTTTCAATAACTTGGTTTCCTGTGTGCATGTAAACACAGCAAGTGTCATAGAGACACACAGGAAGAACATGTGAGAGAGGGTGGATTAATGGTGGGGGGGGTAGTATATGGCAGTGACAAGTTTAACAGCACTCTCTCTATCCTTCTCTCCTTCGTGTCCTTCCCTCCACACACTCTTCAACTCTTTAGCCACTAATTAAGCAGCTAACCAACTCATAAAAAGGAGACAAAAGAGGAAGGAGAAAGGGGGCATTAGTCCAGGCTGAGTGCCCCTGTCTCGTTAGATGTAGAGGGAGACTGAGAGTGAGTGAGACTCAGCATCAGTGTCTGTTTGATCATTAACTCACTCAGCCAGACACGGCTATAAAACCTGCAATCACCCTTTTTTTTTGTCTGCTCGTCCACATTAAATGAGCTTTGTCCCATCATTCTTCTTTGCCTTCTATTTGATTTGCCTTTGAACTTCTATATCTTGTCAATCTTTAAAAGTTTCCATAAGGTATATAGTTCATATCAGCTTCTGGTTTCTGTTCACACACATAAAAAAAACACAAAGACACTCACACACCATCCCCCTCGATACAGACACGAGAAGACTACAGGAAGAAGGAGGGGTAAGGTATCACTGCTATGAGTTCAGCATTGTATTTTATAAAAGACTGTCCACAGGGGAGGCCATGTGGTCCCTTACATGGTTGCATATTACACAGAAACACTTTTTTTTTCTCTCATGAATCAAATGAGACAAAGAAGACCGTAAAGAGAAAACGAGGGTAAGTGAAAACCAGGTTAAGCAGATGAGGCTGAAAATGAAGTGACTTAAAGGAAAAGAAGGAAAGAATGTCAGGAAGTGTCAAAGGTGTGATAAGACAGTCATGGAAGGAAGAAAAAAAATGTGTAAAATGAGGCCAAGAGAGGAGAGAGGAGTATAATTTAAGATTTTTAGCCAGCTTCTCTAGACAAAAGAAAACAGAGGGAAGTGAGAGAGGCAAGAGGGCAGAAAATGGAAAGATCAGGGAGACAGAAAGAGATAGAGGAAGGAAAGAGGGATTTGGGCCTGTTTCCCAAATGTGATTATATGAAGGAAACCAGGCAGACTGAACATAGACCCCGGAGCTCCTGCTCTCACCATTAACCCCCTGCTAACCGTGTGCATGAGAAGGGCTGCCTATAAGGGACGGAGCAACCTCAGAGGAGTGATATAGAGCTTTCTTCTCCCTCAACCCCTTTACTGTGCCTGCAATACATATCCTATTGTTACAACCCGATCCACATAAGATCAATGCTAACATGTGCTTTTCCCATCATCCTCAAATAGTTGATCCTACATTTGTAAACCGGAGTCAACTCAGTGGAAAGGAATTGGGAGTTTTGCCAGTGCAACAGTCAACTTTGTAGTCGAGGTCTGGGGACCA
The DNA here is from genome assembly GCA_029814765.1 of Acanthurus leucopareius. Taxonomy (NCBI): domain Eukaryota; kingdom Metazoa; phylum Chordata; class Actinopteri; order Acanthuriformes; family Acanthuridae; genus Acanthurus; species Acanthurus leucopareius. The sequence goes on along the minus strand of JAQMCX010000053.1, from coordinate 9,922,300 downwards.
CTGCAGAGGACGGTAATGCAAAGGGAATGTGAGAAAAAACACAGAGACTCACTTTGATGATGTGTGTTTCCCCCCTGAGTAGATGTTAAGCAGTTTCATGGAAACACCGAAACATGTGCAAACCTGTCAACTGTGAGGAAAAAATATCGCTATTTGATCAAAGTCACTTGTTACAAATACAGCAGCACTGCACTGATTTCCACGAAGTTAGAGAAGCAGCAAATCCCTTTTGGTTACTTTTTTTGGATTAAGGAACCATATCCTACATTTTCCATGATGCAACTAATAGCATCTTTTTGCTAAAGCCTTCCAGAGAACAGAAGTCCTCTTTTTCAGAATACTAATCTTCAGTTTGTAAAACAGACTTTCCCTTGAACATGTGGAGCCTTTAAGTCAGAGGAAGCTAACCTTGGAGAAATTTTTATTATAGCGTCCTGTAACTAGGTGTGATTGGTTAGACCAGTGCTTCTCAAATAGTGGAATGCCAGGGGGGGCGCGTGTGACCCTGGGGAACATGTACGGCGAAACTACCGTTTGCTTTTTCATCGCCGTACCGTAATAAATTGTAATTGCACATCCGCTACAGTAGGTGGCAGTGGCACTTTCACGCTGCTGTGTCTCGGGTGATCACTGTTTTCAAAAGTCATGAGGGGTTAAAATTTATTGGTTCTTGCTTTTAAAGATGAAAAATGATAAATGATGGAAAATAGATGAACTCCAAAGACACGTCTAATCGATCGTGTTTTGAATTAGTTTTGGAGCATGAAGCAAAGGCGAAAGCCAAAAGCAAGAATTTTCTGCGTACTTCTAACAATTTTATTGACAAATGATACTATTTACAGTCCTGGCAGTGGGTGAGGGGCGAAAATGTTTTCTTCTTCCTAGAGGGGGCTTAACAGAAAACAATTGAGAAGCACTGTGTTAGACTGAGACAAGCAGGATCTTACTAACATGACTCAAGAGGGCTTAAGGTGCCTCTAACTCATTTAGCTGCCACAGGTCACTGCGAGAGGCTCCTGCAGAAAAGACAGACTGATAAACGGAGTTTGGTTTTTTGTTTTTTTACCCACCACATTGAATGGTAAATATTCAAACATGACTCCTATGGGAAGAGAGATAATACAGTAACCTGGCTAAATGGCAAGTTATCAAAACACAGACCTCTCCTCAGCCAAGGATGATTAAGTCAAAACTTCAGGTTATTGTGACACTCGGTTACGGGCTTGCTAGCTTTATTGTCAGGATTTATCACAAGCTACACTCAGTGTGCCAAGGTTATAACATTAGTAGGGTTACTTTGTCAGACTTGACAGTGCTTCCTCTAAAGCCAAAAGTAACACTATACAACTGTTTTCAGAGGCTACAAAGTTCTAACCAAGACAAGCAAACTGACTTCTATTAGTTAAATCAGTGAAATGCCCCTAGAAGTTCACAACACCTGAAGTAAAGACTGCTGTATTAGTAGATCAGTGGTTTAAGCAAAAGTAGATCCCATATTATGTTAATTTCATAACTTTGTCATACACCAGTGAATTTAGTTTTAAAGATTATTTCTTCATGCTAATTCAGGTAAGAAAAGATGAAAGTAATGACACACAATAAAATAAATGCAATGCACAACAGCTCATTTTTACACTTCTTTTTGTCTCCATCGTTTTCTAATTCTGTCTTTATTGTTTTGCATCTGGTCTGTCGCTGTGTGTAGCAGGTTCAACCTGTTAGCTTCATAAGCTTCACTGAACAACAACAAGGGCATTATATTCAGCACTTTTTGCTTAATTCACTATCAGCTCACCCTCTAATCCCTGCTGCTGCTCTGAGCCAGATCCCAAATGTTTTCCGTCTGTATTTAGATGAAATAAAAAAGGACATTTTCAAATTTAGAGTTGAAAGTTTGACATTGCCATTTGTGTGTACAGACTTCTACCTCTGTGGTCTTATACCTACCAGCTGTTTGTTTTGCTTTGCAGTTGTACACATGCTTTATTAATTAGCTTCAACCATTTCCCAAACACACACAAACCACACACACACACACACACACACACACACACACACAAACCACACACACAAACCTTTCTCCTTTCTGAAGTCAGATTACAGTGAACTGTGTCCAACCATTTCTGTAACTTCCCGAAAAAACCGCCATCCCAACATTCACACCCCACCTCACGCCATGACTGGGCAGCTGTGTGGAGGTGAGAAAGGAGCCATGGTTTAAACTTTTCTCTTAAGCTTTCTTTCCATGTGAACAACTGAGTGTAAATGACCTTAAGCAGAGGACTGCCTGAAAATCTATGCCGTTGCCCTTGTTGTTAAGCAGTATTGCATCTCCCACTTTTTCAATGGCAGCTTTTCCCGCACTTTTAAAAAGCAGTTCAGAGCAGCTACAAAACCACAGCCCTTATTCCTCACTTTCACAGTTTCCCCTGATTTCCCCCTAAAAATTGGAAAGACACAAGACCTTAAGTCATTTAGTCAGTCATTTATCTTTTTTCCTCTTTCTGCTGTAGCAGCTCTGGCTTGGATTACATCTCAACCCGATCATAAAATCACTGACAAAGACATCCACCCAGACACGCACACACACACACACACACCATCTCACGGCTGCCACTTTTATTCACAAAATGTCCAAACAAACATTCCTCACACTGAAGAGGTCATAACCAGGATCAACAGAATGAGATGGGACCGGTGAGTAAGTGTGTGTGTGTGTGTGTGTGTGTGTGTGTGTGTGTGTGTGTGTGTGTGTGTGTGTGTGTGTGTGTGTGTGT
>JAQMCX010000053.1:9843163-9910389 GCA_029814765.1 Acanthurus leucopareius | reverse complement strand
ATAGATATCATCTTTCACACCCACACCCACACACACACACACACACACACACACACACACACACACACACACACACACACATATGCTCATTCACACACACACACACACACACAATAAAATGTACCCTGTAGGCTCGGCCCTTTCAGGTTTCAGAGTAATTTACCGTAAGTTTAAAAAAAAAACGTACTTCTCATTTTAAAAAACATTTTGTGTGAGTTGAACAGAAACTATGTGACTCTGTTCAAAGGGAGTTTCTGTGAGCAGACAAAGTAAGTGTTTGATTCTTAATTTTTTTCACATCGAAGCATGACTCAGAACAAGATAATATACTGAAAGACGTTTTTTAAAAAAAAAGAAAAAACTGAGAACCAGAGAGCAGGCCCACTGTTCTGTAACTACACCTTAAGAACTGAGGGAATCCCCTGTTTGCTGTGGCGGGAACTGGCCCCCGAGAGTCTGTGTGAGTGTCAAAGTTATTTAGATCCTCACACCATCCACACAGAAACATGACAAGACATACGCAAGCACATCAGGCTTAAATTAAAGACATATTCATAATTGTGTGAAAACATTTATTACATTTATTATTATCAACATCAGCTAGAGAGCAGTGACATTGTTTCTATTATATAAGGCCACTTAGCTGTTAATTAATTACTTTAAAAAACAGGCAAAATATTCTCACACATAAAGTTAGTGCATGTGCTTGTTTAATTGTCCTTAGAAATAAAAGATTTTATTTCTCTGAAGCCACCCCATGCGCGGCCAAACACACACTCATACGTTTAGTTTGAAAACAGCACTCTTGCTTCTGGGTGGGCATGTGCAGAGAACTAACACCACAACACTGGCATGTACGGCTTTTTTCCCTCTCCCTTTAATCACTTCATTATGGTTTTTTATGGTTACGAATACTGCGCAGTACACAGAGCCATGTTTCTTAAAAACAGGCCTTCAGGTAAGTATAAACACCCTCAGAAACAAATATAATGGTTGGATTATTTTCATTCCTGATGCAAATGCTGGAACACATTTTACAGTTTCGAATAAGCTGATTCTTTCGACTACAAAACAACAAACTGTGAGTGCTCTATAAATATTTTTTTATAGATGTGATTTAGCACTGCTTAATATTACCTTAAAATTAGGTGAAAGCAAGATTGTAAGATATTGAAAGGAATTCTGCTAGATGCAAACCAGACTCTTTGGCCCAATATGTTGCCAACAAGCGATAGCATCATCACATTGGAGGAGGCTATGCTTGTGATAGGATTTTCTTTTTTGTTTCAGCCTCTTAATGTTTTGCATCCCCCAAAACTCCTCCGTGCTATGGGACTGTTGATCTAACAAGCAAAAAATACAACCAGTCGATGAGTAACAGGATAACTGGTTTTATGTACTGTCTGCCACACGACGACGATAAAGTGACAAAGCCCCCTTGAGGCCGCTGGAATTATAGATTGCACAACACTGCTGCAACAAAGACTCGCCCTTATGCCGCCTTTTCTTTTAACACTCCAGCATTGGCTGTTTTAGAAAAGAGGCAGTTTCTAAAAAATAAAAGTGGTATAACATGGCAATAAAAAATCAATTGCTGTTGCTGTTACACGATAGCTGATCTCATCCTCTGTTCTAAGGTTAGGGAGCTCTTGGACGTTGCTGTCTCTAAACTTTACACATTATTGGTTGCTGTTCTTTTTTTAAAATAGCTGCAAACTGTGGCTAGCTGCCTGTTAAATCTCCTGGTGGTGAGTCACACACATAACACATCATTTAAACATCACACCTCTATCCCTGTCCTTGAAGGCTAATTGGTTCACTTTTCTTAACACGGATTTCGACCATGTTATAAGGTCTGCCTGCTCAGAGGAAGAACGACACTGCTTCTTTTCCATTGGGAAGAAAGAGTGTGACGTTGCTCACAAGCCACAGAGGGAGGAGGCCAGGCTGGTTTGGTAGCTCGACAAAATGTCAGACATGGTAGACCTGCTGTTCAGTTCCTGTCCTTAACAAAAAGTCAGCATTGGTTTCTGACCGCCATCGTTCCCCAGCCTTATCCCAGTGTTTGTAGGTCAGATCATGATGACGGAGATCCCCTAACTTTGACAAAGGAGTCATTTCAGCCAAAGCCACATTGTTTCCCTAATCTTAACCAAAAAGTTATTTTGACCCAAGCACCGTTCCACAGTCAGGTCATTTTTGTGCCTAACCTAACCAAACCCAATACATGACTTTTGTGCTGCAAACAGAAGAGTAAGATCAGGTTTTAAAGTTTAATTTGGACAACTTGTTGGAAAGCTCAGTACTAGCGACATCTGTATGATGGTAGAAATAAAAGGTTTCAGTAATGACAGAACACATCTTGGATCTTGGACCTGCCTTACACTTGATTTTGCCTTGACCTTTTGACTCATATGTAACTCGATGGTTGAGGCCTTTCTGCTTTTGCTTTAAACATTGGTTGTCTGTCTTACCAGGCTACTTGTAAATGATCAATAATTTCATCTGGCAAGACATCATTTGAATGCTTTGAATATAAAACAAGAACACTAGCATACATGAAATATATTTCTTAAAGTCTGCAAAATTAATTCTCAGATTTAAAAAATTCTAAAACCAGTTTGAAACTACTGCAAACTGACATCTAAGTTAGTACACTGACGGCAGCCTGGAAATTGATACAGAGCAGAAAAAAAGAAAAACAATAAGCAGTCAGGCAGCAGTAGCACCACAAGTCAAGACTAAAGCGACATATATATATCAGGATATAGTGTATCGGATACACTCCTACGGTTAACAATACCTTGTTCCGTTTAATCAGCTTGTTGAATGGGTGTAGAGTTCCTTTGGTAGGCTATGGCTGGTCTATGTTATGGGAACCAGGCTAATGGAACACGCACATACGCACACACACATACATCTCTTTGTGTCGAGAGTCGCAGGCCGAGGGCCAAATTGCAGTCAGACAAAATGGCTACAGCTTTGCTAAAAACACTGTGGTCTGTGGTAGCGGCAGCACTCAGTAAAACAAACAAACACAACAGTTCACAACCACCGCACTCAAAGAGTGTGTGGTGTGCGTGTGTGTGCATATTAATACATAACATGCATAACTGTTTGCATCACCATATGTAGTCATGCTTCTTGGTATTTGTACAGCATTAATGTACAAGCATGTGTCAGTGTTTCTGTTTTTGAGTATGTTCAGTCACAACAATCAGAGCCAAAATAAACTCCACTGCCAGGATGGAGAGAAGAAAGAAATGGGAGAGGGAAAATAATAGCTGTTCACTGTTTAAAAAAAACAATCTATTCCAATAAATTTGCTCCCAATCCCCATCTGCCACTCCTTTTTTCTTGTTCCGAGCTGCTTTTATAGCAGAAATTAGTCGCCCCCAACCCCCTGACAGCGCAATAAAAAGCTCTGCCAGGTACATACACTTATATCAGGCCTTGGAGAGAGCAGAGCAGAGCAGAGCAGAAAGAAAAATGGCAGAGATAGAAGGAGGAACTGGGCCATAGGAAGGAAAGAAAAAAAAGGAAGGAGAGGATGGGAACAGTAAGAGAAGTATGAGGAGAGAAACAAGCTGAGGGGTGGAGGTTGTAATGGGAGTATGAGAGGGGAAAATTGAAGAAAAAAAATGCAGATGGAATAAAAAAAATGAGGTGAAAAGGGAAAGAGAGGAATAATGAAGGCAGATTAGGATGAGAAGTCGAGCAAAAGGCAAAAAGTTGTGAGGAAAGAAACAACCCATGAATGACTTTTACATCTGTGGCCAAAAATCCCACTGGGCTTTTGCACATACAGAAACACACACACATATTAACACACACAAACACACACACACGCGCACACACACAAAAACACATATCCCCGACAATCTCCTGAGAATTTTTAAACTCAAAACTTTACATCCTGAAATGCACATAGTTGAAAAGACCACCCCCCTTGGAAGGAAAAGGAGGGATGTGGAAAAACATAAATTCATGGAGGCTGTTGACAGCAGCCAGGAAAACAAGATGATGACTTGCCACATGTGACCTCATAAGGGTCATGGGTCACACACCCTGAGAAAAATGGAAGGAAAGAGAAAAAAAACAGAGAAAGGAGGAGTGTAATTCCTGACTAATTTATCACTTTACCTTCGAGACGCATGATGAGAAGCTTTCACATAGTTTTAATCTCCAAACTGTGAAAATGTGTTTTTATAAATGTGTATATTTAACTCAAATATTTTCCATGGGTCTCATTTTTTATTTTGTAAAAACAAGATGTCAGCTTAGTGGAATATTAATTATACATTCAAAGGGAAGCAGGTCTATTCATTATAGAAATAGGCGCCAGACTTCTTGAAAAACGCATATTCATCATCACGTCTTTCTTATCCTTCGGGACATCAGAGATGATGCATTTCAGAGTACAGTTATGTAGCTACCTAAAATGGGAAAAGTATGTTAAAGAGGATGGGGATGATATCTTTAAGTCTCTCCCAGGTTCATTAGAGGCAGTAACTCATAAATCCTGCATGAATTATGAAGCCCTATGGCCCTATTTGATAAAAAAAAAAGGTCCTCTTAGTCCACAAGTTCTGCAAATTAACTCTGTGAAATTTGTGTCTTCATCCAAAACTCATTTGCACCTGAGGTATGTCTTTGCAAAAAGAGAACATGTTTGCAATCATTTGCACGAAATTCTGGCAGGAGTCATCAGCACTATAAACCATGTCTGCGAGAAATGTCTTGTAACACTCATTTCACAGAATCCCCTTATTGTGTCGTGCTTAGTATGAAAGAAGAGAAAAGTGTCACAATGTCCTAGCACAGATTTTATTGGATCACTGTGTTCTCCGAAGTACTAGAACACAGTTACTGATTACAGTACAATACATAAAATAGCTCAAATCATATTTATGTGTAAAATAAGTCAAAAGCAACTTATAAAAAGGAACTTTTGTAAAACTTGTAAATGTCTTTTTGTTGTTCACATTGAGTTTTAGAGGTTTAGTAATAAGGATTTAGTTGCATCTAGAGGTAAGGTTACAGACTGCATCCTCTGCTCAACCCCCCCTCAAAACATGCAGGAGAACCCACAGTGGTCACAAAACTCGCTAAAATCGCAGCAAGCCCACCACTGAGTCAGTGTTTAGTCTGTTCATCTGTTGGATGACTCTGTGGAAGGAAGTCTGCACCCTCCTTAGATATAAAAGGCTCTTTCTAAAGGCAATAAAAACAAAAGTTTTAACTTCAGCTAATAATACACTAATAAAGTCATACCTATGAATAATATATCTTACTACTGTCAAATTTAACAAATGTGAAAAATAAAATAGATCAGCCTAAATCCTACACACTGGACCTTTAAAGAATAGCGTGCAAATACAAAGCCACAGTGTCACACCCCTGCTGGTCACATCATCATCAGGCTGCGGCTCCCAGCGCAGTGAATACACTGAACTCTATCTGTGCTGCAGTCAAACAGACAGGGACAAGTGTAATTGTGGCTTGCGGTTTGGCTGAGCATTCAAACGGAAAAGCAGCTTGTCCACATCTCCGTCTGTGTGTCAGCAACATCCATCTGTCTTCCAGTCTCTGCATATATGTGCGTGTGTGTGCTTGTGAGTGCGTGTGTGTGTGTATGTGTGAGTGCTTGAAGATGGATTCAGTGTGCATGTAGATTATGTCTGTCAGCCGCTGTCTGTGGTAAATCTAGTAGTCATGAAACAAAAATGGGACACATGGACACAAACACACACGCACAAAAGTCAAACCACAACGGGGTCGAGTTGACTTGGTATGATGAGCATGCTACGCAGGGCGCCCACTGCTGCAGCGAACGTGAATAAGCCATTTGTGTAAAGCGTTTTCCCAGCACACACACACACACACACACACACACTCAGGCACACTTTATATGCTGAATGATGCATGACTGTAAACCCACATCGGGTATCAAAACTAAACACCCATATAGGCTTATACTGTACACACAGGCATTACACGCTCCTGTAGAAATATTAACCAAAAACAAACAGCAGACACACACGCAACTCTGGAAAGCTGCTGTTATGACCTTTTATTTTAGCTTCATCATCTACGATCCTGTCAACTCTCCTGATAAGTGTGTATGAAAAGATCTGTGTACCCCCTGAATGTGAAATTAATCTAAAAATGTTCTAAGGTACAACTTTGACAAAGCATTAAAAGATGAAATCATAAATATTGGGATTATTTTGTATGTGTGTGTGTGTGTGCGTGTGTGTGTGTGTGTTCATTGTTCCCAGGTTATTTTTGTCTAGACTCTCTGAATGAACGGCAAGAAAACAGGAATCTGACTGTTGTTGAATGAAAAGTGTTTGTGTGTGTATGTAAGAGCGGCAAACTGAGGGAGGGGATCACCGGTCCGCCAGACAGATCACATATCAAACAGTGTGTGTGTGTGAATGCATGTGTGTGTTTGTGTGCGTGTGTGTGCGTGTGTGCATGTGTGTTTGGTTGGATTTCGGTCATGCGTGTAAAGGCAAACGCCCACTCTCTGCACTCCTTCTGTATGGTTCCATTTTCATGGATTTTATGGATACAGTACACACTGTACACAAACACATGCTTTACACAGAAACACACACATACACACACACAAAGGTTATCTAGTGAACATCAACACTCACCCTGATGGAAAACTTGATTTTAAAACCCACTTTAAATATTTGGACTGGTTCCTTTTGTGGTTTTATGTTTCTACTCTACACGATTTCTCTCCACTCACTCACTCAATTTCTCACACACACACACATACACACACACACACACACACACACACACACACACACACACACACACACACACACACACAAATACCCAGCCTCTCTGTGAGCATTTTTAGTGATTAAGGTTATATCCACACTACTACATTTTTATGTTTTTAAAACTAAAACAAACAGGCGAGTGTTTTAGCATCATTTCGGGAATAATCTCCATCCATAACAACACGCCTGAAAGCACATATCACATGACCATTCATGTACACTGTGCTTGTGTAAACAGGAAGCTGAGGTTTGATTGCTCAGTTGCAAAAAACATCACAGAGTGGGATCAACAATGGTAAAAGTAACACCAAAGATTTCCTCACTTTGATCAACTAACAGTTGGAACTATTAGCTTAGACAGCAATGTCAAAAATGCCTGTATTTCGTTAGCAATGTTAAGTTAACTGCTGGCAGTCATGATTTATATGTGTTTTCTTCATGTGATATAGATGTGACAAATCAGGGCAGGACACATCATGACTTATGAGGCCCAATCAGGAAATTAACATAAGTGTCATTACCAAAAGTCTCTGTTTCTGCTCATCCAGACCACAATGCAATCCCAGCGATTTAGATGTAAAACAACATCAAAAGTCTCTGTTTCAGGAGTTCTAAAATGTCAGAGTATTGTGGGGGCCAAACATGAATATAAAAAAGATAATTCATTTAAAACAAAAACTTAGTGTGGACGTAGTCTTGGCCACAAGACAGCATGCAGGCTTCCAGCCCAGCTCTAAACAGCTTGTTCTTCATGCCTCTGCAGGCTACTCGAAGCTGGCATGACCTAAGAGGCTTGCAATCATGTAATTTTACTTTGTAGATAAAAAATTATACACACACATCATAATGTGGTTCATTTAGTACAAACTTGGACACTGCAGTGCATCAAGGCTGGAGCAAATGGCAGTGATGTAAGCATACAAACAAACATTTATTAAACTTGCTCACTGACTGCCTTGTCCTCCTGATTCCCTCAAGACGCTGCAGCTGCAGCTGAGTGCTTAAGTATACCGGGCTTATTTTTTCTTGATTTTAAGTTGTAACACAATCTCAGTGATAATACCTCTAAACCACTGAGGCTCCAGTAGCAGATCGAGTCATTCCACAGATGTAATTTGGTAATAGCAGCTGATAAGGAAAACTTGAGGTAAGAGGTAATATGAAGGCTACCTTCAACTACTTTTTTCTGTAACGTTTTCCACTGCAAGCTCTGTCTTGAGTCATGAGTTTAGTTTGTGTTGACGTAATCGGTCTAGCTGGGATTCTGCACCTCTGAGGAGCAGTTTTTTTTTTTAAATTGCAATGCATATCTCAATATTAACCAGTAAAAAAGCTTAATATTATTAAGGTTATTAGCTACAGATGTGCCACAGATTTGCCCTCTGTGTTGTCAGAAGTGAACTGTGATGTGTATGCTACTATGGAGCCATGCATGTGTGTGTGTCTTCAGTCTGTGTTGGTCTGTGTTCCCACGGCAGGCCAGTGTTTACTCTTCCTCTGAAGACATGAGTTCTATTTAAGGGAGTGGAGCAACAAGACGGGAAAGAGACAGGTGCCAAGGAAGTCAGCACAGAGGTCTATGAATAACAAACTGAAGGATGATGCCGTGTTTGCTCACTAACAGTGAACACAACTTGGAAAACTACTTATTTATTTACTTTGCAAGGTCACATCCACTCTTCCAGTCAAGTTCCAAGTTGCAGTCAGGTTCTTTCCTCTTTTGTCTCTCGGTGTGTGCACAATCCCATCTTTTTACAGCTTTACATGCGAAGTTGTCGCCCCCTCTTTCCTCCCTACATATCGTTGACTGTTTCAGAAAAAACAGAGCACCCACCTCCCTTCTCTACAGTAAATCATTCACTCCTTTGCTCTCCTTCTCTCCCACCAAATGCACAGCTGCATATTGGATGTCAGCCCTTCACCTTGTCAACACAGCAGTTGACAGAACATTTCCACACCATTGTCGGAAAACACACACAAACATGTCCTTATCACATATTCAAACCTGGATCACCTGCCCAGTTCATTTTTTTGCATCAGTATTCAAGCCAATGCACCACATTCAAGAACTATGCATGTATTTTATGCATGCATAATGTGTATGCATGTTCTACATTCCCATCTGATGGTGTCACAGTGGTCATGGATGAGTTATAGTCCAAGGATTTACATGCACACACAGACAAACACACACACACTCATGCACACTCCTAGAGTAACTCCCAGAAGTTGTCTGTCAAGTAGTAATCTTGGCTTTGTGTTATGTACAGCGAAAACATGGCTCATCGAAGCATACGCGAGTTAAATATGCAGAATGAATCAGCCACTCAGACTTGCCAGAAAATAACATTCTATTAACATGATGCATCTCAGCTACTAAAAACACTTTGTACGTAATAATTATAAGTCTGGAATTGTTATTTAACTTGAATTTTATTGTGAAAAAAGTAGGTTTGTTGATTTATTTCACAAATCTCTCTCAGGCAACGCAGTGCAGTGGAGCCTTCAAACCAAATCCAGATTGCATCAGTGCGTAAAAAAGGCGTGAATTTGTGTATAAAATACTCTTCAAACATACATTAAATGCATGCACATCCACCGACATGCAAACAGGGCAGGGAGATAAATCAGTCTGCGAGCAGCGCTACAGAGCCACATTATGTGGTTACTTAGTTACAGCACATTAATAAAACTCGTCCCAGTCAGCAGTCGGGAGAAGAGAAACAGCTGTTTCTGCAGAAGGTCAGCAGGAGGAGGAGAACTACTCCCTAATGCTCTGCAAGTATGAATGTGTGTGTATGTGTGTACACTTAATCATAATTGAGCTTTTACATGATGCATCTCCCTCTGAATAATGACTACAAAAGCACACTGTAACAACACAAAGAAACACATTCAACAAACCCAACAGCCACCTAATTAGTTTGTCCAGCCTACTTCGTTGACCTCTGTGCTGATGTGCTGCATACGGGTTAAACATGGCTAACTTGACATTTCTATAATCACAGGAAGCAGCCTTCAGCTGGCCATGCAGATGTTCGGTGGATGGGAGGTGATTTCATTATGCTATTTTTCTCTTGCGAGCCAAATTCTCACCCACGCAGACGTATGCTGAGATGGGGACAATTTTTTCGAGGCGAGCACATCCGTGGTAGAGTCCCAACTGAGGCAGCTACCACCTGCTCATCCGATTTCTGGGAAAAGCTCATCAGCTGCCCTAGGCTGTGAGAGGGAAGTCTGCCTTTACAGACGAGCAGGGTTACAGGGGTTAACTCCCCAACAAGAGGCCGATTTACAGCCATGGACAGGAACCATCTATCAGCACTCTGTTGCCTGTCACTGAAACTAGACAGAGCGGCCAAAGTCTCAAGACTCAAAAAAAGGGTCTAGTCAAATTAAAAATGAGTACAATTATGCTCATCTCATTATGCTGAAGTTATTGAAGGATTATAGAATTAAAGATGTACCTTAAAAGGGCCTCCATTGGTGACCATTAAAAAATATGCTTGCAAAAGTGGCATAAAACCACAAGCGAACAAGCAAATAAAATAAAACAAATAGTCCAGATGACTTTTATGACCTGGTTATTCAGTATTTACAGCACAGGATGAACTGTTAATCCCTCTGTGGTTTAGAGAGAGAAAGAGAATAGAAGACAAAAGCAAAACACAATCAGAGCCATGCCTAAACGTCACTGTAAGGCTTCTCTTGTTATTTCTCTGTGGTTGTTTCCTAGATAGAGCATGGGGCCTGAAATCTAAATATGCAGGTAATATATAGTAAAATGTGAAAAAACAGTATTCAGCACACATAAAAGAGCCATACAGTTGCACTAGTTGACATATTGCTTTATTATGATGAACACCATGCCTATATTTTTTTATTGGGAAAAGAGGTTGTGACAGCTGTGTTCATGTTAATTAAGCAACTTATTTCAGTTTAATAATTAAGGGGATTAATGTTTGTATATAGGAATTAAGGTTGATAACAAAGGGAACGTAAAATAAATGTTACAGTGTTGTATATTGTCATCTACTCCACTCTTAAACAATTAGCTTGTTATCAGCTTGTAAAGTCGCCTTGTCAAGCATCTTGAGGATTGAGGTTCTGGATAATTGACAACCTGCTGAAGCTCCTTGGAAAGTTAAGGGGCCCACAGAGTAACACCACAGAGACTATGACATTTCACAAACACTCTTGACTGTAAGTGGAGAAAAACTGTTTTTCTATTGGACCGCTTTGTGCCCGCATGAAAAGAAACACTGGCTGGTATAAAAACATTGTCTCTCACAGTTTGCAATTTGGACTCTAAGTTAGAAACAGAAGAGGAGCAGATGCCTGATCGGTTTACAAAGAGAGTGAGACGGAGGCAAGAGATGGAGGAAAGTAGAAGAAAGTGTGTGTGTGCAGCTGTGGGTGGTACTCTTCAGCGGGGTAATATGAGGCTGCAGCCCCAAAGGGGACAGATCACCTGAGAACCCCCCTCCCCTACTCTTTTCTATCAAAATCCCCCAACCCTACAATGGCAAAAGCCCCTACTCCCACGTATGCTGTCCCAAACACCTGCATTTACATACACAGAAGCTTAAAAATATCAAATTCATGGAAGTCAAGCCACACAGCTTCAGACGCACACACTCACACACCCAAACTCCCGACCTGCATGCAGAACATTTGCAGTTATGCACACTAACACCATTCCAAGGAGTTGGCAGGCCTATTAATACCACACTTCAAGGACTAGGGGATCGGGCATCGAGCCATAAGATGCTATCTGGTGACTGATACACACTTGTGTCTCTCTTTCTGTCCTCGGGGTACTGCCTTTCACGCTGCCTGCCAAGCTGAAAGGTTAGAATGGTTACATTCCCACAGAAGGACCGAGTTGGCCTTAACAGGGCCGTGATAAACTCAACATGCCCATATTTTCATTAAAAAATGAGAAGGAGCAGCGTATTAGAAATGCATATTTTAATTGAGAGTTGCACTTTTACTCTACTCTTAAAAGTGGTTAATTTACTTAATGGTGTAAAACAGTTTAAAATGATACAGAGCGAATGGTTTCTGACCAGTTCATGTTTTTTTTAAGTTTCTACAAAAGCTACTCTTCCCCTTTTGCCAAAATGTGTCTATTTCATTAAACAAATGAGTCAAACTAAGTGAATATGGGAGATGAGCGAGAGCACTGCCAAAACAAGAGGAAGCTTGGAGCAAAATAAAAAATCAGTGTTGAACAGCTGGTATTAAATCATTAAAGACAGATGCAGTCCCTGCCCATTTCAACACCGTAGCTGATTTTAGCATCACTGAGTATTACAGCTGTCTCCTCAAATGAGACTACACTATAATTTACCGGAAATCAATGCCTCAGCACCACACCAGCGGTTACGCCAACAGAGACTGGGTGTTTTTCAGATGACAGCAGGTGTTATTATTTAGCAGACATAAATATGTGTGTTTGTTTTTAAAGGAGCCCCAACAAGGTCCAATTGCAGGATTGAATGATGACATTTAGATCTTAAAAGTATGTCAAGACATCAATATCTCCTTTTATATAGGCTTTTCTCTCAAAATCATCCATTTATAGCCTAAGAACATGGTCAAATTAAAAGGTAAATATGGCCTTTCACTCATTATGTTTGCACAGCCAGTCTACCTCGTGTAGTACCTATAATTTTTCACATGTACTTATCATAAAAGTAGCAATGGTGGCAGTGATGCAGAGATTAGGGAAGTTACGACTGTAGGGGGGGTTTGATCCCAGGCCAGCTGGGGCACATGTCCTTCCAAAGGCAGACCTCTTAAGCATTAAACCATCAAAATGTTAACAAGAGTGGGTAACTGGGGGAGGAAAACCACACCATTGAGTCCATTCTGTTGGCATCAACATCCAAATAGAATCACATGAATGTTGTGTTGAGGAAACTGTGTGGCATAGATAATTAGAAAGCCCTGACTATTTCTGCTTGGCCTCCAGCAGTGGAAATCAGGCTCACTGGACAAAACAAACTCTCACACAGACGTCACGCTGCATGTCCTGTGGTAAGTTTTGGAATCTAATATAACTATCTGAAGTGTCAGACCTCCATGAACTAACAAAGATACAGCCATATAAATAGAACTGGAGGGAAATGTTTTAAAATGCTGTACACATGGATGTACTGTCGCTGCAGTTGCTGCCATCGCTAACATGCACAGCTGAAACTCACACAACCTCCTAAACCTTCCGATTCCCGCCACCCACATCATGTTTTTTAATGCATTGTGATTGTATATTTACTGTGTCCAGAGCTCACCTCAGCCGCCCGCAGAGACTGTTTTCCATACAGTCACCATCAATTACCTAATATGCATAAATGTTTATGTTTTGCTTTCACTACTCCGAATATTGGCAATCTGATTTCTTCCTGCAGCTGATTGCTGGTTTGGTCTGAAAGTGATTTGTACATAGAAGTAGGATATGCAGAAAACACACTCCCAGTGGATTCATGGAAATCAAAATACTGAAATTGTTTTTTATAAACAGTCATAGGTGTGCGTAACATTTAAGTCTCAAGCACCGCATCTTTTTTGTTCATAATGTTTAAAACATGTGACCTCAGATGTAGCTCACATGTAGCTTTCTGGTCAAATGTCAATCTGAATGGGAAGCTCTGTTTGATTATTAACTCAGTGGTTTTATGACTTAAAGAGTAACTGTGGTCATTATCCACTTAGTGTGATGGTCATTAGTCTGTCAATTCCAACACGTTGTCTGCTCACCCCTGCTATTCACACTCCACTGTGAAAGTAAACAGAGGGGATGGAGTACGCTGGTGGCTCACACTCCTTTTTTCTCTCTGCTGGCCTGACTCCTTTCTGTGTCAACTGTTAAAATTAATAGATATGATTGATTAACTTTAATAAAGTTCTGCTGCTGCTGCTGCTGCTGTTGCTGCTGCTGTGACTCCAAGGACAGTAACAAAGGTCTTTGTGCTTGGCTTGAAACTGAGCTTTGGTTTGGTTTCATGTTCACATTCATTCACTTCTTTCTTCTTCATGCATGTGTGCACACACTCTCTCACACACACACACACAAACACTCACTCACACACACACACACACACACACCACCACACCACCCCACACCCCTGATAACCATCAGCTCCTGGGCACACTCTATTGTTTCAGCTCAGTGCTAATTACTTCAGGTCTCGACCCCAGGTTCAGCCAAAGAGCAGCTGAGGGGGATGGTATGTATGCGAATGTATCTGTGTGTGTGTGTGTGATGGGGGTGGGATGTGCTGAGTGCAGAGGTCATTGCTGCTGCCAATCAATTGTCACACTGGATTCACTTTAACATCACAGTATAATCCAGGAGGGAAAACACAGCAGCACAATGAGACCAGCCAACCAGACTGTTGCTGATGTTTCCACGTTCAAAGCGTTTAAGTGAGTCTCTTATCAGCTGTAATTCTATCTTGGTCTGAAATCAAATATCATTTGACTATTTTTCAGTTAAAGTCAGGGAGAAACAACACAAGAATATGTGTTTAGGTATTTGTAGTACTTGAAAAGGGTCCGCTGAGGTCTCTTATTGAGTTTGATTGCAGCTGGCAGATGCATAAACAGGCTCAGAATTGTGCAAATCACTTGGATGAAAACACAAATCAAGTATTTGTTGAGCTTCCCCCCTAAAATATTTGCACCAAATCCAAGCACTTTCTCACCCAAATCCACTTTTACAACTCAGAAAAAAAGGCAAAACAACACTCTTCAATGTTAGTTTCATGCTGTAAAGGAGAAGTTTTCTCCCAGGGTGCCGCCAGCAAACAAAACCTGTCCAGTATGTGCATTCATTGCAATGCAAAACAGATTTCCAATGCTTCAGCATCACTTAAGGCCCTACTTTCAATTACAATGTCATGAGCACTTAAAGCTGACGGTCCTTTAGAGAAGGAGAGTGAAACCTGTGGTGAAGTTCCAGACAAGCTTAAAAAGACCATTAGGAACTTTAAATATGAAATAAAAACACTTACACTGAAAAAGCTCCATTCAGATGCTTATTTTTTAGAAACAGAGCCAATAGAAATATATGTAAGCCACATCAGTCTACATAAATGTATAAATCCATGATGTGGATATTGTTATAATTAGTTGGACAGTGCTTGATGATTTCATTTGCTGGACAAAACAGAAGACAAGAGGAAGCACATGGTGAGGAAGGAAGAGAATAAGATGAAGTAGTGACAGAAAACAAGGAGACAGGAGAGGAGAAAATGCTGAGGAGAGAGGAGGGGATGGGATAAGGGGAGAGGGGAGGAGAGGAGAGGAGGCTCGCTCTTCTATTTTTCTTTTGGACCCCGCCCTCCTGGTCAGGGGTTGGTCAGGGAAACCCAACTCCGGCGCATGGATTGGTCGGTTCTCCTTTGGACGGGCAAAATAGTCTCTCCTCACAGACACAATAAAGTTTAGAGCTGGAAGCTTGCGGCCAGTAGGCGCAAAACCAGACCGCTGCATCTCGTCACTGCGCTGCGCTTTTCCACACGGAATTATTAACGGGAACAACGTAGGAAAAACTCCGGGATTTATCCAATAATGTATCTTTTAAAACTTCAGATGCACGTACTGTTTTAACTTTTTAAGACTCTTGAGAAGCCGCAGATCCCACAATGATTCATTGCTGCCTTATGGATATTTTATTTTATTGAATGGCTCCGGTTTGGATATTATAGCCTCCATAACGCACGGGCTGCACGCGCTCCGCTCTTGCTGGACTATAAACACGCCATAAACACACAGTTACCAGGGCGACCAAACCTAACTTTGTGTGTTTGGAGGAGGATATTAATTTTGTCAACATTTTCCTGAGTGCAGCCGCTCAGCGTCGCGGGGACCATGCCCGGGATGATGGTGTCGCTCAGCGGAGCAGCCTTGCTCGTCCTGTCCGGGCTGCTCGCCCCGCTCTGCGTGGTGCACGCTTTCGGTGATGATGTGGAGGAAATGACCTGCGACCCGATCCGGATCAGCATGTGCCAGGGTCTCGGTTACAACGTCACCAAGATGCCCAATCTGGTCGGCAACGTGCTGCAGTTGGACGCCGAGCTGCAGCTGACCACGTTCACACCGCTCATACAGTACGGCTGCTCCAGCCAACTCAAGGTACCGGACTGATGGGAGACACACTCAGTGCATGCTGCTATCAGAATAGAACAGACAGCGTGTTATTAGAAGCACGCACTGAAGCTGTAACATGCACAAATTTAGGAACACTGATCCAGGACTGAAGCATGACTGAGTTCAGATAGTCAGCTATATTTATGGGCGTGTGTGTATGTGTGTGTGTGTGTTTGTGTTTGTGTGTGTGTTTGAGAGTGAGAGAGGAGGAACAGACTGTGGTCCCAGAGCACATGACAGGGAGCTACAAGCAATAGTTGCCTATTCAGTGAACTGCTCAGACTGCTGGTGCCAGTGATAATGAGGAGCATAATATAGGTTGACCCCCATAGAGTTAAAATAAGTTGAGGGTCCCTGCCTGCCTTCCTTCCTGTTGTGCCAGGCTGTCATGCTAATTTCAATAAAAAATGCCCCCTCTGTCTGTTGACATTCTGAGTTCATGCCCCTCGGAGCAACAGCTGAGTCTTCACCGCCATATACTGTACTGTCTTCTTGCTAACAATGGTGCCCTCAGTGTCCCTAAGACAAATGCTGCTTGTTTGCCTCATGCACCATGTCAGAAAAGATTAGATTGGTCCTATTTCGTGTCCCTAAGATTTTACTTTAGATTTTAATTGGAAGGACTGGTGACACAACACAGATCAAATTTGTGTAAGTGAATGGAGCGTTCTGTCCCTGCAGTGGCATGCATGCTGACATCCTTTTAATTAGAGATCCCCTTCCTCTCACAGCTGATGAAACAGAGACATCTGCACACACAGACAGGAAAACGAGCTATTTCCCAAAACATCATCTATGTAATTATTTTTAAGAAAGATGTGTTTACAACTCTCTAAGTGTGTGATTTTTGTACATCCAAAAAATGCACCACTGAAGAGAAATTTGCTTGCGTGTGTGTGAGAAAGTTAGGCAGAACAAGGAGCAACTGCAGCATGAAACCAAAGTGCTCCCCTCCAGCTGAAAATTGGCCTGAAATATTAGCTGATACATCCCTCCTCCTCTCCCCAAGCACACACACTCACACAGACACACACACACACACACACACACACACACACACACACAATTGCTAAAGAGGGAGTAAAGGGGAAAGGGAAACCATATCCCCCAACATTTGCTCTAATGGGAGGCTTCCTGACTAGTAACCAGAGCAGCTTTTAGCAGTAAAGTGACAGCACTCAGGTTACAAACAGTCAGGGAAAACACCCAGAACAGGTTACACTTCTGTCACTGGTAAAATAGGCCCGACGCGTAAGTTACTGTGGGAAACATCAGGAATCATGGCACATCTGATTTAATGTTGCATTCTTTACTACTTTTGCAGGATAAATAAAATTATGTCTTTCACTCATGCTCAAACCCACACATAGTAACTGTCCCTAATTTCCTTATTTCATCAAATTAAACAGCAAATTACTCGGGACAACTCCAGTATGTGTGGTTCAAAGATTCCGTATGTGTGGTGAGAAACTTAATACTTTCTCTGGATCAGCAAGTCTGCTCTGTTAGCTGCACTACAACCCAGATACTGATCAGAGAACAGTGTAACAAATTGGGTTTAAAGGGACTTCCCTTTGACTTGGATAACTGATTTGAACATCCTGTATTTCCCATGGACTGTCAGCATCAGAGGAAAGAGTTGTTGTATCAGTGTTAGACTGAAAATTCAAGGAAGAGTCTTGTTTATTTGCAAATGTAAAAACATGATATTTCCCAATATCAAATTGTGCACGGACGCACAAATATCATGTTTACTTTGCTTGTAAATTCTCACAGAAAGTAAGAATTGCTCAGTGTTTTCTGTGTATTTATTTCCCAACCTTGACACCCTTCTTGGATTCATGTTTCATTTGGGCTCCGTTCAAGGACTGATTTCAAGCTGGGTTTTCTCTATCACTGGATCAAGACTCCTAAGCCCAAAACATTTTGTTCTTATTATGGCCCATTAAATATTTGGGTCTTTTTGAAATGAAAAATGGCAGCAAAAACCTGCACTCTGACATGCTTTAGCATTAAAAGTAGGCCATCATCTCCCGTCCAAGCTCCTGGGGCGCATGTTTGTTTCCTTTAACTGAAGGTAGCCCAGTGAACTCCACTTTCTGCTTCTGTGTATTTTCATATCAGGAGCCTGGTACAATTTTACACCCCGGCTCCAAACAGATTTCATCATAAAGGCATGAAATCACCTGAAATTGCAACCTTTTCCAACCCCAGACTGCTCCTTCCTCTCTTCACTACCACCTCGAATGTGACTTCAGACTGTTCACTATCCTTAGGCCCCTGACTTAGATATCTATTTCATAACCATTGCCATGGGACAGAGAAAACTGAGCCTTGGATTAAGGGGATTATAGAGCATTACAGGGCACATGCCCTCAGTGTTGTTAAGTTCACAGATTGTTTTTAAAGACGCACAGTTGTATGTGTAACCTTGGAAGCAGGTTAGTGTTGGCCGCAGTGTTTTGACTCGAGCTGCAGGGTTTCTTATTAGATGTGAAAATAGAAATCCTCCTCTAGAAGAGATGATGCAATGCACTGAAAGTAAAATTCATAGAAGAGCAGCAGGATAGAAAGTGGTATTTGCAAGTGGATGGAGGGTCCTCGTGTGGGAGTACAGGGTGTAGCCACCTACCAGCTGTAATCCTGTTTTAATGTATAGAAAGATTTGCCCTCAGGGAGGTCACAGCGCTGTTTCCACGTCTCCAAGCACGAAACCACTGACGCGATTTACCTTCAGCTTCACAGTTTTAACTCAACTGGAGCAAAGCTGACAGAGCAGTGCTATGACATAACATTGGATAACTGGTCTATAATTAATCTTGTTGAGTCAAAGATGAAGTTGTTTCACTCCTCTTTTCTCTTCAGAAAAATATTTGAATATAAACACACACACAAATAGTACATTGTTCTAATAGCAATTCAACACATTTGCAGAACCATCAGTCCAAATTGTTTTATAACTCTGAAACCATTACCAGTCTTTAAACTGTCTCTGTAGTCACTCTTTACTGTATTACTCTGAAATCTGACTGTGAAAAAGCTGTTTAAATTTGTTTTTACAAAACTGTGCAAAAAAAGGTTCAACTTGAAATCTTTTACCTTTGTTTTTTTTCCAGTTCTTCCTGTGCTCAGTCTATGTGCCAATGTGCACGGACAAGGTTCCCATCCCCATCGGTCCATGTGGCAGCATGTGTCTGTCTGTCAAGAGGAAATGCCTCCCAGTGCTCCATGAGTTTGGATTCATATGGCCAGAGGTGAGTTTATTCATCACACAAAGATCCTAAATATGATAACAGACATAAAATGTAAGCTAAATATTAAGATTAAAAACTTTCATTTAAGCAAAAAAAGGTAATTTATTACTGTAAATTAATTCAAAATATAAGTATTGCCACTTAAAAAAGCAACCAAAATGCAATTTCCCATCATGCCTCCTCTCCAGGTGTTAAACTGCAGTCTCTTCCCACCTCAAAACGACCACAACCACATGTGTATGGAGGGTCCAGGAGACGAGGAATCGCCCAACACGCCTTTCCGCAATCCTAACCACCAGGAGTGTCAAGCCTTGGGATCTGCGCCTGACCAGTACACCTGGTTAAAACAGACTGAGAGCTGCGCGCTCCAGTGTGGATACGACAGTGGGCTCTATCGACGAGGAGCCAAAGTCTTCACGGACGCGTGGATGGCGGTGTGGGCCGTGCTGTGCTTCCTGTCGACCACCCTGACCGTCCTGACCTTTCTGTTGGATTCGCAGCGCTTCTCCTACCCTGAGAGGCCCATCATCTTCCTGTCAATGTGCTGTAACCTGTACAGCGTCGCCTATCTGGTGAGTAAAAGGTTCAGTATTACATTGTCACATTAAAGTTTACTGAATTAAAAGAAGAGGAATTATTCATGTATTGTTTATATAAATAAAAAGGTCAGATTTTCTGTCTGGTTGTCGCTGTTCCTCTTTCACTGACTAGTAAAATGTGTTTTCTCTTTTCTTTCTAATGTCCCTTTCCTGTGCTCTCCTGCAGGTGCGGCTGACTCTGGGAAGGGAGCGCGTTTCCTGCGACCTGGATGCCGCCGCCGTACCAATTCTAGTCCAAGAAGGGTTAAAGAGCACCGGCTGCGCCATCGTCTTCCTCCTGCTCTACTTCTTCGGCATGGCTTCCTCACTCTGGTCAGTGTAAACAAACTCAGACACACATGCCTTTTCACCATATCAATCCTTCATCTCTCTGTATTGTTATCAGCTGCTGTGGATGGACTGTACGGGGAACAATTGGAACACGAGACTTGCATCCTGTTTTCTTTAAAGTCTAACTATCCTGTCTCATAACCTTTGTGCTACATAGATTGACTTTCTCATTCGAAGGCAGCCTTTTAAAAAAATAAAAAAGACACTTTTTGAGTGCGTGCTTCAGTACAGTCGAAATGGAAACTCTTTCTCTTCCTTATCCTGTTTGTCTTCACTCTTCCTTTTTGTAAGAGCAACAGACTGGAAAGCTCAAGGATCTCACTTTCTCCTAAAATATGACCCTTTAACCTATTACTCTGTTATGATATGATGAGCTCATTACAAAAGGATTCAATGAATCTGACCTCTTTATTTAACAGAAAAGTCAACCCTTGCTCTCTCTTTCAGGTGGGTGATCCTGACCCTCACTTGGTTCTTGGCGGCGGGGCTGAAGTGGGGCCACGAAGCCATTGAGATGCACAGCTCCTACTTCCACATAGCAGCCTGGGCCATCCCAGCCGTTAAAACCATCGTCATCCTCATAATGAGACTGGTGGATGCAGACGACCTAACGGGGCTCTGCTATGTTGGTAACCAGCAGCAGGAGGCGCTCACGGGCTTTGTGGTGGCACCTCTGGCCACATATCTTCTAATAGGTAAATATAACATGATAATGCAATCAGTTTGTGCATTTATAGTACATTTTTACATCTTTTTTTGAAAATATTGTGCTTATACCTCTACTTTCTATAGTAAGACCCTGTGTTTATTGTTATATCAGACAATCCTTTAGTTATTTTGTTGTCTTACACGCCAGCCAGTATGGTTTCTTACATTTTGGTGTTGTTTTTCTTTTTTGAACCTTAGGCACTCTGTTCATCTGTGCTGGTCTCGTGGCTCTTTTCAAGATCCGCTCCAATCTGCAGAAAGACGGTGCCAAAACAGACAAGCTGGAGCGCTTGATGGTGAAGATCGGAGTGTTTTCTGTTCTTTACACTGTCCCAGCCTCCACTGTTATTGGCTGTTACCTCTACCAGCTCTCTCACTGGGGGGAGTTCAGGGCAAGCCCACGGGACTCATACGTGGCATCAGAGATGCTTCGAATCTTCATGTCTCTACTTGTTGGCATCACATCCGGCATGTGGATCTGGTCAGCAAAAACCCTTCACACCTGGCAGCGCTGCTCTGCCCGTCTGCTTAGAGACAGCAGAGCGAGCCGAGGGGGCAAGAGGGCGCCAGGCGAGGGCTGGATCAAACCAGGGAAGGGCAACGAGACAGTGGTGTGAGGAGAAAGGACAGGGATGGACTTCTACCTGCTCCTCTCTCACTGACAAACACTCACTCTGCCAAACAGAAGGAGGAGAGGGCAGAGAAAAGAGATGGGAAGGAGATGAGCGATGTTTCAAAGGAATACAGCAGGGGTTTTTCAAGGAAGCCGCTGGATGTTATGGCTTCAAAAAAGCTTGCGGAGAGTGCAAAAGCACAACTCACCTCTTCTCTAACTGACCCGGAGCCTCCGAAGGAGAAGAAAACTGGAGGATCGGGTCGTAAATAAGTAGCAACAGTAGCCTCTCTACCTCTGTCAGACTTCCTTTGCCCAGAGAGCTAGAGAAAGTAAAAAAAAAATGAAGGAGAAAGAGAGACGGGAAAGACCGAACAAAAGCATCAATATGCAGACCAGACACACCAATAAGCTGTGTAGCACCACGTCTACCTCTCAGTCTCTCTTTCCTCTCCAGAGTCCTCAGCAGAAGAGACTGAATGTGCTGGAAACAGTCACAGTTGTGCCGTTTTTATTTTTAGGGTCTTAAGGATTTGAATTTTACACTGGATGGTCCCGGTGCAGATATATGGAAAAAGGTTGACGTTTCCCAAAAGCATCTGACAACTTAAGTTCCTGGGTTGTTTTTTTTTTAAATCCACAGATGAAAAATCAAATCAAAAACAGACCAAAAGTAATTAAAATTAGATGAAAACATTCAAAATATGGCCTTAAATCTGTGATGTGTTTACATTTGAACAACATTATTACACTCTTTTTGTAAATGATCATCTTTTGTACAATATAAAAGCACAGGTGATTGTACTGTTCAGACTATTTGGGAAACCAGCTCTGGGCTTTAATGATGCACTATGATTGTAAAAAAAAACATTTGAAGTGTCCATGTCTGTCACAGGTGCATTACCAGGGACAACTGTGATGGCACTAGTAACTAACCATTACACAGCATATTAAAGGGGAATATCACTATATTTATTGTGTGGGTCAGCGAGGTTTGATGGTAAATGTGGTCAATTGAACCAATCATTTCCTAGAGGCGAAACAGGATTTACCAGGAACACAGATGCCCTCATTGACTGGGCAGCAAAGAAAACAAATTTTGTTTTTAAGCAGGAGCACGCCCCCTGTCTACCTGTGTTGAAACTGCCCGTATCTCTGTCTTAACACCAACATCACTGGTGTCAGAGAAACAGATTTTGCAGCAGGAGAACACGGGTGATTTTAGTCAAAATAGGAGACGCAGAGGCATGTTTTGCTTCAATTGACTACTTTTACCTTTAACACTGATTAGACATTGATATAAAATGTGTCAGATTTCCCCTTTGATATGCAGAGAGCCTTGAACAGGGAGAGTTGGGTCAGTGTCAGTACGTGGTAAAAAAATGTGGTTAATTGCTCACTTTTCTTACAAATATTGTGATATCAAGGGCAGACGAAGCAACATAATGAGAGATTATTTTTTTAAAATGTCTTGTACATCTATGTCAAGTCTGAGGCGACTGAAGTCATAATGCAATGAATTCTGGGAGTTCCCTGGCTGTGCCTTTTTCTGAAGCAGTAAGGCATCTGGGAAATGTAGGCCTGTGTGTATTTTACCTCTGCAGTCTATGAGAAGCTCAGCTAACTTTAAATGATGTGTGCAGTCTTTTCGGAAACTCTGTACTGTATACGCTCTCGAGTTACCATGAAATCCAGGAAATTAAGTTATTCCCTCTGCCCTCTTTTATAAACATCGGACCCGAGGCGGGTTAAAGATTAGAGGTTATTAGACAATCACTTGCCAAAAGACACATTATGCAAGAACAGAGCTGTCACAGACATATGTGATATATATGCAGGTATACACACACACACACAGGAATCAGTTCCCATGAATCTCATCCACCAGCTTATATACGAACAAGTTCTAAGGACCATCAGAAGGAAAAGAGACACCAGTATTTAAGAGAAAATATCCGTCTCCCATCAGTCTGATTGTCTAAGTGTCTTCATGAATCACTGAAATATGTTAATTTATCATAGAAACACAATGAAATTGTCTCAATTAATTGGAGTGTGTTCGGCCTGCAGATCTGTCTGTCTGTCTGTCTGTTTGTTGCTCCCACTGGCCCGCTGCCTGTCTGTTTCTCTTTAACCCCGTTTGCAGCATCATGGCTCATTTCCCAGACAATCAAATCATCCCTGGAAAAGAAATAAATAGTTCATTTTATTTCAGAATTTTCAAGGAAGACAGTGAAGGGATTTCTGTTCCACGTCTCCAGCTGTTTATTTTATTGATAATAGGCATCTGCCACTATTTAATTCTCTCGGGATAACCGCTTATGGAATGTGCTATAAGCTTTTATTTGGATAAGTTATTCCTGGTCTATCGTGTCTTACTGCTAAAATCACCAAATCCTGCAGCTGCTCGAGAGCAGCATGTATTTGCCTGACAATCTATCAAGCAAAGCTCTTGCGTTTCAGTGAGTCTTTGAATGTATAAAATCGTGTGGCTGTGTGTGTTGTGGGGGTGTCACTTTACCGCTTCTACATTTGGGAAACGAAACATTTATTTCTGAGTAATTTAAATGTAGAAGAGCTGTGTGTTAGTGAAACCAGACAGCACCTGGGACAGAAAATCATTTTTTTTTTACTGCGTGGGCTTCTTTTTCCCTACAAATCTAACTTCCCCCTAGTGAATCCAGCGATACTTTAAGAGGTTCTAGTTCTGGCGTTTCTCAAACCATCATACCCTGGCACACTTATTAAATTTCCAAAGTCAAACAAACTTTACATTGAGTTAAAGTGAATTCAATTAACCTCAGACCACCTCCCCTTCGGAGCTAATGCAGTTTCCCTCCTAAACTGTCTTAATGTCTTGGCCGTCTCCTCTAGTCTGACCATGCTGAAATTCAGGTGACATTTCCAAACAAACAATCAGTGAATAGCTGTGCCTTGAAACATGGTGAGCGAGAGCCGCAGCCTAATGAAGACTGAGAACCACTGCTAATACAGATTTGTAAAATGCTTTTGAGAAAGCCCAGATAGGAATCAATGTCGATGATGATCGTAGCCTTTGAGACTGTTCCTCTGTGTAGAAAAACTTGTTGTCTTGATGATGTCATCAGTGTATTATAAAAAAAACTGTTAATTTATCCTGTAAAAAAAAAGTGACATAAAATTTTAAAACTTGTTTGTTATTTAAAAACACTTTTGTATCAGAAGAAGATGATGAATAAAAACTTTTTGGTTTCCAGTATTTTGAAGCGGATTTACTTGTGTTTGTGAATGTAAACCTGTAATAAAATACAATACAATAGAAATACAAAAATACAATATAAAATACAATAGATATTGTTGCATAATTGTTATTTTCATTATCAATCATCCTCCTGATTTCCTCATAATAAACAATTGCTTTGGTTTATCCAGTGTTAGTAAATAGTAAAAAAAAAACGCTTGCTTAAATTTCCTGAAGCTTACAGAAACATATTTAAATGTCGTGTTTTGTCCAGTGAACTTTTTAACAGAAGTATATTTATGTAACTCACATTAGATGAAGAACTGTAGCCAATACTTAAAACTGTTTGATATTTCTGCTTGTTCACTGATTAGCTGCTCACCAAAAGTGATCCTTCAATTCTGAACAGACCTCGCAAAAGACGTATTTGACTAGTTTTTTAATTATTGTGCACTTTGACATCAACCATGAGGAATAACAGCAAACAATCTGTCATCTCAAGGAAAAAACAAGGTTTTATCTGCCTGCACTTGAAACAGAGTTACTGAATATCTTCACTATGGCTGGATCAGTTTTCAGTGACTTAAAACAGTGTTTGTGTGTGATGAAGGGCTGAAAAACATTGAAAAACTACATGTTAATAAGAACCTGCTTGTGTGAGGACAAAGTGTTGAACTCCTGTGTGTCCTTTCAGTTGTGCTCACTTAATGAACAGAACAATGCTGCCACCTCTTGTCTGATGAGACAAATGAAGTGTCGGTGCTCTTTGAGCCACTGACACCCTTGAACAGTTGTTTGCAGCCTCTTAACCTCATGAACTCCTCACATCTATACAGCAGCGACTCTGCTTTGAACATTTTAAGTTCCCTTTTTAACAGTTACTTTAGGTTAGGTGAAGAAATGCTCCATGTAACCACTTAATTTGTTTTGAACCCACAGTGGAAACACAGTGATTAGACTGTGTAAACATTACTGTGCCATCGATCACATCTCATCAACTACACACACACACGTACACACATAAACACAACACACTCACAAGAGCTTGCACACTTCCTTCCACTCTAAAATTTGTTGTAATTTGGTTTTACAATTACTCTTAATGCACGCAAGGCTGTAATTTACCAGCGCAGGGGTAAAACTGCATCTGGAAGAAATGATTAATTCCGGGCATGCTTGTGTGTGTGTGTGTGTGTGTGTTGTCGGCAAAAGAGAGAGTGAACAAGAGTCCAAATATCTAAGGCTGCAGCTCAGATTGCCTTCCTGTAATTTACTGTGAGTGAATTGAGTGTTTGTTTAAGAATCCACTCAAAAGCCTGAGGTAAAGGGAAAGTGACAGCATCTACTGCTCTATTGTTTCCAGATGTGGTTCCTCTTACACAGACACCCACATGCACACGCACACACACACACACACACACACACACACACACGCACACGCACACGCACACGCACACGCACACACAGTGCAAACACAAGACTGCATGTTCACAAACTGACATGCACTTTCCCAGAAGCACGGACAGAAATGGGAGGAGTTTAGAAAGTTCAATACTCAGAACACCCTAAATGGTGGTTTCTGCATACAGGACTGTGTGTGCGTATGCATGAGCGTGTATCTAAGTGCACAACATACCGTTTCAGCTCTGCACCTTGTGGTTTTCAAGTGTCTGTGGTTTTTTCAGGTACTTGTCAAAAACAGAAAACTTTAACAGTCAACAGCTCGCCTTTAAACCTTATTTTCCATTTTTAAAAATAACCTTAAGCCTTAAACTCTCACTCTAATCTTCTCTGGATGTTTGCACCATTTGAAAATGACTGGTTCATACTGTAAAAACACACACACACACATCCAGTAACACACACTTTGTTCCACTCCGTTAGTGAACAGCATGTTAGTATTTTTTCTTCTTTTTTTCTCTTCTTTTTTACATAGCTGAAATGTGAAATGGCCCCATTAAAATTCCTTGGTCTAATATTCCTGGGAATGCATTTGCAGAGTCGAGTTCCCTTGTGTGTAATTGTGGGTATACATCTGTGCATGTGTGTGTGTGTGTGTGTGTGCATAAATTCTAGTGTCTTATGGGAAGAAAGAGATTTGGTATTAAAAAGTGGGTGAGAGAAAGTGGAGTGTGGACTGAAATAAAGACAATGAAACAGAGAAAATCAAGACAAAGAAAAAGAGGAAGTGAAAGAAAATATAGTGACAAGAATAGAGAACAGAGTAAGTGAGAGGGATTGAGTGAGAGGAAGAGGGAAGAGGAAATCTGTCATCCTCCAACAGCAGAACGCTGCAGCTGTTCCCTCTCAGCTCTGCTGAAATCACTTTCCCATTCTGCTCTGCGTCTATTGTATGAATAGTTTTGAGTAATGGCCACCACTAGGGATTCTGGGTGACGTAGCTGTCTTGGCCCGAGAACCAATTTGGTGCAAGACGGATTTGTAAATCCCGGTTCTCAGGGCCAAACAAGCTAACGAGTGGAGACTGAAATCCAAAGACCCGGCCAAGAGAGAGATTGGAGAATTATTTGCCATCGAGTTGAAACAGAGAGCTCTTTATTCACGGCAGGGGATGTGAAAGATTGAGCTGAATTTAGGCCAAACAAAGATGTATTGCATGTTAAAGGTCAGGTCAAATACTTGAAAATGCTCATCATTGTTGTAAAAGAACAATCTGCGTATATGGCTGCCAGAGGGATACAAAGTAGTATTTGATAACAAAGTCCTGCATGCTTGTCATGTTTGTGTTTCATGTGGTCCCGGAAAAAGAAGCCAAATGTGCATCCTTTCATATTCTTTATTAAGTCATTTCAACTGTTGTCTCTGTCATCACGTCCTAACAATGCCAGGTGCCTCTGTCACCACTAGATGTCACTCTTTGTCCAGACCACCCTTTATGTCATGTCACCATCTGCTGTTTCTCATAACTGTTTGAGTATGGTATTGGGGTTATTTTTCTATTTATTCAAGCTTGATGCTCATTTGGATTGAATCATACATGAATCTTAGAAGCATTAATTGATTGACAGACAATATTGTTCACATGAATCCAATACATCACCATGTTTTAAGTGAGATCAGCATCTCTACTGTTTGTTTGAGACACAATTCTAGTTTAATTTAATCTGTGATAGTAAAACCATGTTTTTGGTATTTTACTTATGACTGCCTGTCAAGCCGATAATGTTTTTAAATTTAAAGTCATCTCATCTGTCTGACATTTTGTATTGTAGTGGTTGATCCTATTTCAAACTTTCACTTTACTGGAACATTTCAGATGTACCTCAGTACTTTACAATATGGTTTTATCATTGTATTCTACTACATGTGACAGCTGTAGTTACCCATCGCTGTGGAAATGCAAGGATGTTGTATGATGCTGCCAAAACTTCACATATTAATAACAAGTGAAAACACAAGTGTGAGGGGACTATGAGAGCAGTTTTTTAAAATACATAAGATTATTTTGCATAATCATCAA
Organism: Acanthurus leucopareius; assembly: GCA_029814765.1. Lineage (NCBI taxonomy): Eukaryota > Metazoa > Chordata > Actinopteri > Acanthuriformes > Acanthuridae > Acanthurus > Acanthurus leucopareius. The sequence continues at coordinate 9,882,225 of JAQMCX010000053.1, read as the reverse complement.
ACTACCAAACCCTATAAGGTTGAATTTGCTCAACATCAACAAGCTACAGCTTCAAGAAGATGCACATATTTGAATATATTGTTGTTATTATTATATTATTATATTATTTTGCATAAAGCACTTGTTTAAATTTCTCATATTAATGTTGAGCTGGTAAAAAACCACAAAGATAATTGTCACGCTGAAGTCTTTTGATAAATAACAACATACCACATATACTAAGAACTTATGTCTGACCATAAATATGTCTATTGATCTCAGGAGGGACATAAAGACAACTCAGGGATTTTATTTATTATGTACAAAAGATTTACGGTGAAAGGCTTTAAAGTTAGAATAGAAGACTGTGGTATCATCTGGAAGAAAAGGGGAGTGAAAGCGTGTTATTTAAACTGGACATTTGTCAGCTTTAGAAATGTCAACCGCTCAGTACATCCTCTCTCATCTCACTCTTTCTCACTCTCTCACATACAGGGAGAGAGGTGGAAAGGTGCACAGGCAGCAGCCTCTTTGTAAAAGAAAATGGAGTGAAAGAAAAAACCTAAGAGGAAACAGAGGGAGTTGGAAGGAAAAGAAGAGAGAAAGAAAAGGAGGGAGACATGAGAAACAAACTGGAGTGATGGAGTTGCGGTTATGGAGACAAGTCAAGGAAAAAGATGGAGAAAGATGTCTAACAAGCAGAACATAAATGATTTCATTGTTTTCCTCAATCAGAAAGCCGGTTTGGCAGGCCAAATGAATGAAAATGACTCATACAAACAGAGGAGTCTGTCTGTGCTTGTTTCCTATTAGTTTTTTCCTACTTCTCAGCGAGTACAGAAATAGAAAGCATAGAAGAACCTGGCTCTGGCAGGTCAGTTTCTCAATGTCATGTTTTCTCTGCTGAACTGTTGTTTTAAGGAAAACAATTTGGTTTTTCTTTTAGCTGCTTTTAACTGGCTGCCATCACAGGAAAGTTTTTACTCTTTGTTGAGTCATTACTTTCATACACGCTATATTTTCAATAAATGTATTGTTGTTTTCAACATTTGGAAAAATATGTTTCTCCAAATTTCCTCCTTATATGCTTTTTGTCTCTTTCGTTCTGTTTATATTACAGTTGTATTAAAAGAATCCCATAAATAGCCTACATATACTCTCATAAGTCGTTACCTTTGTTATTTGACAGTAAATAATCCTTTTTCTTTCAGGGGTCTGCTAGTCAACCATGTGACCTCACCACCACTCAGATGATTCAGAAGAGGCTAAAATGGCTGAAACTCAGTACAAGTCAGAAGAAATAGAGGAAAAAAGTGCTACTGTGATATGTGGCAAACGAGTCCTATCCATGCTAGTGGCTCTATAAGCCTGTGTTTTAGCCATAATGCTATTGTTAGTGTGCTAACATGCTCTTTAACAGGCATAATGCTACCCTGCTCACTGTCTTATAAGTGTTTAAGCATGCTAACATTTTCTAATTAGGAATAAACACAAAGTGGAGGCTGATTAGAGTAAAATTAGTTGTACCAAATATTGAACAAGTACAACTTTTGACCTGATGATGGTGGTGCTAGAAGAAGAAGTTAAAAGATCACACTTTTTTTCTTCAAATTATCCTGAGGGGAACATGAATATCTGTGGCAAATTTCATGGCAACTCATCCAATAGTTGACGAGACAGTCCACTTTCAATCACAAAAGTTAACCTGCTGGTGGCGCTACAGGAAAAGTCACAGGATTACTAAAGTCACTGACATAAAGACAGCTGCTGTTTCACTAGATAATTTAAGAATTTGAGCTGTTAATGGTGCCAGAATAGAAAATGCCTACACTTTGCACATCTTAACAGTTACCAGATCTGTGTGCAAGTGTGTGTGTTTGCTTGTGTGCCTTCATTGTTACATTCTGACTGCTTGTGTGTCTGACTTTGTCCTGTGTTGGTGTGTGATGTGCCATCTCTTACAGGGTTAGTCTGTGTGTATGTGCATTCTCGTCTTACACACGGGTCAGTGATTTCGTACTACCAGTTTTAAACTTTATTGGATGCCTGAATAACAATGAGACAATTAGCTAAAGCCGATGATCCAGGACTCACTGTGCCCCGCTTAGTAAAGCTGGTCCAGCACGCTTCAGCTGCATCCTTGTGAAGGAAATATGGAAACTAAGTGGCAAACACATATTGTGCAAACACACACAAAAACACACACAGTAACAAATCAAAAATCATTAGGTAAGAAATAGAAAGAAAGGAAGGCAAAATACCAGGAAAGTGACAGAGAGCAGCGGAGGAAAAAGAAGCCTTGGGGGCAAATGATAGCAACTTTATTTCTTTGTTTTATCAGCAACATGAGGAATAAACATACGACTTGTTTCCAAGAACTTGTGCTTTGTAAAAACATCCAAGAATTAATGCTCTGCAGAGTCCATCAAAGATTATTGATGACATACTAAAACTGTTACCTGGAACTTTATGTACTGCTGGAGCGATAAAAAAAAATGTGACTGCTCTTGTAAATAACTGCACCCTGTTCGAAAATAAAATGCCAGATTTATTTTTTGGTTCTGAGTAGAATCATTCTTTCAGCACAAACTAATACGTCCAAAGTGAACACACAGGTCACTCTGGATATTTATTGCAATCTTATCTACTTTGTTGTCCTTCCTTGTTTTAGTGCACACTAGAGTACTAGAATATAATTCAGGCCACAACAATACAAAACATTTTCTATAGTGATAACAATACAACACAGTAGAGTGAATGATTAAAGGCTGAATTGGGAATTTACATTCAATGAGATAACCAAATATTTTTTAAACAGGGATTTTGTGAAGGGATTGAACTGAAATATGTCCATCCTTAATTCTAACCCCATGTGATATTTTCATGCTTAAATGATAAAAAAACAAGTTAAACACGTTCAAGATTTGGCACATCTGTGAGGCTGATTTTTATGACTGTGGCACATATCCAAGAGCTGTTTTTTGATAAGTATGTAACAAAAGGTGCCTCAGAGACACAAATCATCAAATATTAATGGCATTTTTTTGTATTAAACTCCTGTAAAAGACTATTCAGTGTTTGCAAGAGTTAAGCGTTGCTGTGAGAATATGTTTCCATACCGGTCGTGTTTAGACCTAGAGTATGTTTACATCATAACTCACAGGATGTTAATGGATGTCAGTGGATGTTTTCACTCTGGCATTTATCTGTAAAACATGCAATGAAACAATCTTGGTATTTTAAAATTCCTATATGGATTCAAAACATAAAAATGTACATGAAATAAACATAAAATGTTAAAAATGTTTAAATTAGAGTCAGTTGGGTCTTCTCCTTACCATGTAAGTGTTGGGTTTTTTCATATTTGTATTGTTTTATGTTTAAATAATGCTGAAAATGACGACACAAAAGCCAACTGGTTTCCAGGTGACAGTGACTCTGGTTCACTGATTGAGTTTTAGAGTTACAGTTTCTTTTATGCAGCAGACAAAAGGACGCCCAAACAGCTTGAAGTGAAGCAGAAAAATAATGGAGGAAAGACCTTGTTATGTTCACCTCAACAGGCAACAGAATTGACACTGTATTTTCTGAAGTGCGGAGATTTATGGTGAATACTCAGGCAGCATGAACTGAGGTTAGAGATGAGCGCCAACTTCATGTCAAACTTCACACAAACTCAACCAGACTGTCACATATTTGAGACCATCAGACAGACAGCTTTATGCTTTCAATAAGACAACAACGCCAACAAGCTGTGACATGAAAATTTCACCCAAAGCTACAAGTATAAAATTGCTGGAAAATTAACTAAAACACACGATATATAATTTCTGCCACTGAGGTCTCTCAATCAGAACGATTAAAACAAAAAACAAAAATTAATGACTGCAAATGCGGGTTCACATTTGACTCAGCATCAGTGTCATTGTTAACTGGTCACCATTGCAGGTGAAAATGTAACTGACTGACTCAGACACAAATGTTCAAGAGGCATTAAATGTAAATTATTAGTTTTTTTTCACATTTGCCATCTTTCCTCTTCTTTCTCTGGTGTTACCTCTAAAGTTAGCGACAGGTGACAAAATTAAACGCACCATTACCGTGAATAAAATTACTTTTTTCTCAGATTTTGAAAAAGTTTTAGAAACATAAGGGATAATATATGTACACAATTCAACAAAACAAGACAAAGATATAGCCGCTTTAAGTCATTTAAATGTGGAAACGTTATGTACAGTAAGCTTGCACAGAGCAGAAGCACAGTTTATCCATGCTTTTACTACTCTGTCAAGTCAAACCGTCTGCAGCGACATCAGCTGAGACACAAAAAAAACATACAGATTACTCAAGGGTTTTACATTCAAATTAACATTTTATGACTTTTTAATAACCAGCAGAGTCATTAAAAATTTCCGGTTGTTGCAGAGGTAACACTCTGAGCTCAATATCTGCTGCATGACTTGCAGAATAATGTTCGCTAACCCTGCATGTTAAATGGCGCATGGCTAACGACTGACATCAGCTGCAAGCAAATGCAGCTGGAAAAGTGAGCCATCGATGCAGTTTGATCTATCGAAACAAGTGAGACAAATCAAGAGGAGCTATTTTCTGAGTGATTGAAATTGCAGTGGGTGACAGTATATAATTTTAAGTTAAAGACTCTCATGTGGTTATAAAACGCAGTGCACCATATGGGGGAAGAGGAAATGACAGAGAGAGAGAGCGAGGACGGGAGCAGAGGAAAAGAGCCGGTGACTGATGAGGCCAATCATTATCTATTAGTGAGGCCCAGATCATATATCTCATCCCTAATGAGACCAATATTAGCAACAAACCCACCCACCCACCACAGGAACACACACGAATACACACACACACACACACACGCAAGCACATCTGCACAAAAGTGTGTATACACATATAAATCAAGAAGACACTTTTAAAACATCACCTGTACACCGTTTTCAGTCATTTAAATACATGTGTTATACTAGATTGTGCTGTTTTAAAGCCACTTTGCCTGCACGGACACACAAACACACACCACACAATTATAACAGTGCATGGGAGTGAGTGTGCGCATGTGCGGTTTTTTCTAAGTAACCATTAAACTTTGGCCTCAGGTGGCATAAAGTATTTCCAGCATCATGTGCTTACTGTACATCGCACATAATGAGAATACTGTTTGCTCAGGGGTTATTTTTAATGATGACAAAGGAAGCCTGCGATCTCCTTTGATGGCAGAGTAGAGACCCAAGCTACTGATGCTCAGCTTATGATAAGAAAAGCAAAATAAACATAAATAATAATAATGATAATAATGTCACAAAAAGCAGCTCCTAGTAGGTGATCACATTAGCTTCTCAAACAGTCTATTTATGCAGTCTATCTAATTATTGTTTCCTCAGGAACACTCATCTCTCTGTTTAGGTGCACTGGGGCTTTTCCCACCTCCTCTCTGTTTGGTTGCAGTTTAATGTGCCCTTTCTTCTGATGATGTTTGAGCAAAGTCGTGGTATCTTGGCTGCAACAGACAGTTTTTCTGCAAATATCACAGCTGGCAACATTCCTATTAGCAAGCAGAGCTGGGCCGCTGTGGCCAGGTAGCCGCTATTCTCCTCTTTTATTGTCAGCAGTGATAATGCTGTGGTTGTTTGTCGCAAATGAGCAGTAAAGGGAGAAAGGATGTATTTGTTTGAGCAAAATACAAAAGAGGGAGGCTGTTATGTTTACCTTGAGATTGAGAAGTACAGTTTAAAAGATGAGGGGTTCAGGTGGTTTTTGCACAAACAAGACCCTTGTTACATTGTGTTTGTACAGTATGTGTCGGTCTGTTTGTACAAAGTAGTCAAAACATTCAGCATTTTAATTGGACACTCAGTCATTTTCTCCTTTTCAGGCTCCAGGGAGCCACCAAATATGCACTCCACTTTAAGCAACGCTGCATACCTGCTGGTTGTTTTGTTGTTCACCATAAATTAAGCAGTTTTGTAGTGGCAGTGGGAAAAGAGCCATCCTGAAGGCAGAGCGCCTCTCATGGAGGAGAGGGTCATGAGGGAAAACATCACATGCATAGGAACAGATGCTGCTGCTGCTGACTTGGGTCTTTAAAAATGCTCCAAATCAGACTTACAAAGAGCAAGGATATTGTAAGTTGTATTTAATTAGTGCCAGACCAATATATTGGTTGACCAATTTATGGACCGCAGTCGGCCTTTGACGGGCCTATCACAGATAGATTTAAAAATGGCGCAACATAGTGTGAGTGCTGATGTTTATGTGGCTATTTTCATTTATTTACGCTTGTATAACAGTGTTAAATATTTTGAATAAAGTCAGTTATTTGTTAACAAAATTAGCTTTCTGAAGACCTTTACATAGTCATATTGGTACAAAACTGGCGCACAATGAACATAGAAAAGGTCTATTTTCAGTCCAGCACAAAAATTCAATATATCAGTTGCCCGTATCGGTAATCAGTGACTTTTTCACTTTAAAATCAGTATCGGCATTGGGCTTAAAAATCCCATATCAATCAGACCCTATATTTAACTGAACTAAATTAATATTGAATATTCTGTGTCTACTCTCTGCAGGCTGCAAATAACAATTATTTCTATTATCAGTTAGTCTTCCGAAGGTTTTCTTCAAAATTTAGGTCTGAAAAATGTCTCTAAGTGTAAATAACAATATATTACCTGCAAAAAGGGAATTCTGGACATCTCCCTGTCATGATTAAACAAAATTCTATTGATGAATAGTGTCTGTTATATTTTTTTATTAATGTGACGGATGTTTCCCTCTGGGATAAACATCCAGCCCCTTCTGTCCTATTCCAGCCAAAGCCTTTGTAGAAGCTTAGACTTTCTCAAAGTGCAGGTATGAAAGTGAAATGACCCCCACCCACACTTTTCACAGTATGAGTGGACATCTATTGGAATAGTCCTTCGACAAACTGCAGGTCTGTTCAAGGAGAGAAAACCACTGGCTCAGTCGAGATGTAACAACAAGCGAGTATAACAATGCAGGTGAGTGCCTCAGTGTGCTGTCATTCTTCAGAGGAGCCACCAAGGAGCAGTCACAGGAGGAGAAGGTCTCTGTCTCCAAGGCTAAACCACTTTTAAAATTGATTGAATAGTCTGTCCTAGAAAGAAAATCCCTCTGTGACCGTTCAGTGCAGGTCACTTTTGAGGACTCCTGAGGTGGCTCAATCTGAGATCACTGCGTTTAATGTCAGGGGTAACAATGCTGGACTCAACACTTAAGACCATGAGCTTTTTAAAGTGAACACTGAACAGACTTAATTTCCATTAAAAGCTGCTGGACCTGCATCAGCCTCTTCAAGTGATCTCATGCCATAAATATACCGCTTACATATAATTATATTTAAGCTTAACAATGGAAAACAAAACAGATCAGCCAGTTTTCACTCAAAGTCCATCAATATTTCCTATTGTTTTTTAAACTGTGGTGCCATTTGTGCAGAAATATGGAGCAGGTGAAGACAATTTAACTGCTTGTGCTGCAAAGCAGAAAGAACATACAGTCTTTATATCCTTGCTTATGAGAATTTAAAAACCAGACTAATTTATACACAAACACGAGCATCCCTTTACAGTTTTGTCCTGTTGGATTTACTGGCAGCCCCACTCAGCGTGCTGTCGTCATTCTCTTGTCTCCCCTCCATATTCTGGGGACACATAAGCACGTATGACTCACTCGTGTTGGCTGCACATTAAGCCCATTAAGCTTTCATGCATTTACTTGAGTGCTATTTAAGGAATGAAATGTAACCAGCCTCCTACATTTGTTCATAAGGTTTGAGAATCTCCCACAAAGAGGTTAAACAGAATTTTCCCTCCAGTTAGCTGAAATGTCGAAGCCCCTCACATGAAGGACATCTTCAAGAACACACAGCAGGACCTGCTGCCTCTCACCAGAACAGACTCTGAGGTCCTATCCTTAACATTTTTTTCTATGGTTTTAAGGACATGTGGAGGAGTTTAATTTCTGTGATTAAATACAAATTATGCATGGTGAATTTTTCAGGGCCTAGGTCAGAAATTTCATATTTCTCCACCAGAATAATTCACATATTTAATGGCATTGTTTGGAGAGGCTTGAAACAAGGTCTGGGCTTTTACGGAGGAGAAAAAAAAGTATTTTAACACTTTGCTAATGTGGAATTATGAGGAGAGAAAATTTTACAGACTCTCTAATTAAAAGTTTCTCAAGGCTGCTGCACTGGAGGACTTCAGACTCTTGACATCAGTATTTCTAAAACCTTTTACTCAATTTGACTGGATATCCCATGAGCTGGAAGACTGACAAACATTCACAGACAGTAAAACGGGTACCTTTGGCAAACCAGCTTCAGGACTACAGCAGACAAGGTATTTTGCAGAAGAAGGAGACAGCGTTCAATAACTTGGCACGATATGAAACCACAAGTGGTGTATTGTATCTGCCAGTCTCTTGCCCCGCTCTGCCTCTCAGTCAGGTAGCGTTTCTCTGGCCCGATGATGATGTGATAATACCTAAATAAAATGCCCTTGAAGCTGACAGCTCTCTGGTTCAGAGAGTAATAAAAGCTGACATGGCTACATCTGTGGTTACTTATTACCTCGCAGTTATTGCTTTAGGGAACGAGCAGAATAATCAGTCAAAGCATACATTATCATTAAACCAATAAACCTACTGTATGAATATTGAGTTACATGATATAACAGCTGGCCGTGTGCCATCAACTCTCTGATTTTATGTTTTTAAGGAGGAAAGATTTCTGTTTTCTTTTCATTTTTTATTTGTTTATTCTGCTCTTGCACCACATCTGATAATCCAGGCCTTCATTAGTTATTAAAAACAAGTTAGCATCTTTCAGATTTAAAGCACCACAGCGTCCGCTTCTAGGAATCAACATAGATGAATGGCTCTTATAGGATCAGACATTAAATTGCTCATTACTATGGGACTGGCTCAGTCTTGGCAGGCAGCCTCCCTGCTGTTTGAACTGACTCCCAACCCAAAGGGTGATCAGTGGGCACTGGGCAGCGCTGCAAGTTTTTCTTCGAGTGATTCATGCTAATATCCAAAGAGTAGAGCCTCAGGTCTCGTTAAACAACCACAGAGTTAATCACCAGCCCAGAGAGTTCTGGCACTAATTGCATTTACAAACCACAATGTGTCAGAACAATCGATATGTTCTGGACAGTCCAACAGCAGCACACTGAGACTGACTGCTGGTACTGGCACTTAATATCTCGCTCCACTTCTAGCTCTCTTTTCCCAGAGAGAAACGATGAGCCAAAATCGCTGCACCACTTCATGTTGTCCCATTCAACATAACGTTACGCTTCATTTAAGGCCGCTCTGCCTCTTCCCCGCAGACTCCAGCCTCATTCCTCACCTAACAAATGTTGGGCAAATATTATCTTTTCCCCCTGTGCTTGGATAGTCCTGGATTGAGCTGGGGGAATTTAGGGGAGTCTTTTGCAGGATCCTGCAGAGCAAGCAGATAGTGTGAACATCGGTTCATCACTGGTATGTTCTCCACGCAGGGATTTGCAATAATTGAAACCATGCAGCCGAGTCTGAGGGACGTTGTGGTAACAGGAGAAGCTAAGGTGTATAGAGACAGACAGAATGACAGACAGTTGAATGAAAAACTATGTACAAAAGCACACTGATGCATCTGAAGGAGAATACACCTCTCACATACACACACACTCTTTCTTGCATGAGGAATGACTCACACTAGTACAGGTGATCAGTCTTGTTTTACAGCGACGTCCAGGAAGCGGCGTGCAAAAATCGATGGCACATTCAAAAAGTCAGAAAAATCTTTAAAGTCAGTAAAACTAAATTCCAAGAAAATCCACAGTCACTCTCTCATCCTGGGTTGATCCACAGAGATTCACACCAGGATGCACACACACAAACACAAACAAAGAAATGCATAAAAATCACGCTGACATATCTAACAGGCACACACCACCGCTTTTCTACACTTTCTTTACTTTTCACCTCACATCTCTCTTTTATATTCGTTTTGTCTCTGAACTTATAGTCAGTGCAAAGATGGCAATGTTTGTCGATCATTTTCTCTCTAACACTCTGGTGGTTATTTTCTTGATTAAAGTTTGGTCTGGAAAATGTCATAAAAAAAAGAAAAATGCATGTTGTAATTCCCTTTAGTCCAAGATGAACCATCCAAATCTTAAATATGTCCAGATTGCAGTGATGTAAAACAGAGAAAAGCAGCAAATCCTAAGATTGTCTGACATTTTGCTTTTGAAGTGTTATCAAAAGACTTGCCATTAAATTTTATTTCTTTTAACTGACCCATTATTTGTTGACAACATTTTCATTAAATTTGAGGTTGGAATTCATTGAACCCAGAGGATGATTTCATATATCTGACCTTTTCTTTTAGACTTAACGTCAGTCCAGAATTTTTCCTGAGGGAAAGATTCAAGTAAGAAGATCAAAATAGGACTTTTGCTTCTTTGCTCTAGTTTCACCCTTAAGTCCAATAAAGTTTGAACACATGATAATATAAAATGTCATGGGCAGATTAAAATGAACATCGCTGAGTAAGTTTGGGATCCTGGGCCTTTTTAATTTCACTGGTAGCACAGCCGGCCTCAGGAAAAACTTCATTTTTTAACATAATACTTGCAGTGCTTTAAATTTTCGAAATGGCTGCATGATGCAAGTCAGTGTTAAGTCTTGCAGGTGCAGTCGTATTGTGGGTGCAATGAAATCTCTTCACCTTTTTCCATTGCTTCCTGCAGACCGCTGTCCTCTCCTTTACCGTCACCTCCCACCACCTCTTGTTCCACATTTGTAATCCCCAGTGTGCACATCCTCTCCTTCCACCTCATCCTAACACTCTCCCTCTCCTCTCCATCCTCCCTCACTATCCCCCTCCGTCCCTCTCCTCCTCTTGGCTTCCTATTGAGTGCTGCTTAAGGCCATAATCTGTCTTCCAGTGCTCACCACTGATTGGGTCCACAGGGAAATGGCAGCAGGAGACAGGTGGAGCGACAGGGCAGAGGGGCAGCTGTGACAGAGAGATAGATTGCATGTGTGTGTGTGTGTGTGTGAGAAAGAGAGAAAAAAGAAAGAGAGAGAGATGAGACAGAAGAGTCTCTGAACATGGGAAAGTTTTATTTTTGTAAAAACTTTTCTTTTCTTGCTGCATTTTTCTATTAAACAGGCACACACGCACGCACACACACACACACACACACACACACACACACACACACAGACAGAGCTCTCTCTCCTTTTCCAATAACCTCACAGGGGTTTCATGCATTATTTATAAATGTGAATGAGGGGAAGGAATAGACAAGTTAGATGTGTGTGTAGGTGTGTGACTGTGTGCTGGGCAGTGCAGTGTGACCAATTGTCTGAGGGTCCCGTTCTAAATCCCTTTTTAGGCAGGTACATGGCTTATATCGATATATGAGATACTCGCATACAAGAGATGTGCGTGCTCAAGCACATCTGTGCTTCACTTTTAAGTCCTATAGTTTCGTGATGGAATTTATCCGAACAACCTTTCAGCAGGAGAGCTCATTTGAGTCCAGCAAGGCAGAGTTACTCACACTAACTCAAGAGGAAGAGTAAAAAGCATTTCCAAGCATATTTAAAAAATTTGTACCACCAAACTTCCACACACTTTAAAAATTTAAACCTTGAACCCAAAAGTTCAGTTCCTTTTCTGCAGACAATTTTACAAACAACAACCTTTTTCAAATATTCAAACTTTTTTTTTTACTATAAACAAGGAAAAAAAACCCATTCACTCACACAATACAGGCAAACGGTTAATAAATATGTACAACACAGCCGGTTCAACATTCAGTGCTAAGCTGCAGAAATCACATCACCTTGCATATTTATAGCCTCACCAAGGCACTCGCATTTTTAACTCTGTCACGCACACACACACACACACACACTTTGTAGCTGTGCTCACCTGTTTCAACGGCGTCCTCCACCATCGACTGTTGTTTATCTCAAAGCTTTGTGTTATAAAACGGATCCACTCTGAGATGATTGTAATCTTGAACTTAAAGTATGGTAAACAAATGTTCAGCAACCACTGTGCGGTGGTATTATGTGAGTAAAAAGGCGGAAAGACCATGCAAACGTGCGCGTAACCACATGCGCACCTGTTAGCTTTGGCAGGATGTGTATCATGTGCGTCACTTTGCGGCCAGGTGGTGCGTTTAGCTTTTTTTTTTAACCTGTTCCAAGGTGGGGCAGTTGTCCTTGACCCCTGCCCCTAATAACGTCATCTGTTGCAATCATATTGCAGTCCTGTGCGATTCTTGTACTGACCACAGAAAGTCTGCAGTTGGACTGCGCCGCCTGTCGAGTAAACTGCGCAGTAGCGCAGTCATTTGCTTCCTCAGCTTAACCACAAGATGTGAAGTCTTCCCTCCATTTCGTAAAATTAAAAACTTGGAAGTTAGGGAGGAAGTTATTGTTATTTATTATTGACAGTGTGTGAATTTGACTTTGTCTTCAAAACTCTGAGAATAAATTAAAACATGGATGTGGGCCTGCTGTAATTTGTGTCAAAAATTAGTGATTCAGTGACTCAATGACATGAAATCATTTTGTTGCTAGGTAGAATACCAAGATGAGAAACTCGAGCTATTTTTTCAGAAAATGTTGTTTTTAAAAGTTCAGTATTTGCAATCTGTGGTGTTCTTCTGTGTTTTTTAATACATAATATCTATGGAACACTTTTAGGCAATAACAATTCTTTATTGTTGTTCATTTTTTGCTTTTTACACATCATGTGACTATTTTCCCTTCACTGTATTTACATAATAGTTATTTACAATTAAAATCTATCTTTCTGCGACATTGTTAGCTTTTTAGCCTTCTCTATCTACCTATAAATTGTTGCGTGTGTGACACTATCAGCAATTTATAACCAAAGGCAAAGCCCAAAATGTCATCTACATTCATGTATGTAACCAGAGGAATGAGAAGTGACGCTCATAACATGGATTTTTCCTTTAAGATTAAAGGTCTTAATGCTTTTTGGAATGGTAAAGTCATTGTGGCCTCTATCACAAAGACAGAAGCTGAGCACCAGAAGGCCTATAATGATTTGCACTGTGCATCAATATTCATGTCTATTCCTTCATATGTGGTTGAAGCCATAATGGCAGTAATGCCACTTACAGATCTAAAGGATCCATAAAGCAAATCTGAACTTTGTAATGTCAGCTGTGGGCATACAGCACTTTGCTGTTTCATGACAGCAAATCCATGTCTCCTCCATGTACATCTGTGTGTGTGCGTATGTATGTGTGTGCGTGTAGGTGGGAGTTATGTTTCTAGAGGACACTTGCAGAAGGAGACTGTGTGCCCATGAAGATGTGCAGCAGGAGCGCCTGCCAGCCTCTGGCACTCCATCAAAGACAACAACGTGGGGACAGAAAGAGAGAAAGACATGAAAGCGAGATGGGGCGATGGAGACGAGTGAGGGCCTGTGTTACGAGACATATGGCCTGTGTGAGGAGACAGATGTTCTTGTGTGGAGGGGAGAGGTGAGCACACACACGCCCTGTTGCGTCTGCGATAGCATTGCCCCCCCATGGGATGAACAAACAGATGTGTGGAGAGGCTGCACAGGCATGCTGGGGCCCCCGGAGCTCATCCTGCCTTCCTCTAATGATTTTCTCTTTTCCAGCTATCATCATCATCATTTCTTCCTCGTGTGCTCATCGGGCCTCCCTGTCACGATTCTTCAGGGGTTTTTCATACTCATCTCTCAAACTTTTCACTGTTTCAGTTCATCACTCATTTCCCAGTCGTCTGATAGCATGTACATTAAGCGACCAAAAAGCAAGAAGATAATCTATGAGCTTGTATAATGGGTGTTTTTTTACACAGAGTAACAGAACTCTAAGCACTCTAAGCAAAAGTTATTCTTTAAATTTTTTCTCTGATCCCAAATGAATTATGAGCACTGATTTTTGAAGGATTTACTGATTTACCTAAACTTTTAAGAGTGATATACACGAGAGCTAGCTTGAGTCTGTCTTAAGTTCAAAAGCCTGCCAGCTTCTCTAAAGCTCACTAGTTTGCCTTTTGTGTCTCATTTGATACACAAAAACACTAAAGTGATCATTTGTGGCTTCAGTGGGAGTTATATGACTTCTTCCAAGTCAGTCTTAACATTGTCTCCAGTTGTTTGCATATTTAGTTGGTAGAGGTCTAAGTTTTAGCATTGGTCTCCATGCAGATGTTATGGCACCAACACATCTACAACAAAGGCAGGAAAGTGTTGTTGTTAGTTTGTTCTCATCTTTTTGCCATCTCCTGTAGACGGAGTCCCTCGTCACACTGTTTAATCTTCCTAGATTGGATCACTGACCAAGAAATCAACATAAGCTCACTCTGGTAAAGTGATAATGTGCATGGCTAATAAATAAACTAAACCTCTGAGGTGTTTTTCAAAAAAATGTTCATTCACTAACCATAGCTAATAAGTGTATCTTATATCCACAGGTGAATGTGGTATCTTAAATCATGTTATAAGAAAAATAGCCTGTTTCTTCTTTCATCATCTTCACCTGCATGACTTTCTGACTAAAATAAGCACTAGTGTTCATAATAGTAGACCTCAATATAAGTCCTCTTCTTTTGACACTTTCCATGTTTGTCTCCTCTCCCTCTCGTGCCTGTGTACTGTGTGTCGTTTCTCTCCTTCCTCTCTGTAAATGAGGACAGATGAGAACGCTGTCAGGTCACAGGTGGCCTCATGTGTTTGTCCTGTTTTACCCTCATTCCCTCTCACAGGGATAGAGGTTGCTGCTAATACAGCTATAAATCACATTGTATGTTGACTGTCTCAGTGTGTGTGTGTGCGTGCATGTGAGTGTGTGTGAGAGAGAGTGAGACGTGATCAGGGAGCAGAGGGAAGGTACACAGGGATGGGTGCTGTAAAGGTGAGACAAACAGAGGCAGATCGTCATCTTGCTCTCAGAAAATTTCAGGATGTAACCGGGTTTATGTCATGATTTAAAATGCTAACATTTAGAAAGAAGAATTAGATTAAGCTAGCTTAATTTTTTATTAAATGTTTTATTATGTTGTGATACCATGTTTACCTCTTTTAAAGATATTTTAGCATGTTCTTGGCAGTGTAGACAGCTATTTTAAATTATTAAAGAGATGCTGATCATTTCTATGAATAAGCTGCCTTAGACATTGAACCTGCGTTTAAATGTACCATAAAGAAATCTATCATTACACACAGATTCTGTGGATGGAGAATTGGCTTTATGCTGGTTTCTTACTTATTTTTGACTACACACATATATCATTTTTCAGTGCCTGTAGCTCATGTGGTGGAGGAGTGGCCTATTAAATGTTAAAAAAGTTAAGTCCTTTAAAAAAAAGTTTTTAGCAAGTAAATAAATGCAAAGTATATTAAATGCATGTATGGTGCTGATGAATAAGTCCATACACACACACAGTTACATAGCCTAATCATAATAGAATACTGCCTTTGAGAGCCTTATTCAAATGATACTATTTAACATTCATCTGTCATCATTCATCTGCTGATTGATAATCACCCCGTCCGTTGAGTGCATATGTGAGGCTTGATGTTTTAGGACGCTCTGTATGCAGAAACACTTGTGTAACAATAAACAGGTAGAATTAAAGATATACATTATGCAAACCAACTCATGTGCTGAACGTATTACTCATCGACAACTTCTGTTCGTCATCAGCACCCTGATAGGAAAGAACTGCAGTGCACAAAGTATTATAAGCATTACTTTATTTTAATGCGTATGATCATGTCGAGTCGTTCACACAGTAAAAGTGAGCATTTGTTTTGAGTCCAATAACTTTTACCAGCGTGTGATCAGGATGAAAGTGTCAGCTGACTGGATGTAAATGTAAACATGGCGCCAGACTGCAGCAGATTGAACCTTGGAAAGAGATTAGATGTTTTGTCTGATGCAGGTCACATTCCTTGACCTTGCATGTGATGTGTAGCATCGATAATAATGCCCGAGTCTGTTCTCAGTGCTGCTGGTGCCACTATCACCAAGAAAAACACATCACATGCATCCACAATAACACAACTACAGGCACTAGCAAAATGGACAACTGACAAGCTAAATTAGTTATCACCATAAAGAGGCTATTTATATGTAATATAAAACAGTGTTAAAATAGCCTTTTTGGCCACTTGGGGGCAGTGTAACATTCTGTAAAACAGCACTGATATTTTATCCCCTAATTAAGTTTAAATGGCTTACATGTTAGCAAATTATTAACAACATTAGCAGTCATTTGGAGTCGTGTTTCTGTCAATCTGACAACTAAACTAAGCTAGCTGTCAGAAATAAATGAACAACACTAAAACAATAAGCTGAGACACTGTAAAGCTCTTTACATCTGAGGGGAACTGCGGTTTTGTGTGGTTATTTTTTTCTTGATTCAGGAAATACTACAAATATCAGTTAAGTGCAACTTAAAATGTACTATATTTAACATCTAAGTGCCAATTACAGTGCAATACCTTAAACATTACGGCTAAAAAACTTGATCAAACAAAACACTTAACCCAGTCCTCATTGATGGCTCAAGACATAAAGCATACTGCATGCAATCCCTGAGCTTCATGAGGTTTTACCCAGGTACCCCGGGTTTAGCTCCCAGCATGGAAACAGTTTCATATCTTTCATTAAAAAATAAAAAAATGACTGGTACCCTCTCACAAACATGTTTTGACCTATAATACACATTTTCTGTCATCAGAATTTGTTTTCATTTATTACTCTCTGGTCCACACTCAGCAAGATTTAGGGTGTACAACTACAACATTTTAAAGCTTAGTTTGTTTTTTAAAAAGTTGCCGGTGTTTTTATCTTTGTGATTATTTATTTGGTTTTGCAACAACCTCTACAACCTCTGCCTGAGGGTCACAGTCCTGACAGAGTTAACCCGCCTCTGTGTTTTGATGCTAAAAGCAGTGGTGCTGAGAATTAATGGGCTGTATGTGTGCACCGTTTAAAGCAGAGAGAGGGATGGCAAGGGAGGTATGGTGAATTACAGCTCCCGATGCAGGGATATCCCACCAGTGAGTCTGTACAGGTCATTAGAGCGAAAATCCAAACACACATATACACACATAAATATACACCCTGGCAGCCTCACTGCAATTTATTACCTCTATTTATATCTTCTACAGCAGTGAAGGGGAGGAGGAGTGAGAGAGAGAGGGCGAGGGGGAGGCCTGGGGATGGAAGAATGCAAAGGAAATGGGGCAAGAGGTAGAGAGAGGGGGAGGTGGAGTGGGGGGGGGGGGTCCAGAGAATAGCAAGAGGAAGATAGAAGGGGGCGTGAGCAGATGTTTTGGTAGGAAGAAAACTCGAGAAGAGGAGAAATTGACCAAGAAAGACAGTGACGGACTGAAGAGGCTGTTGGATTCTGGGACAGCTGAGATCTTGCGGAACGAGACGACATCCTCTGTTGCCATGACAACTGCCTCTACGTGAGCGATCGTTGGGTCCCATGCTCGCTCGCCCACACAGAAAGCAGGCATGCACACACACACACACACTCACACACACACATGTGCTCATAGACACAACTCTTGAACATGCCCTCAAACTCCCACGCTGCCTAGCAACATACCTCTCATCCACCCACCTCCCTCCTCTCCATCCACCCACTCTCCAGCCATCCATCCATCCACACATCAACATCCATGCTTCCCGGTGCTCTGTCTGCCACCTTCATGTCCAGAGAATCATTTCCTTCCTTTATGAATTACTTTTAAAGTATTAGAGATCAAGGTCCAGTGTTTAAAGTTTATGTACAATTACACTGAAGTTTCATGTGAACATTTTTGAAAAGCAGATGTACAAAAGTTTTAAGTATATCAGTGATTGTTTTTTAACTTTACAGATCATTACCTTGTTTATTTCCAGTTTGACTTGTTAACATGGTTTCCGATGGAAGTCTGATGTACAATCGATCAAAGAGTGCAGTGAGAGCTGCTAGTTAATATTCAGCGTTTGTGCAGTGCTGCCCATGCACTGCTAGATAGCGCTGTAAGGCTCCAAAGACGGGACCGCAGCCGCTGAACTGAATCCACTGGCACTCACAGAGTACAAATTCATGCACATTTATTTTTGCACATGTGTAAAAAAAAAAAAAAAAGCACACATGTGGACAACAACGGAAAGCACACACTGACACACTGCAGAATTTACCGGGCTTTAAATAGGATGGAAAACACTGGACACAAGGTCACAGTAACTTGGATATTCTGTCCACATGCTGTTCTGTACACATCCACTGGAGGAGAGACAGTTGGCACACAGGAGAAGGGCACTGCTGACCAATATTTCACATAGCCTTTTCTCAGCCAAGGCAAAGAGTGCCAGCAAATATTCTGTCCACACACACACACACATGGGCACGAATATCAAACATGAATGCAGCGGCCTTGGCTAAAAGACTCATCTCAGGGACCAACACAATGCAGCAGCAATCAACTTCCTGAGAGGAGAGACACTCGTTATAAAGTGGAAACCATTAAATCTATACTGACACAAACAATGCTGACGTTTCCTGCCTCCCTTTTTCCACCAAAAAGAGGGTTAACTGAAATGATTGGGTGTATTTGTATGATAATGTGACACAAATATAACCCTATTGTCTCTGCAGAGAAAACTGTGGCATCATGTAATGAGAGCCTAAAATTAGCAAATGAAAACAGCAATTAACAGCACAATAAGGTATAACACATAATGTACTGAAAATAAAACAGCCTTTGTTTAAACATCCTGCACCACATTGTGTTCCAGTCGCTGTCCAAGGTGCTGATCCCAGGACTGACAGGGACGCAGACTTGTCTGGTTTACTTGTCAGTGATATACCGACAGCAGACCAGGCAGTAGATTCTGCTGAACAGACAGAAAACACATTATTGTACAATATAACATGGAAAATGTTGTCAACAAAGATATTAAAACACAATTTACTTATTTTTTTACATAATTATAGCCTCTTTAAAAGCACTCAATATGGGTGCTGTATAATCATTCGGGTTTTGAATCTGTTATTTTGTGTTTCTGAAATAAATGAGAAAATAGTACACTGTGCAGCAAAAAACACAGATTTAGATACACACCCGCGGCAAGTCTAGTCTCCATTCTACCTGATGAGTTCACTTTATTTTATTGGGTTTTGGGGGAAACAGAAGCATTAAGTGGAAACAAGTGAGACAATGCAAACTCAGCACAGTGTGTGTCTACATTTTTTTCTTTCCATTAGTTGGCAGATCTAATCACTGAGCCACTGTGTCACCTAATACACAGAGAGACTCTTCAAACAGAAAGCAATCTGTGAAGCCACTGGTGATCTGTGCAACAGCGTGGATAACAGGCCAAGTTTGTCTCTTATGGCACCATGTCAAGTTCAAACCAGGCAGAGATCCATTGAGTTGGTGGAACAAGCATTTGTTAATGTGTATGTGACATCATGGCTTAAAAACTGTAAATATGAACACATGTGAATACATATTTTAGGCTTCTAAATGCAGGTTAATAGCATTCAGTTAACAGAGAGATGATGGACCTCGTCTCATGATCGTTTTTATTGTTTGCAGATTATAAAAGTCAAACTCGAGCGTTGTTTGAAAGAAAACTACCAACAATCCACTGAATCCTTCAGGGATTTTTCAGTCTTTTATTGCAATAACAGATGATGGCATTCATCTTCTTTGCCTTCATACAGTGTATTGCTGAAACACAAGGAGCCTTGAAGCCTGGGAATGGTTTTAAGATTTAAGAGCTGTCTTCTCTCAGAGGTTCAAAAATGTGTTTTTCCGATGACTATGAGATGTTTCTTTGCCCGACAGTAATATTTATCAGGTGAAAGTAATACTACACTGCCTGTCGTTTTTCATCAGCACTAAAGTGATCTAAAACTTACAAAGTTTTTAAAGAAAAACACAAAATTGCAGCTGAGTCCTAGTGTGACTGTTACAAAGTTGTTATTTGTGGTGCAGTGACAGTGTGGAGCTGTCTCCTCTCAGGCTCTCCCAGCACTGTTATTTTGTGATTTAGACAAAAATAAGAAACACTGCAGGCAGTTCTTTGCCTTCTGAACAGTTTTTCCACACAGCCAGCAGCTACTTGAGGTACATTATGGAGTTTTTTGGGCCATACAATACACACTTGGATCTGTAACAGTTTTTTACAGATTTTGCCTTCAGATGGCAGGAAACATATACAATATAGAGATTTAAAAAAAAAAAAAATTGTGATTCTCGCATAGTTCCCTAACAGGCCCTTTTCTTTATGTCCTGGTGAGTTTATTTTAAGAACAGACATCTTTCTTGCATCTTGTGGCACGAGCTGTTACATAAGAGGACAGTGCAACAATTTGTCGCAGGTTGCTGAGGTGGAGCAAACCTCCATCAAAGCTACATCAGCCGATCAGAAACTCTTTTTTCTCCAGCTCGTCACAAATGGCAGCTTGGTCAGGACCTCCTGGTGGCATAAGTAACCCCTTTTGTGTCTAAGTGTGACCCAATGAGCTTCAGCTGACTCCTATGTAAACCCATCTGCAGTAATATTGGACCTGGTGCAGCAGAAAAGAGCATAAAATTCTAAGATGGATGGAGGTCGGGGTCAAACCTTCAGCCTGGAAACTTAGATTTGAGTCCCAGTGAATGAAAGAGTCAGCAATCTTTTCCCTAAACCATACAGCTCTTGTTTTATAAGGTGTACCATGTGCTAGAGGAGCTTTTTAGCAGGAAGACTTTGCACATCACACACAAACACTACAAGGGGAACACAATGCATTACAAAGTAAGTGTCCAGATAAAGCTTCCATATTTGATGAGTTTGGGGTGAGAATGTGTTGAAATAAACACTGTTTCAGCCTGAGTGCTTCCACAAGCATCCTCCTCAAATGCTTGATTCATTTCAACATCACCACTTCAAATACTGGGCCTAATTGCTCCAACAATCATCATTTTCTAAGAGAAAATCAACTAATTATTTTGTTAATTTTTCCATTTATTTTCATGGACAGACAGATCAACACAACTGTAAATGCCCAACTATTGGCCAAAAGCCTAATTTTCAAGTGTTGTCCCTTGGGTAGATGTGAAATTAGCTATTAAAACAGCAACTGACATTAACATACAAATGGCCTCATTAAAATAAGAACTTCCAGTTTATACAACAAGCTTGTAATTGGCATCAAATCTGAAAGTCCAAGTGGCAGAAACGTCCAAACAATATCAAGTCTTGTGCTTAAGTGAGTCGCATCTGCTACAAATATGAACAAATCCTCAAATGTAATCAATAGTACAATTGTTTTTTATATATGTATATGTGTGTGTGTGTGTGTGTGCGTGTGTGTGTATGTGTGTGTGTTTGTGAGACCTGGGTCTGGTTTTTGAAGCAGAGTCTCTCTCTGGCAAAGCCGGCTGTTAATGATGACTCATCCAGAGGAGGCCTTTGATATTCCACATAGCACTCCATTTAAAACTCACCGAGACTTGTGCTGCTGCAAGGTCTCTCTCTCTCTCTCTCTCTCTCTCTCTTTCATACACACACACACACACACACACACACACAAAACACTTATCGATCAAAGTTTGAGGCGCAGCCGCTATTTTCATTCATCTCCTGGCCTCCCCTGGCTCCTGCCATCGATTCCATTTTACTGTGTGTATAATTCACTGGCAGAGTACGCCTGCCACAGCCTCCACTTCCAACACCTCAATGTTTATCGACCATATAGTAGCACTACAACTGAGCTTGGTAGCTTTATTTTCACTGTGGCTGTTTTATTGCCGCGAGAAAATTTTATTATTATTATTATTATTATACTTGCATGTATCACTGCTGCAAAGTGAATATCCTTTATCTTCAAAGAGTTATCTGTCATTTGAGAACAAGCAGCTGGATTTTGACAGCGGATGCCCAGGAGCTTTTTATCTGACTGTGTCTCTTCTTGCAAAGTTTGTGGAACCCCCGACAAACACAATTTACAACACAGCAATCATGACGGCGCTAAAGATAAAGTTGTGTGCATGTGAGTTGGTGTGTAAATGTTCATGTGTGAGTCTGCGTGTGTGTTTGTGTGTGTGTTACAGAAAGAGGGAGAGAGATTTTAAGCTATCCTGATGTCACGTGCAGCTTATTTTCCTCTTATCCTGTATGACTGAGAAGTCTTGTGATTGCAGTCCCTTGTTATGGTTCCTCTCTCTCTCTCTCCTTCAGTCTCTCTCTCTCTCTCTTTTTTCTTGCCTGTTACATGGGAAAGGAATCAAAGATGAGGCCTGTAAGCAAAGAGAAAAAAAATTATCACTCTGGGCAGCTTGTTGCCTTAGAGACCAGCGCAGAGTGAGAGATAAATCTGTGAAATCTTCTGATCATCTGTGTTTGTGTGTGTGAGTGTGTGTGTGTGAGGAGGATGCCTATGTGGGAGTACAGAGAAGGGGGTCGTCTTCTGACACACAGCGGAGGAAAAAATTCCCACATAACTGCGACTAACCTCCCATGCTTCTCCCACCGCCCTCTGTTTTCTCTCACAAATTGTTACATCAATGCTGAAAATCAGATCCAATTACTGATAATCAGAGAGTGACACCGTCTTTCTCCAGTGCACGCCCTCGTCTCTAAACCAATATCCTGCAGAGACGTTGCCAAACAATGGATTGTGTCTTTGTCTCCATGGGTTTAAAAGGAACCACAGTGTTAAACAAGGCGCAAAATGTTATCTTCAGAGGCCGATAATTAGACTGAGTGTCAGTCTGAGGCAGGAGGAGAAGGTGACATAACAGCACAGTGATGTTTCATGTACAGTAAATATAAAACATTTCTTAATTATCAAGCTGACTTAAAATCTGTGGAAAGATTTAGACAGTATATGTAGGTGACTTTAAATGTGTGCGGCTCAATCTGGGATTTTCTTTGCGCGATTTTATTTATCATGTTATAGAAAAATGGAGTCAGTCAATAAAATGAGATTTACTGTTTATGTTCACAAAGGTAGCAAAGAAATACAGTGTGTCAGAGAAGTCAGCTACCTTTCATCAAATAACCCTCTCTTCTGCCTCTATTAAGAAACTGTTGGTACATTGTGTCATGACCTTGACCATGACAGCTGCAGTCACATGTCAGGTCAGACGAGTGTCACTGCGGAAAAACAAGAATTATTATGCTGCAATTGGATTTTTTTCCACTATGAAAATCAGATTCTCAGCTTATTAGCAGGAGTGACCCATGAAGTGAGAAAAAGAGCAGGAGAAAATAATTCTCTCCTAAGAGAAATGAATGTTTGCCCACAAGCCTGAAATGATACATAGCATTGGAAATAAATGCTTCGGTTCAGTGCCAGCAGATGTTTGAAGCGCATCAATTTGCGATGCTTTGAGTGAATCTGCAGATTTAAAGCAGTATGATGCTGTTTGTTTCTCTCAACCATCCTCTAAAATAGTCTACTATTCAAATGATTTTTTTTCGTGTAGCTTCGGTTATGAACTGAAATAGAAATTAAGTTCCAAACAAGGTTAAAAAAAACACTTTCTGCCCGTTTGTGGCCTCGAAAACAGCTAAAGGTTGTTAGTAATATAGTGAGAGAAATCGCAGGGACGTGTCAATTAAGGCTGATGTGGTTGCAAACCAAGAACAAATAACTGGCCACAGATTTATAAAAACCTTTGATTTTCAGGGCACAAGGGATCTCTTTTAATGAGTTAGGCATTTCTGCTCTGGAGTCCTGTTAAAATTTCTGTTGTTAGACTTGTGTATGCAGCTAGAAACAAACTATGTGGACACACCATGTGTCTGGCGATAAAAGATGCGATAGAAAATAAAACCATCTTCAGTAATAGCAAAATAATAGCAAATTCAACATACAAACATAAACGCAAAGTTAACTGACCTTTTTACATAAGAAAAGTTAGTTTAGCCCAAGAAATAAAGTAAATGTTGAAATATAACAGACTGGATTACACACTCACTCATCCATAATCCACTTACAAGTATTTCTACTTTTGTTTCCTAATTAGCCTTCCTATTGGGACTGCTTGCCATAAAAACTGTGCTGGATTTAAACCTCCTTCATGCCTTGTCAACTCATATGTGGGTTATTTTTTTCATAACTAAAAGCTTTTTCTATGGTTTTTGGCCTTTTGTCCACACAGGCAAAAGATTTTTAGAAGATATTCACAAACTCAGTTTGACATGTTGTCTTATAGAGAAGAAAATGGAAC
The DNA here is from genome assembly GCA_029814765.1 of Acanthurus leucopareius. Classification (NCBI taxonomy): domain Eukaryota; kingdom Metazoa; phylum Chordata; class Actinopteri; order Acanthuriformes; family Acanthuridae; genus Acanthurus; species Acanthurus leucopareius. The sequence goes on along the minus strand of JAQMCX010000053.1, from coordinate 9,857,945 downwards.
TTTGGGCTTCAGCTTGTGCACTGTTTCTGCTTTTGTTTGATGTCAGAAAGTAAACCATTTTCTTCTTTATTTTCACGAGGGGAAATAGCGCTGGTGCTAACTTAGCTAACAGGACTTCATATTTAAAACAGAAGCATCAACATTAAGTTGGTCAGTACATAATCCAACACTTGTGTCTCTGCAGGTTTTAGATGAGAACCAGCAGACATAATTGAGCTACCAAAAATGTCTCTTTTCGGGCTTTTGATTGGTCAATATGGCTTTAGCGTTTAGGTAACATGGCCACCTGTTGGTTTGACAAGCTTGTGACAGCTCTGCGGTTGGGTTTTTCTGTTTTAATTTAGATAGATTTATTTCAAACTGTGCTTATAAAGACTGTAAAGTTTATGAAAATGAAAAAGGAAAAACCTTGTTTTAAGAAAAAAACAAATAGATGATTTTTTTCAGAAGTATTCACACCTTTATCATTGTTATTAGTTACATTATTTAATCTTTACAGTTTGGTGACATGATATAATTTCCCAGAATTCCTCCAGTAGCTGAAAACCTGTGAGCATTATTCATCCAAGCAAAGTCAGTAAAGCTACGTTTTATTCATATGAACATGTTGAAAACTGGATACATCTTTGGTTCTATAATCTGTCTCATATATGAATTTATCACATAATTACAAATATTACAAATATTAAACAGTGGAATATAAATTTAATATAAAACCATTGAATTATGAGATATAAATGTGCTTTTTTTTCCTGCTTATTTTGTGAAGGACTCAAAATGCTGTCGGGAAGGGGTGAGGAGGAGGAAACAGACAGAAACAAACTCAGACGCAGGAGGAGAACGAGTGGGCAAAAGACTAAAAGAAAAGATGAAAAGAACCGAGACAGGAGGAGGAGAATGTGGGAGAAAGAGAGACAACTTATATGGTTTGTAAGTACAGATCATCTCCATGAACCTTCAGCACTGATATACTGTGATTTGCTGCGATCTCTCTGTGCATGTGTTCATTAACTGTGTCTCCGTGGTAACCGGAGAGGCGGTGTCAGGGCTTGATTTCACCCAGAGGGTGACCTTGCCTCTGACAAGCGCACGCAGCTGCATCCATCTCTCCCTTTCTCCCCTCTCTGTCTCTGTTTCAGTCTATCCTTCTCTTAAGCCAGATGCCTCTCTGTCAGCCCCCCCCCCCATCCCACAGCCCCTCTGCTGCCCCCTCCAACCCCCCACCTGAGCTACACGACAGGAAAAAGAGTTGGCACCCTTACACGCTTCTTAAAAAACAGCCAAAGTCGTCCCCCCTCCGCCTCCCGCTCACAGACAAACTCGACTTTGTGCTGTAATGAGATACAAAAGGACATCCAACTGTCAGGAGCTGTTACTGGGACCTGAAGCAGGACGAGCATGTCCCGCCCCTGTCCTTCTCTAACTGGGGGGTGATGGTGTCGGGGACTTCTGATTGGAGCATGTCTTTCTCGCTGGCAATGATGTGTTTCACCAAGCAGTTAGCTGCTTCATCAATGTTGATGTTTTCCTGAAAAAGAGAGGAAAAGGTGAAGGAGCAGATGGAGGGAAATGGAGGGAGAGGTGGCAGGATGAACGATGGGGAAGGAGAGAGGGGGAAATTGATTAATGCAACAATTTTAATGTACTACATAAGTTAAACAGCCAAGCTGAGTTGATGGATGGTTCACCAGCCAGCAGCCATGATGTGAACACAAACTGAAAAGGGAGGTTGACATGAAATGACCTCATTTCTCCTTTAAAAACAAACACAAGATACTGAGAAAAAAACAAAAAATGACAAGTGATCAATCATGTAAAGCAACAGATAGTTTGGTATTCATAAAGTATGTCTACTTTGTCGATACTAAATGTTATTTATAGATTCACTCTCATTGCTCTACATGCCCTTGCAGACAACAAAACATTATAAAAGCACATGTTTGATTAAAAAGCCTCAGGTACTGAGTTATACAGAGTGTTTCTTCTTTGACAGGTAAGTGGCTTTGATTTGACGTTAACAGGAGAGAATGAAAGCTCCGTCAATAAAATGTAGTTCATGTAATGTTTTGAATAAACAGCATAAAACAACAAAATGGTTTATGTCTAAGTAAAACAAAGCAGATGCCTGAGCTGCTGCTCTCATTAAAGTCTCTCCACGTTTCAAATTTGGCTTAGGTACACATTTGCATAGTGTTTTAGCACCACAGCACTTGTCTTTGCTATGAATGTTACGTTGCATTGTTCTGTTATTTTTTCATGTTTATCATTCTCTGTTAAACCATTACCAAATGTTATTTTTAGGACATTATGCCTTAATTAGTGAAATTAAACAATCTTAATCTTTTATACATTATGAGTACCATGATGCCAATTTGTGACATTATTGCAGGCAATCTTATAAAGCTAGGAGATAATCCTGGGAAAAACCTGTCTTGCTTAATTTACAAGCCTGTCCCACACATTAAATTATACAAAAAGCAATTCTCTACAGCAACCACACGGAGGATTTAAAAGGACTTGGACCAGAGCTGAAAGCTGAGTAAGCAAGAGAAATGGCCCCGGGTGTTTAACGAAGGTCACATGATGAGCAGTGAGTACTGATAAGAGAGACACACATGCAAACACTTCCTTCATATGTGATCTATCAAACTTACTGTTGAATCTGGAACAAAAGATTCTTCCATAAACAACACAACAAACTCTCCTGTCTGCCTCCTTCCTTTGTTTCTCTGTGCATGTTGTTTCTACAGAATGAGCCCAGCTTATTTAACTGTGAAGTCAGCTGTTACCCTGATATACTGCAAACATGAGACACTCACTCAGTTCAGAGGGAAACCATATACTTTCTTGTACAAATGAAAACTGAGGCAGCAAGAGGCACATTGCTTAATATTTCTGTTCTTTTGTTACTTAGATTTATGGCGACATGAGGACTCTTGATGCAAAATGGCTGCACATTTGCTCCTGAAAAACAGTCTCTCGCCATTTTTATATGGAAACAAACAAGCACAAAACGCTGTGAGTGCTTCAGGCTCTGCATGGACACATTTTTTTTTTTTTTTTTTTTGCAACTAGCAGTTTTTTTTTCACATATCAGCTCCCACATACTGTCAACTATTTTTCAAAACTGTCCCATGAGTGGTTTTGTTGTTTTTAGGCAAAGCCTCTTTATTCCTTTCACTGGTTTACTGCCTTTATTTCAACAGTTTATATCCTACATTTATTTTCTTTCATGGCAGCTATTGTTGTTGTTGTTGTTCCCAGTTACCTTTATCTGTTTCTTTGCCTTTTGTTTTTATGAATAGCTCATAAACTGGTTGACCCATTTCAAACATTTAACAACATGAAAGCAAGATGCACATTAATATCAACAAACTATTTTTTAATGGTGAAGTTGACTGCAAATTTGATACTTTGTCTGTTTGTGTGAGTGTTTTTGTGTGTGAGTGCGTGCGTTCGTGCACGTCTGAGTCTATTTTCTTCTCTCAACATCCAGCTGTGACATTCCTGCTCCACATTCAGTGCTATAGTTAGGGCCTGTGCTGGTGTCTACGTGTGTTTATGTGTAGGTGTGCAAATCCACAACTCACTCACCACATTCTCACACTCCTGTCTACATTAGTGAGGAAATTATATCATAATTTATTTTGATGAAGTTTTAAAAGGTTTATTTGATTCACTTTTGTTCCTTCTGCCTCTGTATTTTTTTTAGTATTATTCATTTCAATTCAAACTGTGGGCAAGGAAGCAAATATGTGTTATTTCCCAAAATGCTGAACTATCCCTTTAATATCTGTGTCAGTCAGAAAAAAAAAGTGTGTTGACATCTTCCCTCAACATTCCTGGACATCCTGTACGGATGACAGAGCACCTGATGCAAGTGCAGCTGACATGAAATACCACAGTGGGAATGTCTGCTGTGAAAAAAAGCAGCATTTCTCATTGAATGAGTCTGTTTTTCATACACAATTACTGAGTAGATAGAGTTGGTTAAACTCAGCACTCTGAAAGGATTTCTTTATGTCCTGAATGCCTCTGTGGTGGCCTCTCAACAGGATTATCAGATGCTGAGTCTAACACGGTCAAGCTGGTAGGGAGTCAGCTGCTCCTGAAGGACACACCTGCAGGCACAAGGGCTTGAACCCCAGGGCTCCTGATGGAGGCTCTGTACTCACAGCACCATCCTGCTAGCTATGTTACGGCTTTGCATATATGTGTGTGTGAGTGTGTGTCCCATCTTTCTCACCTTAGCAGACGTCTCGTACCATCCCACGAAGCCGTTCTCCTGGCAGAACTGCTCCATCTTTATTCCGTTATTGGTCAGTACGTCCCGGCCCTGGTCACATTTATTAGCCAGAAGCACAGTGGCTACATGTTTCCCATTGGCAAGTGTCAGTTTGGAATCCAAGTCCTCCTTCCATTTGGTGACGGCCTCAAAGGAGGCGGGCCTTGTGACGTCAAACACAATGAAGGCGCCCATGGCCTCGCGGTAGTACACTCGGGTCATGTTGCCAAACCTCTCCTGACCTGGAAGATACACACAGAAAAAGGACACAGGTGTATGGACGCAAAAACATTTTTATCTGTAGGTCATTCAGGTTACTGCTGCACATAGAAAACATTCATCTTCACATTTTGTGTCCTTCACAGGAGATGGGCCACAAGCTGAAAAATGCTGCAAGTCATGTAGCTTCACCTCTGCAGCAAATAGACACAGTGGCTCAAATCTGAGTCATCTGATTTACTCATTTTATCATAGTCCTGTCTCATATGTGCTACCATGCAAGCATTCCCGACATACCCCTTTCTCCACTCTCTCAAATACACACATACACACACACGCACACATACACAAACACACACACAGATACATACACATACACATAATTATATGCATGTTCCTACCGTTAAAAAAGAAAAAGAGAGATTAGACATAGACACAGATAGAGGCTGGATGAGAGGAGGGTTGGGGCGTCTTTGGTGTGTGTGTGTGTTTGTGTGTGTGCCTTGCTGTGAACTTTCCTGTAAAAATTCCTGAAGGTAAAATTAATTCGATAAGCCTCGTTGGAATGTTGTGTCCACACTGATTTTCCCATCCATAAACTCTGCTCGAGCACCATCAGTACCAGCCTCTCGATTAGCGTGAGGACAAGATGTTTTCGCACTGTGGACGAACCACAAACCTAAAGGGGTCCTTCACTCTCAAGTCTGCATTGTGGTGAAGGGTTGCTGCGTTCAGCCACGTATGAACACTTTCTGTTCCCCTTCTCTCCTGCACAGGTGGATCAGAGCGCAGGGTCAGCTGAAGACCAGCTGGGAGGAGGGGAGGGGGTCTGCTTCAAGGACATACAGTATCAGAACCTGTGTTTTTTTTTGTACCACAGTACAGCATTTCCTTATTAATCCATTTTTTCCAGGTTAGTTCCATTAAGATCAATGATGTTTTCTTCAAGGTAAACCTGGCTACTACTGCTGCATAAAAAGCTACAGACACGCAACAATAAACGATAAAGGAAGCAAAGAAAAAATATATTCACTAAGGTGTAACAGGACTTATTATACCTGTAAACACAGACAAGTACTACCTGTTTTATTCACCACTATATCCATGAGAGGTTTAATATGAGACAGGGAGACTGAATCCTTCAGTTTCAAATCTTTTAAAGGCTTTTCCAAGTAAAAGAAGCAGAGCATTTACAAGATTTCTTCTCTAACAATGAAGCCACATCTTGGGATATCAGAACATAGCTAACATCAGACTTCTGCGGGATCAAATATACATGCAAATTTAAGATGCAAGTTTATCTTATATTTTTATAATCGTGCTGGGGTTTTTACAGTTTGTCACTGAACCGTAAAAAAGTAGGAGAAACGAGACTGCTTCTGGCCTTCAAAACTGTGCGACCTTAATGGTCTCGGTTTAATCCCACTGAAGCATATTAGTTTTTTCATAGCAGTTAAAGAGGATGTTTAAAGTTCTACTGTAAAACTGCTTTTAAAGCTTCAGTATTATCCATAACATTAAATATGAATGACTTAAAAGGCAGTAATTTAAGTTCTTCTCTTTTGTATAATTAAATATGAGTTTTGTTAATAACTTCTTCGGGACTGTGCCGGTGTAGTTTGATCTAATTTTACTGACTTTGGCTACATGAGCAAACAGCAACAAACCCCTGTAATCACATTTGGTTCATATGATAAACTCTGATATTATCTCTCTGAAACTGGGCCTTTCGAACACATTAAAAAAACACAGATAAACTGTTTAACTTCAGTGTTAAACTGTGTGTTAATGTAGGACCCATGTGCTCGTAGTAAGAGGCTTTGAGAGTATTAATATTCAGGGGCTTTGAGTGTAAACGGTTTCATTAATAGGGATGAAATGTGGCTGTAATTCAGCAGAGGAGAGGTTCAAATCAACTGGATGTTCTAGCCACTGACTTAAACTGCTCAATGTGTGTATTTATGTGATTTCAAAAGGGTGAACAAGATATAAAAAACTCCAGTCTCACTCATATCTTCATGCTATCCCCCTGTGAAACTGGCCCTGTCACCCTGTCAGCCCAGGCCAGAAAAATGGGAGCCAGAAAAAGAATAGTTGAAGTTACGTGTCTTGGGAAACACACAGAAACAGCGAATGATTTATTACATCTGTGGCATGAGAAAAACTTCAGTCCATCATCGAATCCCAAAACAAACCCACAGCAGTGCCAGAAGATATTTTTATTCAATTATTAAGAAGGGCAATTTTATCTTCACATGTCCTTTTTACGATCCAAGCGAAGAACCCATACAATCTGAAAACTAAGATCAACAATTTAGGTTTCAAACCTCGAGGCTTCCTTAACTTCAGGGTGAGAGTATTGAGCAGCACATACAGCACAAACCTACGGCAGTTTTCTCTGAAGGAGACGCTCATCCTGAGTTCACAACAAAAGCTTTCTGTACACAAGAGCTCGGGCCTCAAATCTCACTCACATGAGTTTGAGACACATGACTGCTTGCGCCTACTGGAGAGGGTGCACAGGAGGGGAGAGAGCAGCAGGTCAGAGGATTCTTCTGAACCTCAGCCGACACTCATGTGAGATGAGACCACTGTAGCCTTTAGGTTTGTTATCTGAGAAAGCAGCACGGCATTCAAAGGCCCTTATTGTTTCTCATTTCTGTGTTTTCTAATGACAACCAAATGCAAAAAAATGTAAGATCTTGCTGAGTGTATTTGTCTGATTTCTATTAGAAATGTCTCATTACACTTTATAGAAGACATGATCACCTAAAAAGTAACTTAACTTGTTTTCAGACATCATATCTTATCTAAAGCAATCTTAACAAGTGGAATTTTACTTGTTTCACTGGCGGATTTTATACTTAATACAGGCAAAAAAAAAAAATCCTTGTACTGATTTCTTCCATCTTATTTTTTCTTGAAGTGGCTTCTTTCCAGTCTAAATACTGACTTTTCACTAATAACTGTGACATTTCCACTGTTTGAGTGGAGTCTTTTCTGAACCACAATAAATGTTTGCAACATACAAATAGTATGAAATACATACTGTATGTAAAAACTCAAGAATATTCAGTACCATATAGGTGAAGTTTGCCACGCATGAAAGATTAGGGAGTGGCCACTAGAGGCAATGTACAATTAATGTTATGCAAAGACTTAATGGATTTTTGTGTGAATAAATTCATGTGAAATTAAAATACTTGACATGTTTCATGATTTCATGGTAAGCTGGTGAGCTCACATTGGCTCTAAACTAGTGAAGAAAAAGATAATATTTGAGCTGATAGGGTGATTTATACAAATGACCATAAAATAATCACAATGGCTGACTGTTGCCATGGGTGCTCTCTTATGTCACGATGCTCAGTCGTTAAGTCACATGACAGCAAGGATGAAAAGTAAGACTTACTCTTTTTCTTAAGAGTAATATTAATTAAATCTTGTGAAATCTTAAAAGAAATCCTCACCACTGTACTTCCATACTTGATTAAGCTTTAGAGACAGTTTGCTAATGAAATGTAAAGGGTCATGATCAATAAAAACACGTTATAAGTGATGTTGGCATCTTAGAAGAAACTTTTCTCATGACTTCTCTCAGTGTGTGTTATGAGTGTGTCTGTGTGTCAAGTGTATGTGTGTGCGCGTGTGTGTGTGCATGTGTGTGTGTGTTTCCAGTAAATGTAAATAAGGAGAAATGTGCAGCCATGGGTGCACATGAGGCTGGCACACAGAGAAACATTAATAGAGGACAACCCAAAGTTATCTCTCTCTAAAAATGCTTAAATAACAACTGTGACGAAATGGTCTCATGCTCATTCCTTGACTTTTTATCTCTGACCTCAAACTATCTGAAAAAAATACGCAACTCTATGACGCCGATTATATCTGACTTGAAATAACTTGTTGTTTCTCCTCAAGGAAAACAGTGTTTAGTTTCCATTTGAGCAGCAAGCCTCTGATAAATGTGTCATTTCTATTTGGAAAGCTTTGCCTCTAACCTAAAATTGCATGCATAAAGGATGGGAAAATTGATTTTTATAATAACAACCTTGTTGTGTTATTTTGAGGCAGATTCATTCAATCATGTTGCGTTTAAAAAAGAAAAAAACATAATTAGAAACATCATTTCCTCCAGGACTACAGCTTGTCACTGACATTAATGGATTCACAAATGCAGCCTCAAGCTAATTTGACTAAAAACTCATATTAAAACTAATTTGACTTAAAGGTCAAAATAGCTAAATAGACTGGGTTGATTTATTTAATTGTCTATCAAAACATTTTCCATTCTCAGCTTCATATGAAAAGCAAAACGACAAAACAAAATTCATAACGACTTCCTGAAGATTTTTTTAACTAACAAACTAATATTCATCTCTTTATATTTTTTTAATAGGCTATTTACTCTTCTTTTCCACATGAAGAAAACATGTCCAAACTCCTACTCAAAGGAAAGTGAATTAAAGAAACCACCCTCTGAGATCTGAGGAGAAGTTTGAAGTTCCCGTTATTAAATTTCCCATAAGTTTGCCCTGCTGTATATCTGCTTATACGTGCGAGTCGTGCGTAAAAGTTGCTCCGTACCTGCAATGTCCCACAGCTGTAAACGCACCGTCTCCTGGTCCCAGTTGAGGACTTTGAGTGCGAAGTCCACACCGATGGTGGCTCGGTAGTTTGGGCTGAAGTTGTGATGGACATACCGCTTGATGATGCTGGTCTTGCCGACGCCGAGGTCCCCTATCACAAGGATCTTATAGAGATGCTCCTTTTGGTGGTTGTTCTGCATGGCGAGCGAGGAGGGCGAGAGCTGAGCATGAATCCACCGTAATGGAGAGGACCGGGGGATGAAAGGGGAGACGCACAGGGCAGCGCAGAGGGAACTGAGGAGAGCAGGGACTAAGGGAAGGGGAGGTGAGGTACGTCCTGGCCTACAGAGGGAAGCAGAGCAGAGACGTCTGGACCTTGTGACTTACGCAGGGGAGCTGCCCTGGGAGTGCATGCTGGGATGTGTTTAAAAACCTCCAAAATGGAGAGGAAACATTGCCATGACCTAAAGTTTTTAGTTTTAGTTTTTTAGTTTTACTCAGGTACCTCTCCCTCCTCTTCTTTCTGGAGAGTAGAGTAGAAGTAGCATTACACAGCAGGGGTCAAGTACCTCACAATAGTACTTAAATTCAGTAATTTAAAATTCCTATTCATAATATATGGCAGAAATTGAAAAAAAAATGTGAGTAATTTTTATTGGTGTAAAATCTCCTGAAAATATGAATAATTGTGTATTCAGTTGCTTAGATTGAGCCTTTCATGTCTATGGAGGGCGCAGGTCTTCTTCAAAGGAGTTTCTACAGAAGCCCAAAAAGGACAAACCAAACATTGCAAAGAGGGGGTCTCTTGTTTGATGCAAGTTCTCCACCGTCATGCCTTTACACACAGGCTTTAGAGGGGGGGAGAGGGCGATTCAGTCAGGTGCATTCTGTTATTTCACCACTAGATGCCACTAAACTGTGCACACTGTACAATGTAATTTTTACTCTTCATCAATGTAAATAATGGCAGCCCTTTCTGCTTTGAAAAACTATAAAGAAAGACTTACAAGTAAAAGAGCTCTGGCTGTTCTTTGAATCCCACATACACTGCTACAATGCTTTAGCATCTTTTGGTTTCTTGTGTCTTCTAATTCTGTATTTTTTAATGTTGCTCTCAGAATTTTGCTAGTTATAAAACTGCTGATAAAAGTAAAAAAGAAAACCCAAACAAACAAGTGAAATAAATAACAGCAGAAAAATCGATCTGAAATAGTTTTCTTTGTTTTACACACAAACAAAACGCACAGCAATTTTGAAAAGCTTTTATTCTGTCAAATTTAAAAAGAAAATAGTGCAAATCTTTCAATATGATGTAAAAGCTTAATTCCGTACACTAAAAGGGGACAGAATAAAAGGCACAAGGAACAATCAGTCAGATCCTTAATTAATTGATTAAGAAATCCCTTCAAGAATGCTCCACAGGGAAACATGGCAGTCATGATTTGAGTTTGATGCAAGGACAAAAGATACACAGTTCTCCCTGAGACAAAGAAACAAGGTGACTTGATTGAACAAACACAAAGACTGATTTCTCAGCTTTCAGCTCCCTTTTAAATGTTGAAAATTATTTCTCACAGTATGTATCACTTCATTTTGATTCCAAGTTTGTGATGGCAGTAATAGCTTCAGAGCAATTGTTCGCAGCTAAGAAAACAATAAAAAACTACAGAAAAATGAAACAGACTTTTAAATCACTAATTATGCATAAAATTGATGAAGGATGATCTCTAGTTTTACAGCATTCAGACGGGTGATATGATAAAATCTTTCACAGCTGGGTCTTTCCCTTCATTTCCTTTTCTTGCCAAAATCCAGGGTTTTTCTGTGCAGTATCCATGACCATTCTAATGTTGTGCTTATTGGAGTTTTGAGGAAGAAGACAGATGCTACCCATGAGAAAAAAAAATGCTGATTATGGTTTGGAAACAGCTGAGTTACATGTGGATTAAATGGAAGGCCTGTGCACACCTGGTATCAACATGCGTCTGGGTGATCTGATCACAAGTGGACAGATGTGAATGTCCCCTAAAAACATTGAGGACACAATGAGATCTGATTGATCAAGATGGTCTCAGAGGTGGTCTGGGGTGCATATGGCCACATTCTTTTATCGGTGATTATGCAAATGTTTCCAGCGTTACTTTGAAGGACGACCAGCTGTCCACTTGTGATTGAATCAGCCAAGACATATATTTATGTCAGGTGTTAACAGTAACTAAATTGGAGTCTCATCAAGACGCCTATTTTTTCCCGCTTTGAGTTCACCTCCTCTACAGTTTGGGGATGGGGTTGGCTGCGACTGCGATGCTCTCGATAGCACACTCATCACTTCCTCTGCGGATTCGGAAGTAGCCATCCTCTCCCCAGCCGGTGCCCCAGCTGTTCTTGATAATCCAGTACTTCTGCCCCGTCTTGTGGCAGTGGCCGTAACCCACCAACAGCACAGCATGGTTGGTCAGCTCGAAGGGATTGAAGTTGTCGGCGAAGAATGTGTGATGGTAGATGCCTTCTTTGTAGTTCATGAAGTCTGGGTAGACCTGTAGAAGGAAAGGGACAATTTACTTTTCATTTTTGATCTTGTGTAAGATTTATTTTAAAAATGCTTTTAGAAAACAAAATCTCAACAGTGGAAATCTTTCCTCAAATATTAGTGAGAAGGGACTTAACAAGTTTAACTTAAACACTAGAAACTGCCTGTATTGGAATAGTCGTTTGGAAATAGTGAGCAGATGTTTTACCTCGAAAGCCACTGCCATGGGTCCATTCTTGACCAGCTCCAACATCATTGCTGTCTCACTGCAGCCCCCGTAAAACCCACCAACGTAGTGGTAATCGGCCGTGTACATGCGTCCACAGTTTTGAGGAAGGCCACATGGGGAGTCCTTTGCAACATATGGAAAGCACGACTCGTCCACAATGCCGAAATCCTGCGCATACTTCCCGATCAGGTACGGGAACCCACCGTCACATCCTTAAAGGGGTGAGATGAGTTAAATCCAGTTTGTTCAATGGGTACAAAATTCAGATTATATAATTGATAAATCATAAATTATAAATAAGAAATTCTCTGCAAATAGTGCTAAGACACCTTTCCATGACTGTTGTGTCTGACAACTTCATCAATTCTATCAAATACACTGTGCAAATTTTCTAACCGCTGCCCAGCTCACATCTGCAATACTCTGCTAAGCTATTTTTTATATAAATAGGAGTTAATTTGAAACAGAGTCATGCTTTACCTTGAGAATATTCAGAGCAGGATACGACTTGTTGCGGGCTGAAGACGGGGTTTTCAGTGTTGTTGGTGAGGATTCGCACACGAGCTTCCAACATTCCCATGGTGGCAAAGGAGTAGCAGCTACCACACGATGCTGAAACAGAGCTTCAGTTAAATCACACTGCTTTGCAGTACAATGGCACTTGAATAAATCCTCACTTTGTAAAGCCTGTGATAATCAGTTTTTGTTAATTACTGGTCATTGAACTGTAATTAGTGTTGGTGTTTTAGTAGACAGCACTACATTAAGAGGTACCTCTAATATTCTGTGCTTATTTTCTGTTAATAAAGTGAACAAAAGATCAAAGAACACTTTAGAAATAATGTGACACAGCAACAAAAACATTAGTGACCTTTAAGGTAAACTCGCACATGCAAGTCGAGGGTGACAGTGTTTTTTCATCAAACCAGCTCTGGTGCTTGAACCACTTTGGATTTTAATAATACATGATGTAAACAGCACCTTTCCTTTTTTTTAAGCTTGGTCGCATTAGCTGTTAAGACGTATCCTTGTTGATAACTTTAACAAGCCAGACCAGTTTGAACTGAATCCTAAAAATTTTTGTGAACTGAACTAAACTCAGCATACATCCGCCTAGCTAGTAACATTAGTGGCTTAAAGGGCTTCTATTGAAACACTTCAGCCCTCTCCAGATCCTTAAACCCAGCCCTACAGAGGCCCTCTCAGACACTCAAAATACTCAGCACGCATAATCTCTTCACTCACACACCAGGCTGTGCAGAAACACAGAGGAGAGCAGAGAGCAGACCTGCCAAGAGGGAAACAAAGTAGCTGGTGAGCTGCTGTTCAGTGTCTGTTCTTACTGACAGCTGCTCAAGTGTAAAAGGTCCAGCTTTGTCTGCCTCTGATCCTGCAGGTCCTCTGATTTATGTTGCCTGCATCACTGTATGCACCATTTGTCTGATGTCAATTGTGCACAGGCAAACTTTACTACAGAAATTGGTGGCAAAGATTATTTTACCTAATTAATTTTAAAGGTCAGCACTAAACAGTAAAGAATATTGGCTTTTTTTTTAAGGTTTCTGCAAGTCAACAACTGAATGTCACCTTGGTTTCTCACGGGGCTGACGAAATTTACGCCGTCAACGTTTCTCCAGTCCCAGTGCTCAGGGAGATTTGCTGCCATCCTGGCTACCTCAGCTGTCACAGGCACAGGGCGAACACGCCTAGAGCCAAAATAAGAGAATTGCATTTGAGTCAGAAGGGCATTTTACATCAGATATTTTGCATTTTCAAACACAGTTTCACAGAAAAACATTTACTATGGAAATCAATAATAAATGTAATATTCAATGAAATATTTGAAGGTTTTAACCAATGACACATCTCAACAATAAGGACTGCCACTAATATACCATGATGCACCTGTAAAACTCATTGCCCTGTCAGTGGTTAAAAAAAAATAATATGCACACCTTTATACATAAAAGTAAGCCATCTTACTTTTTTCTCATTTTTGTCAATAGTAGACTGAGTGTGCTGATTGCTGTCTTGCAAAAACATGGTGGCTATGTAAAGACAGTTATGAGCTAAAGTGCAAGCAAAAGTTTCAATTATCTTGGAAACAGGACTTTGGTTGGGCAGCATTAGAGGATGTGTGTGAAACTTCAGCTGTGTTTTGTGGAGTATGGCGAGAGTTAGAGAAAAAAGAGAATGAAACTAGGTAGTTTTAAATTAGAAAGATATTAAAATTTGTACATTAGTAAAAATTCACTTTCGACATTTAGACTTTTGACCCATTTGACCAATGGGACAAATGAAAAACACATTAAAGCTGGTGAGTTTGATTACTATGCAGACTGACTGACTGTGAAAACTATGCATTTATTTCAGTAAAAATAACACAAAGGGTCATATCGTCCTTAAAAACAATAACATTATATGATAATGAAATCCTTACGGGGATAAGAAGTAATCACATGACCTTTAAGACTCATCTGTTGAGTTATCAGAACCAGTTATTTGCACAGAAACAGTGCCATGCACCTCCAAACCTACTGAACTGATGAACTCCACATTACAGAGAGGTAAGTATAAATACTTACATGGGGATACGAGAGGCAGGCCCTCCTGCTCGGTACTGCAGCTCCTGCAGGGTGTACATCTCATGCTCTGCGTAGTGCATGGCCTTCCAGGATTGCTGGACTGAGTTGATGGCGGCAATGAAGTCCAGGTTTTGTTTGTATGGCCTCTGTTGCAGCCTGGAGGGTTTGCAGTGCCGCATGTAAGGTTTTTGTATTGCTTTTCGAAATATGTATTTATAAAAATATATAATATGTATTATATTATTATACATATTATAATATATATAATTATATATATATATATTAGGGCCGGGACTTTAACGCGTTAATTTCGATCAATTAATTATAAAGATTTTAACGCGATAA
>JAQMCX010000053.1:9805979-9842862 GCA_029814765.1 Acanthurus leucopareius | reverse complement strand
TTCGATTAATTAATTACAGACCCTATAATTAACGCGATTAAAAATTTTAATCGAGTCCCACCACTAATATATATATAGTATATACAAACAGAGTTCAAATATGTGATCAGTGTTATTTGATGAACATATACATGAACTGCCTTGACACGATACATGTGACAGTAACAGACGGTTAAAATAATACAGAAGTGCAGCAATAATTTTGCTATTAAGATAAACTTGAATGACTGAACTTGAATGAAGACCTAAAGATTCAGCGTGAAGTATTTAGGAAGAATTTAAGGCAGACCTGAATTCACTGTTTAACCAAGCGTGTGTGTGTTGCATGTTTAGCAATGCTTTGTTTTTTAATGTCAGACATATCCTAAGTAAATTCAGATTTCAGGGTTACTGAGGATGGGTATGACGTCAATAGTACTATGAAAGCAAAGTAAGATGATCAACAAACCCTGCACTAAGATTCTAGGTATAAAGTCTTTACATTTTGGGAATGTACAGACCATCACGGCTTACATACCTGCTGTCAAAAAGTGGTTTGTAATGTGTTCGGGGTGGCACAGCTTTCACTCTCTTCCCTACAAAACAGGCCCAGTTGTGACCCAGGACGTCATGGGCCCACCCTGGCAGGGTCTGGTCACAGTAGCTGGTCACCTTTGGTCCATCCTGAGAGTACTAAAGGTAAAGTAACACACTCAGGTTATGACTTGTTGTCCAAAATAGAACTAGGTCATGTTAGTTTATGCAATAAAACACTCAGGATTGACAATGCACCTGACTTAACATCAGATTACACCATAAAACAGAAAGCGATTTTCAGTTGTGCGTTATTTAGATAACTACTGAGTCACAAGTTTCTCTCTAATTCCCACGTTAACCTAAAACTGGTCCAGACAATGAGGAAGTTGAAGTAGACGTGGATAACTTACATTAATAGCATTTTATGGCACTTCCCTAAACTCGATGTCATGTGAGAGTCAGAAGTAACACATGACCGACTGATAAATTTAACAGCCACTTTAAAATATCTCCATAAAATTTCAGTCTTGGTGTTATGCATACTCTTTCATAACAAATAACATCTCTTAAGATAAACAAAAAGGAAACTGAGTGACGGTAAAACTAAAAAAGACAAACTAGGTAACCATCAAGCCTCAGTGCATTTCCAATTAGCACTGAAGTTCTTAATGTTTGGAAAGATGATAAAATTTATATTTACCTGGACTAACTAAAATGAACAGTGCACAACACAGGCTGAATTATAATTACTTAATGGGTTATTAGGTAGCTTGCAGCAGTAGTTTTTGTGGAAGAAGAACCTGACCAGTCAGGTATAAGCACATTTCGAATAGCAAAATACTGAAATGGTCAGTTCTCAGACATGTATAGTGCAGCTTTTTTACCTTGAAGAAGCCGAACCATTTGTAATCATTGATGACCACTTCAAAGCCCTGGTTGTAGATGAGGGTGAAGAAGCCAGTGTGTCCCAGCTCATCTGTAGCTACAGACAGTTTCTCCAGGGTCACAGTCACTGTGCTTACACCTGTAGCTGAGGAGTTAACAAAACAACATATAAAATACAATCAATTGCAGGGAATGGTTTGAATATGATCAATTTTCAGATTTATTTCCAATTATCTACTGTACAAAAGAAAGGTTAGCCCATTGCTTTTAAAATAGAATATAAATATAACAATCTGAAAATAATTATCATGTAACATTATAGAGCATATTGGGAGCTACTGCCTATATATCATACATTATATTAAGCTATTTTTCAGGTTTGGGAATGATATTTTATATCAGTGGCTAACATTTAATGTAATGTAGTGGAGTTTGTTTAAAGCTTCACATGTGTAGACACTTGGTAGACAACTATTAAGTCACACAGGACATGGCATAGTAGGCAAATAGTGTATGTTGTACAAATTTAGAGCAAGGAAAGGTTGTATTCAACCCATGTGCAGGTTCCCATTTCAGATAAGAAAAAAGTTATTTTATGATATGGTCCCCATCTGCACCGAAAATCTACAAACTACAGGCCCAAACATGTCACCTGATTCCCAAATTGCGAAACCTCAAGTGTTGTTATGTCTGACTGGTCTCTTGTTTTGGTCTTTTGTTATTGGTCATTTACCTTCAGCGGAGCAGTTGACCGTCTTGTCGTGTCCTCCTTTGGACACCTGGAACACCCAGGTCCCCAGCAGGTCCTCATAGGTGCAGTTGGCCGGTGTGTCCCCCCAAGACCCTTCGACCCACAGCAGCAACACACACACTAACACACCGCTAAGCCTCATCTTCACACACAGCTAGCCTACCCGCCTGCAAACACACACTCACACACTTATAATTCAGAACTACGCAGCCACGTTTGCGTCTTCTGAGAAAGGCCTAAAAGTTGACTTGGTCTGCTACTTCAGAACTAATTACCCAATACTGACTTCCACTTTACCTCCTACGTCTGTCCTCTGCCCGCTTTTATGCAAACTGTAACTTTGTACAAAGATCATTATTTCAACTTGTACGGTCAAGATAGTTCACTGACGGCCAACAGCAAAACGCACATGCGCACGATTAGCTAGCAGTGTAGCCAGATAGCTTGGCAGTGTAAGAGTCCCAATGTAAGCAATATTTTACAATACTGGGACTATTAAGAAAGTATTTCGGGAATATCAGCTCATGTTTGTTAATTTAATGAAATACATGCAAGTTCTCGAAACGTAAGAGTAACTCGGACGTGACTTTTACACTCTTTCACTTAAACCATGTCTACATTGACTTTAGCGAACAAGGAAAAACACAACTTTGTAATCTCGCGTTCACTTGTTCTTTGTGTGTTTTTCGCTTTTTGGTTTCGGTTTCCTTGTCATATGACTTGCCAGCTGCTGACATGCGCAGTAGACTTGAGAAAAGACCTGAATCCAGCAGTTTATTGGAGGAAGTATCGAAAAATCGGAAGAAAAGCAGGATCAAGGATAGGTCAGGAACTAGGAGGGTATATGGCAATGTGTGAAAACGTTGCCAATCTGTCACATGAGTAGTCAATAATGCTATAATGAGAATTCCGTAATATTTTATGCTTATCCCAGTAATATTTGTTCTCAAAGTTAAACAAAGTGGCATATCACATGACATTAAAAATTACTTTCCACTTATATCTTAACTAATTTGAAGGACAACATATTTGAATTATAACTAGTCTTATTATCTGTTGACTCATCTCTGCTCTTTCAACTGTTTCTGTCTGTAGATTACTAATTTTTAATGCCTTGTCCGTACATACACAGGTATTTATCGAAATGTAGATTTTGGCCTTTTATACACACACAAATGTAGTTATAGGTTGCTGAAGAGGGATCTTTCTGAAAACTCCAGCCAGGGTGAAGATGCAGAGACTGTTTGCAGTGTTAACATGTAGCAAAGGAAAAGGGAGTTTTTGGCCCACGATGACAAAAATATAGACATTTCTATGTAGGTGAGGGACTAGGCTTAAGAGAGTGTCCTGCATTGGGTGTTTTTTGTCTGGGTGATTTTTATCTGGGAACTGTGCGTTCAACATGCAGGTTTTTTTTCTCTGCTTAATGTCTGACTATTACAACAAGTGACCAGTTGTTTGATTTGAAAATTAGGGCTGACCCAAATGCTAATGCCATTTCCTGCTGCAGCTCCCTCCACTACCACAGTTTCTTGAGGCTACTCCTGTCAGCAATGAGGCAAATTTATCATGATTATTTAGTGTCTGAAATAGTACATTAATTAACTGCTCACTTTAGAGTAACAACTTTCCATCATTTTACAGAGTAATAGTAATAAATGAGTGGAAATGTTAAGATTTCACACAGAGCCCAGATTTCTGCAATGAAAAACAACTGGTAACATTTTATGGTTTAATTTCTGAGGTTTTGAGGATCCATTAAGTTCAGTCAACAGCAATTTACAAAGGAGTCATATGCCAGCCAAACCATGTGATGGCTGGAGAGGTCATAAATGTGTCCACATTTAGCCATTTATCTAAGTTATTCATATCACTTCATAATTTCCCATTGCATGTTATGACTGTGCATGCACATTTGCAAACCCTAATCATTGGTGGAGATCTGTAATTCGGTCACTTGGTAACTGAAACATTAACAGAGTCTTGTGATGCCCCATGTGATGAGCCAGAAAGACCAAATGGTATCACATCATCAGGCGCAGGTGACATTGGGATCAGCAGCAAATCACTTTACTCAGAGGAGATCTGGGGTTGCTCCTGGAAGGGTCTTTGAGTGTTCAAACCAACAAAGCCCCTGAAGTGACCTTCTCCATTTGTTAAAGTATCAGGGCCATAAGGTCTTATTGATCTAATTTGCCAGTTCATAGTCTTGTTTATGATGTTGTGTTGTTCCCCTAATCCTTGTGGGGGAATTCTCTTCTCACCTGTCTCTGAAGGGAGATCAGAGAGTCAACTTGCCTGTTTGTTTTTGTGTGTGTGTGTGTCTGTGTGTGTGTGTGGCTGTATCCCAAAAGGTCTGCAGTTAAAGTGGTTAAAGAGCTTATTTTAGCCAGCGGACACTTAAGGGAAGTGCTGGAGGCTTTGATCACCATGGTAACCATGACATAAACTGACTCATCTCCTTGACAGACCATAATAAGCACTCATCTGAAGAAGGGACTGAAGAGGTATTAGTCATGCAGTCTCATTAGTGCCATTACCATGTGTTTGTGTGGAAGTGTGTGTGTGTGTGTGTGCATTAGTGTGGGCACGTGTATGTCACTGCATTTATGTGACTGTGTGTGTGTGTGTGTGTGTATAAGCTGGTGTTCAAGTGTGCCTATGCAATCATGGAAAATAGCAGAGCAGGGAGCAGAGAGAGACAGAGACGGAGGGATGATGTTATGAATGTTAACAGCCTGAGCCCACTGAGCTCGCTCTAAGAGTGACTCATTGAAACTCGTGTTTCAATCTTGATATTGTTCTCGCTTCCACTGGCAGGAAATTAAAACTCAAGCGACTTTCAGTTCTGCTATATTGGCACCCACAGATTTGTTCCCTGCTTGGTTTCTTTGCTCTTTCTCTCCATCACACTCTCTCTTCCTCTGTCACGCCTTTTGGGCTCCTCTCTGCTTAGTATGTTTTGCTGTTGCTGTTGTTTTTCTCTATAACACTGACTGGTGTCCTTGTGCATGTCGGTCCAACACGCACACACACACACACACACATACATGCAGGCTTAGGGTCTGCTTCATATACACACAGACACACTACTTGTTGGTGAACTTATATGCCCATTCAATTATTTTCTTCATAATCTCTACTTTCAATTTGGTCTCTAAATGCAAAAAAATGTAAAAAACACATCCATCACAGTTTCCCAGAACCATTTCCCATTTGTCACCTTTAAATATTTTGTCTACAACAAAAAAAACATTTACAATGGCCTAACGAAGAGAAAGCAGCTCATCCTCTCATTCACTGAGCTGAGAGCAGAAAATAGCTGGCATTTTTGCTGGAAAAATGATTTTATTGACTAGCTGTTTCAGCGCTGGTTTGCATGCAGGTACTTGCCTGTGAGTCTGTGCACTTACAGGTGTATAGTATGTGTGTGAGCATAATAAACAAGCCTCCATGAATACCACCCTTTGTTGTATTCCCCAAACAGTTTTTCACTCCCTACCACATAAATCCCTTCTACCAAGACTGCAGCATCCATTTGAGCCTAATCATTCCAGCATTTTGTAGAGGATAATATTCCATTTATGTAAATTTAAACTCCAAATGTATCACTGAATTTAACACAGTGTAGTCTAGAAATGTTTGTAGCTGGTAAATTCAAAATAAACATCTAGAATTATTATGTTTTAATCATAATTTATTAATATGCTCTTTAAAAGCCATTCCACTCCTCATGTTGCTCAAGTTTCACCAAAAAACTTTCAGTCTACGTGTTAATCATGTTTTATTTACACTTGATGAGCACTTTATGATGAGCTGAGAGTTTAAACTGTTTGTATTGTGTCCAACATCTATTAGCAGTGACCATATACTGCTTTTTCTGTGCTTTCTCATCTACAGTCAGAAAAGGGTGCAAGAGCTGTTTTTGCATTACCGTAAGTTGGATGTGTGGGTGGAGCCTCTGCATTAGAGAGTGGGGTTGGCAACTCCGGCCTAGTGGTGTTAACGTTACACACTTCACATTTAAATTATGTCCTCTGGAGTGGCTTCATGGTCAGTCTCCCTCAGCCATACGCATATATCTAAACACAAAAGAGTCAAGCGCTGTGGAATGAAATGTCTTCACCCCTCTCATACATATGTCCATGCCCACACATACATACTATTTATATTTATGTAGCAAATATGTACGTCCATGCACATGCACGCACAGCCTGACACCGACTGTTAATCACATGCTGACACTTCGTGCCCACATGGACTTTATTTATAGAGCTAACGTAGCATTTACATGGCAACAAACATCCCTTAACATTGATTACAGTGAATGTATGTTGTGGGATGCTGTACATGGATTCCTCACTGTGCTACGTGGTTTTTGAGTTCCTTCTTTTTTAATGCCATGGAAATAGTCACACTCTCACTCCAAATATATTTTGCAAGCAAGTCAAATGAATAGTCGAAGATATTCTTATAGGGCCCTACGGTGGAACAGTTCACTGCTCAATAAATGGGGGCTGTAGAGGGAAAAATTAAATGTTCTCTTGTGCTAAGTCTCTGGGTCTTTATTTTCATTTGTTATATCACGTTATCAAATGAATAATTTGAATTTTCAATCAGATTTTTATCCACTACAAACATTTATGGATGATATTTTTATTGTCTTTGTTGATGTGTTTTATGCAAAAAAAAAAAAAAAAGATTTGGGGTTAAAGGAGTAGTTCAACTTTGAAATCTGGTAAACAATCTTCTTCCTTTCTTGGCTCTCTTGAGTTTGCTTAGCTTAGCATAAAGACAGAAACAGGGAAAAAAAAACCTAGTCTCGGTCTAACCGAAGATAAATCTGCCTTTCAGTTCCATTTAATACATTTTATCTTTCATCAAAGAGTCTTTCCATCATAGTGAGGAAAACAACCTGCAGTGCCTTCAGGAAGTAACTCTAAAGGTGCTAGTTGGTGGATTACCTTCAGACAGAGCTTGGCTAGCTGTTTCCCTCTGCTTCCAGTCTTTGAGCCAAGTCAGGCTAATTAGCTGCTGACTGTAGCGTTACATTGACCATACAGAAATGAGGGCAGTATGAATCTTCTGATCTCTGTAAAAGAAAGTTACTGTGCAGCTGCTCACAAGCCTCAAAGGAAGCAGGAACTCCTGCACCAGAAACTAAGAAGAAAGAAATATTATTGTTTCACTTTAATGCGTTTTTGCAGTGTACATCTTTCAAGCAATTATCCATTGCTCTCAACAGATTACTTATGTCTATAAGGTTATTTTGTGTCATTCACTTGAGGCAAGTTAAGCATTGCACAACCTGGATACCTAGATATGTTCTTTTATATAGTGATATAAGATTGTAAACTAGAAATATGGTCTATATAGCAAGTGTAAATAAGTAAGTGTAAATGTAAAAATGCTGCAGAAGACCAAAGTTAATATTGATGCACTTATTTGAATAAACCCATCAGTGACTGAGCAGAGGTGATGAATGTTTATGAACATTTTCCCTCAACTGTAATAGACTATTTTCTACTTGGCAGTCTTTTATTTTTATTTTTTCCTTTTTTCATATTCCTGCTGTTTGCTTATTTCCTTTTCATCCCTTCCATTTAGTTAAATAGCGGGTCATTTGCAACCATTTGGCGATTTCATTTTGAAGAGAGCAATTTCTGTCTCGAGATTTAAAGAAAAATGAAAGAAAAGAATGACTGAGAGAAGTGTCAGAAGGGAATAAAAGCAGGTGGTGAATTTGAGAGACTAGGTGGAGATGAGGAGAGGGTATGAAAGACGGCGGGGTGATTTTATTGTCTTGACCCATCTTGACCTTCAGTTAAATGAGTGAAATGTGTTTTGGGGGTGACTCATAGCAGAGCTGTATCATGCTGTGATAGTGGCTGCCTCGTCAATGTGACACTGAAGGAGACAGAGGGGGAAGCAAATATCACAGGAGCTGCCGTATCAAGGTGCCGTCTAGCAGCTCCCACTGACTGAGCTCAACATGTAGGCCAGAGACTCACAGACTGTTGAGTTCAGTTTAAGTGGGCGAATCAATGGGAGTTAGTCCAACTATTTCAGGATTTTTAAAAAAAAGAAAAAACAACACTGGATACTGGAAACTTAAGGTTCATCTTTCATTCCAACAAATTACTTGCTCACTTTTGCATGATGGTTTCTGCAATGGTTATGTTTATATATGAAATTACATAATGCTTGATGATAAAATCTACAACTAGTCTGACATTCACTTTACTCTGGAATTACACATTAATGACTGTGGACTAGAGATTATTTTAAACCACAGATGAGACTAAAATCTACTTTCAGCCCTCTATGCTGTAAATTTCATTTTGTCTGCACCATCATCAGCCATGCAGAATTTTGAGTATTAATTTTGCAAAAAACACTTTTAATCAATTCATATTCAACAGTCCTGAAATGTACATTTATTTTCATCCGGTCAGGTGTGACGTGTAAAGACCAGATATTTTTTGAGAGACTGGAATGCATCGTCAAAGGCTGGTTGACAACATCTTCTGTGTGCGGCATCTGAATTCGTTTTTATATTACAATTGTTTAAAAAGATGGATAACAAGGAGGTTACTCATAGTTTTTTTTAATAATGATTTCAATAATGATTCAAAGGTACTCTGTAGTACACTAACACAATGATTCATCAATGGCAAAAAATATAAAAAACAAAACAAAACAAAGCAAAACTCTTTCTTTGTTGGTCACACCAACCAGCAAACAGCAGTGTTATTACCAGAATTGTGGGTTTACATCCCAGTTAGAAGAAAACACAAAGACAACCAAGTCATCATGAAGAGCTGTGAGTTAGAGTTAGTGAGTGCTCTGTGATGTTTTGTTTAAATTTAACTCTTGCTCAGTGGGTGGGTGTTTGACTGCAGTGAGTCAAACTTTGGCAACCTTTAAAAATCCACTTGTTAATACTGATGACAATAATAATAATAATAATAATAATAATAATAATAATAATAATAATAATAATAATAATAATAATAATAATAGTACTGTTAATTAGTGCTTTGGTAGCACAGTGTTTCTACAATGAAGGAGAGCACATAACAAAAGACTTTCTGTGTCCCCTTAACGTTACACAGCCACAACAAAATCACAGAGTTATATCCTCGTTTGTGGTTTTGCGGTGAACTGAGCGATCTCATGCTAGTTTTAACCTTTAGTGTGCACTGCTTTTCCTTTTACACAGGCTTTTGGAGGCTTGTGGCTCTTCTCAGATCCTATGAATGGCTCTGCACTTCCTGTCATAAATCACTGTTTTGTTCATCAGTTCCTCTTATTTACAACAAAGGGAGAAAAGCAAGGAGGGAGGGATCAGAGCAACAAGATTTTATCCTATGGGATGCACAAGACAAAAATGATATTTTTTGCATTTCTGTTTGCCAGCTGATGCTTTCAAGTTCAACTGCTTAGCGGGCAAGATCCTGTATCTGCAAAGATCATCTACAATATGAAAATATTTTGGGAAAGGCATAGCCGCAATTTGAAAATGTGCCAGATCTGATGGTTTCGTGAAATATCATTACAGATAAATAAGTCTAAATCATTGTTTCTGAATTTATTTTCTGTTGCTTCAATACATAGATGAGATAAAACACACTACATAGGATGGAAAGCCTTGCTCCAGGCCATTATAAAATAAAGCTCTCTATTCCTTGCTTCTTATGCAGTCTGATAAAAATATGGTACAGTTATATTAAAAGCACAAGGAGCATTATGTTAACACTGCCCACTCGACTTTCTCTCAACTGTCCCAACGGCCACACATCCATCCAGAGAGGTTCCTTCACAGGCATCACCGTAGGCCAATTTGGAATGAGTAGATAAAGATTCATTAATTGGGAGATAAGAAGAAGTGTGTTTGGCCAAAGCGGCTCTTGTTCTTAATGCCAGGTCTGATGGGAGCCTCCAAAAAGCCCATGAACGAGGCGTCAGTGTCAGTGACAAACAATGTGGAATCCTTTCGATCCATTTAGATAGCAAACCTTCCTGGGAGTAAACTATTTTATCTCATTCTATAATTGCAGAGGCCCAGCTGGGAAAAAAACAGTAATCGAACATAAAAAGCAGAACCCCAACCCCCCCACACCCTCCACTCGCCCATCATCACCCGCCCCCCCTCCCTTACTAAAAAGCCACTTATAAACTGTGATTTCCAAACAATGACAGCCATATCTTCTCACATTGCACATTTCACAAAGCTGAGTGAACATATTAAATAGAGAATCAAATATTCAAATATAAAACCATCTTTCATTGTCACACCAATATAAAGCATCAGATTACATTCTACAGTTCTGAACATTGGAGGAGACAAACAGTAACTAAACAAAACAACACAGCATTAAAAGTCATGTTCAGTTAACAATGATTCATTTACTATCAAACGTCCCTCGGGGTGGATAAACAGTACAAGACCTCCTTTAGAAAATTAGGAATCTTAGCTTTCTTTATTACATTTACAAAATGTTGCCATTGTTAAACAGTTTATGAGAAAAATAGATATAATTAGAATTTTTACCACAGAAGTTAATGTAGATAGAATTACAGTTCATTTCCTGCAGTGTTTATCCACCCATGCTAAAAATAATGCTCTCCCACTTACAAAATGAAAATATAAGAAAAGTTGGCACTGCATGGAGGACAACGCCGTGACAGAACATCATTAGTTTCTGGGGAGTCGCTGCAATTTAAGCCTCAATTTTCTGTTATTTGTCATATAAATAACTAGCATACATTTATCGCACATTTTCATTCCGATAATAGTCATTTTCTGCCTGCACTGAGTTAATACTTATCATTGAACATAGAAAAATTACATTACATTCTGCACACTCAGTATAGAGAACTCAGCTCATTACACTTCACTTTAATTAAGTTTATGGTAGCCAGCCGTCGGTCTGTTTTTATCAACCTGAAGCTCAAACTAGCCGCTCCAATGAGCCCAGCTAAATTAAGGTTTTGATCAATATGGTTTGTAAACACACTGGAGCACTACACAGCGCCTAAATTTATATGCAGATGAGCTGCTTTTGTCGAGTATGACTGAAATTTGATTTCTGCTCCAATCATTCGCTTCAGTGTTCCTGAAAAACGCAAAAATATGAACGTTTGTCAACAAGCTTGAGAAAAAATGTCACAACAACTAAAGAACGCTATCCTTAAGTGATCAGTAGGAATGTAAACATCACTTCTCTGCAACATTCATCTTCTATTGATACCTTTAACCCTTTAGTGAAAATAAAATCTAGTTTAAGTTTAAACAGAGGTATTGATGGGTATTTCCTTTATGCTTGTGTTTACAGCAGCAATCCAAAACTAGACGGTCAATGCAAAATACATAAAGCATGTTAAATATGTTCTTCTCTTTTCGACTTCTCAGAAACATTTTAAAAATCATCCATGTCTGTTTCCTTGATATCCATTATGTTTTGTGTTGATAACTCTGTCTTATACAGTGTAATATCACAGCTCAGTTTGGTTCAACTCTTTAATTAATAGAAACATGGAGTGAGTTTGTTCAGCTAAATATATTATATAAACCATCAATACACAATAGTGTAAATCCTGCAACCTTCCCACTCCGTATGTAAAACAATAATGCCCTACAGACACACACAGATCTGTTTAGTACTTAATTCCACTTTCTCATGAACCCTGAAGCCAAATAAATAGAATTACAAACTTCTCTCTTACGTCTAATCAATAACTACAGAACCTAATTTCTTATTACACAACTCCAACTCCCCTGCACTATGTAACCTACACTGACTACAAACAGTCATTTTACTCTATTGGCTGTGGAAACAACCACATATTAAAACACACATGTTCTTTACTCTGTTATAAAAAGCAACACTCAAATCAGCAGCTTTAGACAAACCCCCCCCCCAGTATACAGTGTTCTGGATAATGTAGCATAAATGCTTTTAGTTTTTGCTGAAAAAGCAAGTACTGTGTATTGGGTTCACTTCACCTCAGTCTGCACATTTAGTGTATAGGTTGATTTCTACAAACATGTTCAGTCCGTCTCAACAGTAGGGCTGGGATTCATTCCACAATTCTGAATAAATGCTTCAAGCTAAGTTTCTGGTTCACTGCTGTTTTTGCCATTAAGTGATCTGCCTAACTCTTAAATAATCTTTTTTTTTTTCAAACTGTATGAAAAACTGGGCATCGTTACCATTTTATTCATACTGCGGATCAGTTTCTCTTGATTAGTGTGTCACAAAAGCAAAGAACAGGTTCATTTTAAATACTTGGCCTCGCTCAACACCTCTTCTCTGAGTGTGGTTTAGGCTAACATTCTTGTTACCCCACATAAGCATCTTGTGAATTACTCATATGATTAACACTGTTAAAAATCAAGAAACAATTTGAGATATCTACCAAATTACAGTCACAGAGGTGTTTATCATGATGCATTATTTACATTAGTTATATGACATCGTGTGACAGCGGGCTGACAAAACAAACTTCTCCCAGCCAGCCTGCCCTGACAGTGTATACGACCATATGTTGATGTGGTGTTTACACAGTAAACATAGTTCTGTTTTCTGTATCAAACCAAACAAATACTGAGGCAAGGCAGTGGGAGAGGCTGCACCGTCACTCAGCACTGACAGTCAGACTGAAAAAGCCCTAATTTTTTAAAAGATTTTGTTCCTCATCAGACATCTCAAATTTGCCTACAGATTACAATTTCTACAATCTAAAACTAAATTATATTTCACCCTGAAACCAAGGCTTGTTTTGAATGTACTGATAAATAACATAGAGGAAAAATGTGAAAAATCTCCATGATTACTGGCTCTGAGGACTGTTGGTTGGTTTTATATTTTCAATAAAAAGGTATGAAATAAATGACCTTGTGTCTTTTTAACTCCGATCAGCGGATGAGCATGTCTGGATTAAAAGTGTTTTTGAGCGCAGGGATTATCAATCCAATTCTTTAGAGTGCATTTATAAAAATAAGTCAGGCAGCAGCATTTTCGGGTCGACATCAGGAGATCATCTTCCTAGCGAGCATAAGATTTGACTCATCCACATCATGTTTTGGCTAAAATACAGGGGAGAATATCTAGAATGTAGATCACCCCAGATTTTTATGAGTGGGAGCTTTTTTGATCCTTGAGGGAGCGCTAAAATGTGGGACAATGGTATTAGTGCAGAAAGCTCTCAGGTTTTTACTAAAACTAAAACTAAAACATACTGTACTGTGGCTTGACTTTCAGATCCATAAAAGGGCAAGTTTTGTGTAATCACCTTAGAAAATGCTCTCCAGGAATGAAAATCAAACAACTAAAGCTATTGGTTTTAAACGCAAGAGAGCATTAACTCATAATTTGATAAAATATTACAACATATGACAGATTCATCTTTGTTTCTCAATTCAATTAGTTAATGTTAAGCTCACAAATCAATATCTGCATTTTTTTGTGAGGTCATGATTCTCTGCTAATATAATTTAAGAACAAGCCGAATGCTACTTATTATTGGTCATTTGTAATTTTTTTATACAAGACGAGATCAAAAAACTGAGCCCTTAAAGAGAATAAGAAAGCAGTAGAAGTACGCATTGATCTTGTCTTTTTCTGCAGAGGTAGCATACAACTGTCAAGCTTCACCCAGGGGGCTGATAACGTGCTGAAGCAAGCTCCTTGTTACTCTCTCAGCATGTTTTAAACACTATCAGTGACAGCAGCTCTACTCTTTAGCAACATCTCAAGATTTCTGCTCCAATCAATCCTTTGTCAAGGCTCTGTTGTTAAAATATCCTTGCATTTGTCAAAGTGAGCATGAAGATTTGTTAAGGACTTGAAACTCAAAGTTTAGGACCTGGACTTGACTTGAGACTTGATTCTCTTCTATCTTGACTTTGCACCTGACTGGGGACTCGAGGGCAAAGACTTGTAAAACACTGACTTGGACCCATCTTCACAGTAAGACTATAACACAGCAAAATTGAGGATTCACACCTACTTTGTCATGACAAATTAGTAAAAGTATCCTTCTTTTAAATCAAGATAGAGAGAAAATGCAAATAAATTAAATAAAATTATCAACCCACTATATTCTTTGCCGAACTGCAGACCATAAATTACAGACAGATGAAGAAGAAGAACAATCTAAAAGACTGTTTATGATTTAAGAAACCTCTCAGATGTGCACCTTGTACATATGGATAATATTGCTTTTACACTGGAAAATGTTGAGTATTTATATAGAAAATATCCAAAACAATAGAAACAGTTTTACATTTACATTTTTTTCTTTTTTTTAATAAAACCATTTTTTTTACCCCTAAGCTAGTAAGCTAGACCCTCCCAAACCCCTTTGGCACAATAATCAGATAATATTTATATTCATTATTATTATTATATTGTTGAGTTACAAGACATTTGAATAGGAATGGTCACTCACACATTCAGAGCAGTAACACAGTTTCTGTAGTCGTCACACATATTGGTACTTTATGCTGTTATAACTTAGTTCAAAAAACATCTTTTTTTCTTTTTTTCACCTTTGTTGATATGTAAATAAAATTACTTTCTTTTAAAACAAAACAGAACTGTCTTTGCATGCCCTTAGTATTTACAGAATCACTTTGTGTGAGTTTGTTCTTGCTGGCTACTGTAGAGCAGAAATACTACACTCTCGTGGAGAAATCAGATCAAGGGCTGCATCTGCATCGGTCAGCTGTCGCAGCAGACGAATGCATGTGCTGCAGAAAATGTGGAGATGGTGATGGACGACTGAATGCAAGCAACATTTCTGAAGCACTGATTTTTGCTGTGATTTAAACAGCCAAATTACCCTCAGTTAAGTCAGACAAATCGTTAATCATTAATGTCTAAAATGTTTATGTTGCGTATCACATCCTTCTGACTTCTGCTTTTGTCTTGACTTTGCTGAGTGTTTTCCTCTTTGGAGGGAGCTGATACAAAGCCAAGGCCCCATTTCTCAAAAGCATCTTGGAGAACACGTTCATCAGCACATTATGTATCTCACTACCTCTCTGGGTACTCTTAAACCCTGCTCAAGCATTGTGTTGCGCACATGTAAGTAAAATGCTCAATTTAAACTCTTAAATCTTAAATCGCCAAATAACACTTTTAGATTTTGAAACATGGACATTTATTGATAGAATATGAGAATGTCTAAACTTTTCATTTTGTCTAAAAAGTAGAATTGACCAGATCAGTTCAGGCATTCTGGCACTACACTGATTTCCTTTCTTTAGGTGAGATAAATACCATTCATATCTTCCCATCCAATATAATAAACCTTTTTTGCTGTTCTGCGGCTCTTTGTCTGATGGGACTGGAGAGGTTCACACAGGTCTTAACATCTGTGTGACAGATGACTCAGGTTGAAGCTGAGCAGGGGGAGGAAGCTCCCTCCCAGCTTGAATCTATCAATCTGTGCCCACTAACCTGAGAGATGACTGTGATTCCAATTAATCCCATTCAAAGCACCGTCTTTGATGAAACAGAGTGACACTTCTGTCCTGCTGACACATTGTAAAGAGAAAATGTCATGACTGGGATCCAGCTAAGCCTTACATAATGCTGTTAAATGTCACACTCTAAAGATAAGCTTGAGGTTAGATTTTATGCCAATAAGCCACAATGAGAGCAGGATTTAATAACCAAGATGTTTATAGTAAAACAAGGCCTGATCTTGTTGCTCCCTCCTCTCCCTCTCTCTCGAATCACAGACAGAGAGGTACAAAAGGTTTGGTCCCAACTACTTCAGGAATAATGTAGAAAGCATACATTCAAACTTTTGATGAAAACAAACTGAGGGAGTAAAAAATACTTAAATACTGGCAGGTTGAGAGAAAGCAGCAAGAGAAAGAGGGACTGAGGAAAAGATGGCTGCATTCAGGGAAACAATAGGAGAGTTGAATAAATTTTAAAAAATGCTTTTGTGACAAAATTCTTCAAAGTAACGTACTGACCGGTAAGATAACTTTTGTCTGAAGCATGATGGATTTTGTCTCCACAGAAACATCCCAAACCCTCATATATTTACAGCGTTTTCCCCTTACATTGTATTTGTTTGTGTTTGTGGATATGAGTGGGTGTGTGTGCCTGGGTGTGTATGAGCAGATACATATGTGCCCTTGATAGCCTCTGTTTAGTCCGTACAGGCTCTAGGAGTCATAATTCATCAATAGTCTTCGCAGTCATGTAGCCATTACCTCTCATTAACTAAGATACAGCAAAAACACAATCAAGCACAAAAACACACACACACTCACAAACATACCAACACATGCGCGCGCACACACATAAACACATTCACAGTCTCTAATTAGTTGATAGCCATGTTACCTTAAGGCCACTACCCAACCAACACGTAGCTCTGGACCTCCGAGAATAACGTCTGGCTTTACAGACACTAAAACACTGCAGAGTTATAGTGGCCATTTTTGTGGCTCTCCACGCACCACTTGTGAGAAAATACAACTTGTGCAAGCCTCTTATGCTTGCATCTCACCGCAAACATGTAAACACAAACACAGCAGACTGTTGCAGCTTGGTGTCTTCACCAATGCGCCATCCATGACTCCTTAACCTCTGGTTTTTATTCCACGTTGGGACGAGTGGATTTCAGTCTTTCCATACTTTTTCCTCATGTTGGACTTTGTCTTCGGGTGCTCCCCTTCACTTCTGTGTTTTCTTTAGTTGTCATCTCTGCCTCACAGTGAGGATGAACTCTGACTGTAGTTTCTGAGTGTCAGTCTGCTGTACCTGGGCGAAGGCGGGGAGGGGGGAGGATGGGAGGGGACTGGGGGGAGACACAGACCTGTCTCTGAGATAGGTGAGCTGCTACTAGATGCCAGGGAATCGCGGAAAGGTGAGGGCGGAGTCAAGGCAATGAGCTCCTCTTCCAACTCCGCCCTCCTAAGAGGGGAGTCGCTGAGGCAGGTGATCAGTCCTCCTCTCATGGGGGAGAGAGAGGGGGAGGTCTGGGGGTGAGGAGGGGGCAGGGGGTAAGGTGAATGAGGAATAGGGTGAGCCAGACAGCCACCCCGACCCCCCAAGCTGGACTCAACTGGTGGGAGGGGTTGGACATCAGCGTAAGTGGTTAGGGTCTGGGGCATCTGGATTTCACGGGGCAACAGGTACGGGTCAGTGGGGTGAGAGGAAGGAGACGTGTGTTTGTGCGCGGAGTGAGAGTGCGTTGGAGAGGGTGACAACATCATGCTGTTGAGCTCCGTGATGTTGGCTGTGAAGCGGTTTACCACACAGCTGATCTGATCCATCAGGGAACTCTGGGGCGGTCCAGGGTGATCGTCCACAGCAACCAAGCGACCGTCACTCCCAGCGACAACAGAGCCACTGCCAGAGGGACCGCAACTGCTGCTGCTGCCGCTGCAGACACTGCTCGGGTACTTTGGAATACTAGTCAACTGAGGCTCCTCCCCATAACCCACCGCTAGCCTTTGGCTGACTGTGCTGATTGGTGAAGGCGTCTGTGGCCGGTAGGTGATAGAATAGCGTTCCTCTGCTTCAGAGAGTTCATACAGCGTCTTGTCTGTGACAGAGTCGGGATGACTGGGCAGGGAGGACATGGATGGGAGGGAGGGCAAAGGGACATGTGGGGGCAGGTCACCTCCTCCACAGTAACGCTCCTCAGAAGTCTTGGAGAAGGGCTTGATGACGGCAGTCTGATTGTTCTCCTTCTTCTTGATGTGGAAGGACAGTCGCTGCCACAGGTGGTTGCCGCGTGAAGCATTACGCTCCGTCTGTGCCCAAGACACTGATTTACCATTTGAGCTGGAGGACAGGAAGGAAGTGGAAGGGAAGAGAAAAAAGAGAGGGTTTTGTTTTTAGTGCTTGGATGTAGATTTAAACCATTCAGTTAATTCTCAGTTTATTGTACTTTTTTGTCATTTTGATGTGGAGAAAAACAACTAATTTCTTGTTAAAGATTATGTAAACAAGGAGGCACAAATACTTTTGTTTCTGTCTCTCAGTTTAGTAAAATTTTGATATTTCTGGCTTGTGTAATGTTTTGCTTACAGTAGATTTAGAGCAGGAGCACTGAGAATTATATTCTCAACATTTTTATTCAACTTATTCCACCTTAACTTTCTAGCTGGTAGCTAAATGTGGACATTTTTACTACCAAAACAATAATTACACTTTGTCAAACAAACATACAGTAGTTTTTGGTCAATATTCTTTTGAGTGGATGTGTTTGCAGTCCTAACTTTGCATCACATTAAATGATGTTTCAAATGTAAATGTGGGTTTAATATACTAGTTAATTTATTGTCATCCAGAACTACTTGCATGTAAAATTATACTTTCATACTTGTTTTTTTTTCTTCTTCTTTTTTTCCCCAAAAATGGCTGTTTGTTATTGTTTCAAGTTTAATTTTGATAGCAACATGTTTGCTGCTTGTTTAAGTTTTTATAAATAAGACTTTTATACATGACAGATGTTACAAAGGACAGAAAAAGTTACTTTGTGGAGGAAAATTGAAACACACATTAGTAGTCAATTAGCATTATGAGCTAAACAGTGAAACATTGCAGTAATTGTGCCTGCTCTATATTAGCTACATATTACCATCCTGGATGAGTAATGCCATTTAATAGATACAAACATATTCAAATGGAGCCTTGACTCAACCTCAGAAAATTAGACCGGCTTTATATTTGGAGTAATTTCATTACAATTAATTCACTGTCCTATTTTTTCTGACAGTATGTTCTTCATTTTTCTTGGTCAGGTTCTTTCTTCCTCTTTTTCGCCCTCTGTTTTACCTTCTTTCCACTTTCTCTGCTTCACATCATTCACAGTACTGTCCCCTGCCCTTTCTCCCCATTTCTTCTTCTCATCCTTTTGTCAGGTTAATTAGCGAGATTAATCTATAGTGGAACTTCTGATTAAACCTGCCGCCACTGTGACTGGGGGTGAAAAGAACACTAATCACCCTGGAGACCCACACAGACACATTTACATAGATTCTGTGATACTCACACTGACACAATGACAAACACACACACACACACACAAACACACACACACAAGTATATATGCACATGATTACCTGCTCCTACACATACACAGTGCTGAGATCTACTCATTTGATCCCATAGGACAAGTCTCTTATCGAAGGCTTTGGAGTAAGGTTGGACCAAACAGAAATTCTCCTATCTGAAACATGTTTTGGACATGCTAAGAGTGCTTGATTAATTTTACCTTACATGTATCATATCAAGCTCTGATGTCTGTGTAAAGTAAACCATGCAGTCTTCAGTAGTTCAAACATTTAGCTCAAACATCAATCATATATTTCTTTTAAATTTTTCTCCCTTTTCTCCCCTGGTCTGCTGGTTTCATGTCTGTCAGCATCTGTTCAGACTACACAATGACAGCATCTCAAAGGTAAAAGCTCTCAGCCCTGCACTGAGCAGATAGACAGCCCTGCCAATTACCACCTCCCACAGAGGAAGACAGGACCAAAAGAGATGGAGAGGGGAAGAGGGGAATAAAAGGAACAAAGATGGAAACACTCCTGACATTTCTCACAAGAGCGTGATTGAAATCTTGCTTGCAAAGCCGGGTGAGCTGAAGCTGCTGACAAACGAAAATGTGTTCTGGTCGTTTTTCTCCCCTTTTCATTCTGGGCAAGTGACTGTGCGTCACTCCTTTTGTGTCCTTTGATCGGTTTCTTTTCACTGTAGATGGCTTGTGGAAAGCTTAAAGATGAGTGTTAAAGTTATTATGTCTCTTTTTCACACCACTTCATTAGCCTTTTTCTTCAAGCACCTCTGTTTTTCATCTCTCTGTCTATAACCTTCCTCTCTCATCTGTCTGTATTCAGACTCCTTTTTCCTAATTTCTTCCTGCCCTCCCTCATTTCACCCCTCTCTCTCCCTCCTTGCCATGTCTCCATTACGCAATTGTCTGCAGTTCATGTCAGGGCCAGAAGAACAGTCAAGCCGGCTCAGGGGGGTTCAGAGAATCAATCTCTCGGAGAGCTCCAACACGCACACACTCACAACGTAAATAGTCTCAGAGTGGGACCATAGCAGAAATGGCGCCTTGGACTGTAACTGAGGAGTAACCTAGCATTAACCTGGACAATAAGCTGATAGTCCATACACACATCCTCACAGACACACACACAGGTGTACCTGAGTGTCTCTCCGGTAGAGCCTCTGCGTTTCCACAGGTTAACCAGACTAGAAGAACGGCTGGCGGCTGAGGAGGATTTTCCATCGCCCACATGCATGCGCACCACTGTGCTTGTGGTAAAGGCACTGCGCACGTTACGCTCTGGTTTGGCTAGAATGATGTACACCTGATATGAAATATATACAGTATGTTAGGGTAATATATGTCAATTAAAAATACCAAAACAACCAAAACCAGTTTAAAAGCAGAAAATCATGAAAATACACAGGATGAGAAAACGCTAACATTCTGGCCTTCTTTTGGAAATAATTCAATGCTTTCTGTCAACACAAGACTGTTTTTTAATAAATTTTCTGTGAGGAGTGCTGAAGGCTGTCATCTCTCACATTTTAATCTAAAGCTCTTATAAAAACTAAAAAGTACACTAATTGTTTGTTTGTTTATTGATTGAACTGGAAATCTAGAATCTAGTTCTTATAAGAGAAGGCATTATGCATGATCATGGTGGGGTGTATTCATATTGGACACACATTCATTGGGCCACTTCCCAAGGTGATCTACTCACAGTTTGATTTTTTTTTTTCATTCTCTTACATTCACCCTACAGTATCTCTTGATTGAAATATAACTTGTATGTGACAAGCAATCAGGAGATACTATAAGAGAAGCTTAATGCAAAGGGAGACTGAAAAATGAAGAAAAATATGGATCAAAGCAGTAAACAAGAAATACAAAATGTGGACTTACCTTGGGTACGAACATGCAGCACAGCGCTACAGTGGCACTGAGGCTGACACTGAAGCACATGGTGATTATTTTGTAGTTGGAACCAAAGTAGATGGGAACAAACGCCAGCCAGATAATACAGGTGGTGTACATGGTAAAGGCAATGTATTTAGCCTCATTGAAATTAGCAGGGACGTTTCGGGTCTTGGAGAGAGAGACAGAGTCAGAAAAAGAGTGTAAGAGAATACTGATACATTTCTTCACTGTTGCTGTGTATTCTACCTAAAAAAACAAAATAAAGAAATACACTGTTCTAGCCTAACCATTATGTGCAATTAGGTGAAACATAGAGTCAAAACCATGCACCAACAGAGTTGTATTGATTTTCACTGCTGCTGTGTTCATAAACATTCAATTTATTTGCTTGACTTGCAGTGTATTTCTGTTTTTTGACTCTTTAACATTCTGCTCTCACGCTCTACAGAAAATGGATGGTTGCAGGCCACCAATAATCAAACACTGTCTTTAAAATGTGTTTGGTGTAATAGAATTTCATTTACTGCTGTTAAAAGTTTGTAGAACAGCAACACAAACAGTTGTTTAATCAGCACTGACTTATGCCTGCAAATGAGCAGGGAGCTCAGGGTGCAGGCAGAACATTCATTGTAATGATACAAATGCGGTCAGAAATTGGCAAAGTTTCCTTAAACCAACAAATAAACAATTTCTTTGTTACTTCAAGTGTGATCACAGTCATCGCAAGCCTGTTGATTTTTAGTTGGAAGTGTGTGAAATAGTGGAAAAACCTTCAGCCAGTACCTTGAAGGCATAGAAGGTGCAGCTGAGGATGAGCAGACAATTGTATCCCAGAGGGGCAACCACTGCCAGATTAGTGGTGTTACAAATGAGGTTGACCTGGCGAATGCTCGGGTAGTCATGGATCACCTACATATACAGAAGAGGAAACAGGAAGAGTAAATTATGAAAGTGTGATTCAAAAAGAAAAAAAAATATATATATATATACTTTTTTTTCTGTTTGCTACATGCATCTTTTTTTCTTTCAGAAATCTGGAATTTTTTTTTGATATATCTAACAACAGAAGAATTAAATACGCTGCCATTCATTACACTGCCAACCTAAGATGCCAAATTTTTAAGTCTGGCCAAGATATAAAGCAATGTACAACTGCTTTGGATAAAGGAAATGAAAATGCATCAGTAGAACTTCTAGCTGTATGTTATCTGTTGATCTACTACTATGTCTACTACTGTGTGCATCAAATGGTCTTCAAAACATTAGTGATGTAGCAGGAAAAGACTCTTGGAGATTAATAGCATCATAAACCTGGTTATGTGTCCATCTCTCCAGCACAATGGTGAAGAGAGATGGAGACATGCACCTACATACACACACACACACACACACACACACACACACACACACAAGTTACCTCAGGTGGCTCCATGAGGAAGAGAGCCACGATGATGCCCAGCTGCAGCAGTATGAGGAGGAAGGCAATGATGAGCTGAGCGCAGGCAGACATGAAGCGAGGTTTCTTTGTACAGATCTTCTTCTTGCTGCCTGCCAGGATCCGAGCGATGCGGTTTGTCTGCAGTCAGATCGCAAACACTGTCAGGACCTTTTAAAGAACTAATGAGGACACTGTATCTATAGTCTAGACATAAGCTTTCCATTTTTCGACACTGATGCAACTGTCCTTGTGCAGACATATAAGTGAGAAGTACTTTGACTGGAAAAAGAATATTGCACTTTGGAGTCTACATCTAGTGTGATAAGCTCAAGGTCATCTCTTATTGTGAGGCAATCGCAGTTCCCTGCCATCATTTAACCCTATCTCACTGCTTGTTCAGCCCTCATTTCCAAAACCCCACAGTCGATGATAGGGTAGACCCTTGCCTCTCTTTGATGTTATGCTACCAATATCACCTTACTCTAACCATTAAGAACAGAGAAAGGATAACAATCTGCTGTATCAAACCCCTGTTTTTCTCCATGATTAGGTCCCGAGTTCTGCTTCTGTCCACACGTGTATCCATATACATACTGCTGACTCTCCAGCATCTGAGGCGTTTCTGCAGTTACTCCCCACAAACCGCTGATGACCAGGATAGGTTGGGCCAGATCTAAAGACCCCCTGGCATTGCTGCATCCTCCATCTAATACTTCTTTACTCAGTTCTCACCTTGGTGACAAGTGCAGAGTAGCTCATGGCGGGTGACAGGCCTATTCCCAGTCGCTGGAGGTAGCAGTGGATGACGTGGGGCTTGGCTATGAGGCTGAAGGTACACAGGTACCCCAGGCAGATCCCTGCCAGTATAATGTAGCACAGCTCCCTACTGGAAGATTTCACAACTGGGGTGTCCCGGAACCTTGAAAACAGCCACATAAGGCAAACAATGATGTGCAGAAACACAGACATGCAAGGCAAGACATACACACAGATACACACAGTGTACATGTAGGAGTTCAAATACCTGTTCATAAAAAAATGAATTAGAAAAGAATACAAATGTATAAAATTGTTAAGTACGTTATGTAATTCATTGTTGCCTTGGTTGATGTATTTTCTGAAACAGATGAGAGATTTGTCACCTGATAAAGACTGCAGTGACAAAGAACGTGGCCATTTGACCAAGACAGGCAAAGACCACAGCAGCGATGGGTTCAGGGTCCCCCCACCGAAGATACGCCACTGGGATTGAGTCACAGCCTGTAGATAAAAGTATGTGCAGACACATTATTTGATATACAAAGAATCAAGGACTTCCATTTTCACTCTGCGTGTGTGAAGCCCAGCAACTGGATAATACCGAGTGAACCTTAGACTCCCATTCTTTTGCAGAACATTTCACTCTATGCTGATCCATTTTGTTTACATTTTCCATCTTTCACTTTCCTTTTACTTCTTTTATACCATTATACATCACTCTTTGTGCCACATCTGAGCCCTTCTGAGCATCAGCATACAATACTAGTTCCTGTGACCAAAACTTGCAACACATGATGGACCTAGAGATGTCCAGGTGGGAAGGTCTTAATAATAATGTATGATCAATGCCAAAGACTGGATCTTTATCTTATCTAAGTATTTTGCCATGGGAAGGTTATTGATTAGGTCTGTAGAACATTATTAAAACAAACATTATAAGACATTATGAAATACTAGTTAATCATAGAGATATTTGTGCATGTGCACGAAAATTTGACAACATCTAATTATTGTAAACTTGCAAACAATCTGCAATAATCCAACATCAAAATACTGATGTTCTACTCATTACTCTGCATGCCTCTTTGTTATTCACTGTTAGTCTCTAAGTAAAAGACTTCACTTTTTCTTTCACATTATTCTTTTTCTACCAACCTACTACTTGTAACTCACAGGATACCTTTCAACCATGCAACACATACTTTTTTTGTCTTTCTCATCCCTCCATCTTTTTCTCAGTTCTCCCTTTCTCCTTGCTCCCTTGTAATTCAGTCTTTATATCAGTTTCCTGTCACTCTTTTTTTCTGTGTAATCCATCACTCTGTCTCTCTTTCCCCCAAATATCTCCTCCATCTCTCTTCATTCTCACCCCTCCCACCTTTCTCACTAATTCTCTCCATCCCTTCCTCCTTCCATCTCTGTCTTGCTCCTAGGCAAGGAGATAAAGTATCATTAATTAAAGGGACAGTTCTAATTACGATTTTTCTTGATTCTTTGCTAAAATATCCGGCTGGTTGGTGTAGGCATACTTTAGCAGCAGGCAAGTAAGTGGACTCTTTCTGTCCCTGTACATCTTCACTCTCTCCATCTTTCTCTCTTTTTTACTCTCTTGTTGTTACTGTGTGTCTCTCTCTCGCCAACACAAACACACACACATACACACAAACTGGTTCATAAAGTGCTGCAAATCACAGGGTGAGAGGGAGAGACAGAGCAGTCATTAAAAAAGACTTAGGTAATTTAATGACTTTGTCTTCAACACAGTCAGCTCAGATTATCACATCAGTGGTGTGGTTATGTTGAGGGGCATAAACATCAGACTAATTGCTGAATGGGAGCTGAGGGGACAATAGCAAACAGTCAGAAAATAAGTCAGGTCAAAGCTTTCTGCAGAGGATGTGACTCACTTGCAAGTGCCATCTCTATTAAAGCTGAACAACATCTACTGTTTGTAAATCATATTCTTCACATCTTGGGCATTACTTGCACTGTTCAACCTACACGAGGTAGTCACCATTTGTTACTTTAGCATAGGTCCTTTTAAGAGACATCAGAAACAATGGAGATGGCAGAAGCCAAATGGGGGGTGGGGGCCACACACCTGTGAAAATGTATTACCCTGAACACATACATGTGGATGTAGGGGGCAAAATAAATCCTAGATTAGTGGTTTTATCATTGGTTTTCAAAGAGCAGCTACAAAGCACTGGCTTCATCTTCTTTTTAATTCTTTATCAGTTCATAGAATCTGCAGGAAATCGTGTTGTGTTTGACCTTAAGCCAAACTGGTGCAATAAGAGGAGGGTGAATGTTTGGGGGGGGGGACTCAGTCAATATAAAGTTTTAAGGCAAACTCCTTTAAACATTCTCAGACTCAGACTGTGGAACGTTACCGATCAGTGAAGAGGCTCAAATCCCAAAGCTAATCCTCCTTTTTTCTACTCCTTTCACTCCCCCTTGCTGTTCCCTCTGTCAGAGCCACTATTCATCTCTCCCTGTCTTTTAGACTTACTTTTTCTTTCTTTTTATGTTTTTAAGTCACTTTTTTCTCTCTTTCGACTTCTCGTTTTTCCTCTGTTGTTGTCTCCAATAAATCTCCTACTGCTTTCTATGGTTTTCATGCTCACTGCACCTTTGTCCCTGTCAGCTGAGACCTTGTTCTATCTCCTCTACCTCCTCTGCCTCTTTATCTCTCCTTATCTTCCTCTCTCACACCCTTTTTTTCCTTTTTTTGGCCTGAGGGAGAGAGATCAAAATGTCTGCTGGAGGAACAGGGCAAGCAGTTTGTTTACACCTCATTATTACTGTTCCATACAGCCCCGCTGGGGAACACACAGCACTTATTGTTGATGAAATGAGTCACACTGACGTTCTCACACCCATGAACTACACAAAGTAATACATGGGAAATGCCAAGCACACTTTCAATTCTGTGTCTCCCTCTGTTTCTACTGTCAACTTTCTTGCTGGATCATCCCTGTTTTAGTTTAAGAATGTTTCTGTGTCTGAAAGTGAGGCTCAATCTGAATTTTCAGGAGGCCTCGATTCATGTTTTAATCATTATGCTCGGTGAGGAGCTAGAAAGCAGTATAATGAGCAGCTGAAAGCATAACAAGGCAATATCCAACCGCTTGAAACGCAATGGAGGGTAAAAAATTTTCATTGCAACTGAAATGTATTTGCATTGAAAGCTGCTCTTGGTGCAGAATAATTAAAACAATGGTGACCATGTTGGTAACAAATTAAAAGGGAGAGAAAGAGGGAGTGGAAAGGAGGGAAGAGGAGGGAAGGGGAGGGTGAAACACAGGGATCGTCTCTCTGTTTCTCTCTCTAATGTATGTGGTGGAGGACTTTCTGTATTATAATATGCTGCCATAGCTCACTGTGTAGGGTGATCTTATCCTACTGAGAATCTTTTATCCTGACTCTGCACACATAGTGGAAAAAGTATGGTTTCCTTTGAGTAGCATCATCTCTACTACATCGATTTACATGATCGTGATGCAGAAGCATGGTCAAATACTGTAGTTTAATCTATTCATGGTAGGGTTTCCATGTATTATTTTAAGAGGGCAATATCTGCGAAATTACACCTACATTTTATAAATAAACATGGAGATACATACACGCCCACACAAAGTCTAACCTGTGAGGCCATGGTTCGGCCAGGAGCCCAGTTCACAGGCTCGGCAGGTGTACTCGTCGAACACAAACTCATTCTCTTTACAGAGGGTGCACGTCCAGCAGCAGCTCACCTCACCTTTACGGATCACCTGAAAGACACAGAATGCACAGTGTCTGAGTGTATCTGCATCTTTGTGTAGCATATTATTGTGTATGTATTGTACTGTACATGCAAACCCTCATCTGCATTCCACTACTGTTTTACACAGAGCCGTTTTCTACGTAATAATCAGAATAATAAAAAAATATATATGTTGCTTACAAGATTTACTGACCTATTGAACATTTTGATTAATTTTACAGGTGGTAAAGGTATAGTTATTCCACGATGTAATGACTGGTTACTCATTACTTCCTGCAAAGGGTTAGACACCTCACCTTGCAGTTATAAGCTCACCAATTTGTGTAGCATATGCATACTTGAAAAATGCCACAGATTGTATATGTATCAGATATCTTACCTTTATCTGTCCTTTGTCACAGGGTTCACTGCAGACTGACTTGATTATGGTGTCTTTGTTAGGCCAGATTTCATCGTCATCTATTTTTAAGCCTCTGTTGTCCCAACTGCCAACATTAATGTAGTCATAGTAGTCCTTTCCCATCTTTTTAAAGTTCATTATTTCATACCTGTGGAAAAAAGACACACCTGCAGTTAACATTTGACACATTACACATACATAGAGTCATCCCATATCAGATTTAGAGTCAGAATTGGCTTTTCAATTGCTCCTAACACGCTTATTATACACAGGGTCAGACATAAGCAAAATAAGGACAAACAAACTGAGAAAATACAGTAAACAATGGTAAATAATATGGGACAGAGAATGATCTTGGTTTCCTGTATACCATAAGACCATGAAACCCAAAAGGTCATACAAAAAAGAAATCAATGACAACTTTGCTAAGTTGCACTGTGTACCTGCCAGGTGAGTCTCCGTTCACATCAAATAAGATCCCCTCCCCTGAAACGCCTGTGAAGTTGGTTTTCATCAGGAAGTCTAGAAGCGTAGCACCATCTATAGGTCGCATGGCATCACACAGGCCCTTAAAATACATGAACAGTCAAGTCATATGTGACACAAAGGTCCTGACCTACAGCTTAAACAACAGAAATGTCAGTGTTTTGGTTACACACAAGTAATTTTGGAAAGGGTGGTTAAAAGCCATTAATGTTGGTAAAAATCCAAAGACTACGTTGCTTTCTGTCAATGTTTATATTGCACATGTCATCTTGCACTATGTATTTAGTGTGACAGTAGGTCAAAAATAGCCACCATGGAAACAAGATAAAGTGTAACATGGTAGCAATACTCAGCTAGTACCTCGTTTTTATCCCACCATTCTTACTCTCCATCCTTTCATCTCTCTTCTTTATTGAACTGGTTTGTCCCAGTATGTCCCTCCATTCATTCATCAGTGCAGTGCCTACCTGATAGCCTGGGCAGAGTGCCCGTTGCATGTTATGCAGACCATATGCCATTGAGTAGATGGCATTGATGACAAACCCCATCTTGGTGTCCTGTGCATACTGCTGCCGAAGCGACTCTCGCTCTGCAGAGGTGGGAGGGTGGATTGGGGGATGGGGATGGAAAGAGTAAGGCAGTTACATGAGAGAAACTCTTAGTTTCCCTTTTAGTTTTATGAAACACGATCTGCTTTTTTTCATGACATCAAAGACCCCTCTCTTTCCTCTCATTTCTTCCCATTGGCCACTTCCCACCTCCACGTTTTATTTCTTTCTGCCTCTTTCTGTGTCCTGTTCATTTGTATTTCGTGTTC
The DNA here is from genome assembly GCA_029814765.1 of Acanthurus leucopareius. NCBI lineage: Eukaryota > Metazoa > Chordata > Actinopteri > Acanthuriformes > Acanthuridae > Acanthurus > Acanthurus leucopareius. Next base: position 9,814,087 of record JAQMCX010000053.1, on the reverse strand, counting down.
CATTTCATTAGAATACGTGAGACATGACTCCCTTTGATGCAGCTCTCACACACTGTTTTGCGTATGAATGGGGAAAATGAAACAGAGAGAGAAAGATGGCAGAAGAGGAATAAAAAGAAATAAAGGGAGGATGCAAGCACAGTCACAAGGGATATTTCCGGATAAACCAGACAGCTGTGTGTATCTGTCGTAGATGTATATAGGTGTGTGGTTGTGTTCAGCTGGTCCATTTGTGATTTTTGTCAGTGTATGCTATTTGCATTAATAGTGGCTATTATGAAAGCTTGTCAATACAAATGCAGACTGGTACTGTAGTCTGTTATGTTAAACCAAAACAATGCAGCCTCTTTCTGCCTCTGTATCCCAGATGGTTGCTGTCCAAACAGAACTACAGTGCAGCTGTAAGACCCTGTGTTGTCTATGTTCATACTGATGCAGGTGTTCATACTGCTACAGATATAAACGTATAATGTATGTTAGTATATAACCATTGTAATCACACGGTTCTGAGATAAAATGATGCAAAACTATAGAATATTCTACTTTAGTTGACCTAATATTTTTATTTTAGTTCTATACTCACTGCTGCAGGTGCGGTTGTATTTGCTGCTTTCCTGTGGATGGCCTTTAAGTCGACAGTGGAAACGATGCTGCCAGAACTCTGGGAACCAGGGGTTCCTGTGGTTGTTCTCGGGGCGAAGTTTCAGGTAGTAATCATCAAACCACTTCACATCAGCTGATTGAAGCTTGATGGTAATACCACCGGCAGCTTCCTTAACATAGCCATCTGTTACATCATACCTGTCCGCCCATCCATCACTGCAAAGAGAAAACATGGAAAAAAGAGGAGAAAAGCTTAGCAAACTCCAGACACTATCATTAAAATGAAAATAACTCTCCACTGTTACACAATCACAACAAACTTTGCATTGTTTCTTCTAGATTTGTGAGGTGAATGTTTTTATGTTTGATGGCTAAACTAAAAAATCTGGAGACTGGGTTTCAGAGGTTATTCACAGAATTTAACTCGACATTTGCTGCACTTTAGAGGAGATATTTTGGAAGGTGGAGCTATGAGGGCAAATTTTCTTTGTTATATTTGACTCTACTATCATAACTGAAAGCTAAAATTATCTGACTGACTCAATAGCAATTTGTATCTCTAAATTAAGTCTCCCAGTGGCCTACTCTTACACCTTGTGAGGTCTCTGGTATGGCATTGTTTTCAGAGTCCCTGTTTCTATAAGAAAAACTGCAATATGTATAACACATTACAGGTGTGCCGTCTGCTCTATAGCAAGAGAGTTTATTCATGCAGAGGTTGTTGACTGTAATAAGGCCTGCCCCTATGTGACTTAATACTGGTAATTGAAATAATCAACCTGATTACCTGAGCATGTGCAGTGCATGCAAATTATAATGTGCTGAGATGCAAAAGCAAGTGTGTCAGCCTTTAGAGGCCAAGTGTGAAGTTTTCCATTGAGCTGAAGCTACAAACACAACTCTGGGTGTTATCTGTGTGTATGTGTGTGTGTGTGTCAGTGCACGCATATGTGCGTTGATCATTAGACATGCCTGTTGTTGTATGAAATTAAACGTTTTGGGGCACCATATGTCACCATAACAAACAAGCCCCATTTCACACACATACACCTGCATATACACACAAATGGATGAAGACAGTGACTTGGTGTGTTTCAGTTTCCTCTGAGAGAAGGACAAAGAGGGAGAATGAGAAAAAAAATTCAAGGAAGAGGAGAGGAAGAGGAAGAAGCAGAGATAGGGAATAAGCGAGAACACAAACAGAATGATTAGCAGAGAGTCAGAGGACATGTGGGAGGGATCTCTTACATCATTATGGGCAACGTCCAAAAATTCATCAGATCACTGACGAGTAAGCATAAACACTACGCACAGACACACATACACCAGCCGAATGCCGAGATGATCTAGGTCAAATGGAGTATTTTGGCTGCAGATCAGCAGTCATGCCCTGTCAGACACCAGCAAGACCAACATAACTACCTCACAATACACACGGATAAACTATGGAGACATATTGCTGTAGTTTGCGGTTTTGGGGGAAGAAATTTGGGTTTACTGCTCCTCAAGGAAGCACAGATGGCACAGTGAATGTGTGCAAGTTTGTATGTGTGTGGGGGAGAGATAAAAAGAGGAAGGGGAAGAGAGAGAAGTGGATGTGAAGGGCAAATCTTCTCTCCTCCTTCCACAGCCAGCATGGCCTCAAGCAAGACAGTGATCCTCAGCTCTTTCAGTGTAAAATTCTTTATCATTTTTCTTTCTGTCTGTCTTTCTTTCTTTTCCTCTTTCATTCTTTCTTAGTATCTACTTTCCTTCCATTTTTCCTTCCTTCCTTTTCCCTCCTTCTTGTGTCTCTCTTTCTTTCCAAGCCTCCAGAGAACAAAACTCATTTTCTCCTTTAGCAGTCCTTCCAGCTTCAGTCTGATTGGAAACCCAATGTATTGTGTGCGTATATTTGTGTATGTGTGTGTGCGTGGAGAGTGCCTCCTCTGTCTGCCACCATTTGTGCCTCTCTAACTGTCCCTCTTTTTCTCCTTCGTTCTTTCTGTCATTCTTCTTGTCACCATCTGCCTCTGAGCTGCAGTCATAAATCACATTGGAAGCATTTTTAGATGTCTATCCATTACATGACAGTTAATGCCTGTAACCATCCAAATAAATGTGTGTATGTGTTTCTGTTGATGTATAGTGTCATATGAGTATGGTGGGTGGTCAGTGTTTGTGTCACTGTGCTTGTTTGGCTTGTTGACAGAAATCAGTCAATAAATGCTACTTTGGTGGGGTGGCAAAGACTTATTATAAAGTATATTTTACTGCAGCAAAACACTGATTTTACTGATTTGTTTCAATTAGAGGGATATGAAACGTTTTAGGAAACTAGATGATAAATGAATCAAATTCAAAAGAATGACAAGATAACATTATATATTGTCTTATTTTCTTATGAAGTATAGTTGTTTGGCCTTGAAAAAACACTTAATTACAAGTCAGGTGACTTGGTCATAAGTACCAGACATATGCAATCAAAATGGGTCTGACAGACATTACTTCATTTTGAGGAGTCACTAGCCAAGAAGATTAGAAACCTCTGGTTTATCTGATACCTGAATTTAAATCAGGTTTTATAGAGTTAACAGCATTTCAAATAAACAAACTGAATGCAGAAACAAATAACGAGGCACTGCAAACTTATTCCTTTTATGAGCTGCTGCTCGGAAATATTTTTAATGACATTACTGAATTTAGTACACTATATTCTTTTTTAGCACATTATTCTATGTTATATATTTCCTTGACTTGAAGCCATCTCCCTCCAAATAAGACTTATGGATAAAAAGTAAATCAATGAAGCCTAAAGTAGTTCTGAGCACAGACTGTAACTTTTACAGATTCACACTGCTGCTCAAGCCATTGACTGTTTCTGTCTCTGGTGTCTCTGGAGGATGCTAACAGGTTGTTATTGACAATATGATACAAAGCGTGCAGAGGAGTGAGAAAGAGAAAAAAAAGTAAGACTAGAAGAAAAGGAAAAAAGTAAAGTTAAATCAAAGAGATTGACAGGAAGAGGCACTGAAAACATTCAGAAGTAAACAATCAATCATTAATCAGCACTCTCATCCTGGTGAATAGATTTTTTCGTTTCTCTCACGTAGTTTTCTTTCTTCATCTGTCTCTTTGAGGACAGATGAACCCTCTCTCATTAACACCTTCAGCTTTCCCTTGAGCCCCTTTGCTCTGTTTTTCTATCCTCTTTTTCTTACCCATCCTCCAAATCTCTCACATTCCACTGCATCCATCTATCAAAGTCCTTCTTCTTTTTTACTGATTAAAATAGCAACACTGGGAATATCAACACACTTACATCCACACTTGCATTAATCATCCCCTGAAAGTGAAAATATTTGCTGGAAAATTATCTGTAATTTTCGTTTGCAACTCTGCTCGGGCTGCTGATGTTTTGAGCCCAATCAGTGACCTTCAGCATGTTCATCCTCGTCCTTCATACTTAAGTGCCTGTGATCAAATTTCTGAATGAAAGCCACAAAGACACTTATCCCTGATGAAAAATCTGCAGTGTTTCATCAACAAATTTCAAATTGCCTCTTTGGGAAATAATGTGTTTCGTAAGCTCCCAAGCACTTCTACACAAAATCAAAAATAAAGTTTGGTTATTTCTGCTGTGTGTTGGCATTCGAATAAGGAGGTCTTAAGGGATGTGACTCACTTTTGGAGTCAGCCTCAAGTGCCCGTTGAAGGAACTGCAGTTAATGGCACTTCCACTTTGGCTTAATTTCTCAACTCTAAAGTTGCAGCTTGGTTTTGATTGATCCTATCAAGTGAATTTTTGATGAGCTGGATAAAAAAAAATGATTACCTTTGCCAACCTGCATATAATACACAAAAGAGACCTGACATGTAAGACAATATTGTCTGTTTTTCTTGTGCCAGCTTGGTATCATGGTGACATGACTTGCCTTGCGTCAAAGTAGTGGGTGGCACAGTGGGGTTCAGTGTTACTGTCTTTCAAACGGCAAACTGCAATTTAGGTGTCAGGGATAAACACAATGCTTGCAAAAGGTCTTTTTTGTACCTGAAAAAAACATTCAAATAAACTGCAAATGCAGTTAAAAATGTGTTTGTTAGGCAGCTATGCTATTCCAGGCTTGTGATAAACTTTAGAACAAAGGCTGGCAGGCCTGTAGTGCCCAGTCTCTTTCATTTTGTGTTTAAAACGTCTTGCCTTTTCCTTGTTCTTTTCCAAAACCAAGTCAAACCCTAAAATCTCTCTTGCACATTTGAAACTCCTGGTAGCTAATGAGTCTACCACCCCCCAAGTCTGACGTCAGTTGTGACCCTACTTCCTCCAGCATGCTTAAATCATGCCAGCTTTTATAAGACATTAACCTAAAACACACTACTAGAACTTTTCCATGACAGCATTTCAAACTCAAACCAGTTATGACAGATGAAAAAAATTGCATCTCTATAATCCAAATACAAGTCCAGTCTTTCTCCCAAAATGTTAATTCAACTTAGAGGCACATCGCATGCCCTTAAAGTATGTGGAGTTCCAACCGGTTTTCTAATAAGTTGTAGTATATTCAGCTGCAACTCCGCACTTCATGAACAAGAATATTACTGTGATATCCTCTAAGGATACTGGACTCTCTATTCAATTATAAAGTTTCTGTACATTATGGTTGGAAGTACAATCCCCATTTTTAAGTGCACTACAGGTGCACTTCTTGCCTCCAGCCACCCGAAGGCCAATACCAGAGGTGCACTGACAGGCCCACTGCATATTGTGCACTTGATGGAGCTCATAAGCTTACTGCCTATAGAGCTGTATGTGCTGTATCGATGGATTTTCAACCAAATACGCAAACATACACAACAATACACAAAGATGTTTACCTATTAAGACTTACAGCAAGTTACTGTGTGGGCGATGTTGCCTCAAGAAGAAGTGGTCTTCAGGGCAAATGTATAAATTTATGAGATTTCAAAGTGTGTATGTATGTGTGCATCTAAGTGAGTGCATGAGGGGGGCACTGACTGTCTATGTGTGTGTCATCATATATTAGGTTGATCAATCACTCGCCCTTCTCTTGATCAAAATAACTGTTCTTAATGACATCGTGGCTCACTTTCTCTCTCTCTTTGTCTCTGTCTAGGAGCCCAAGGCCGTTGCCATGGTTATCAGCCCACGCTCAACCTGCTGTCTGTACTTTGTGTCTCATTAGAGCACACTGGATTTTAAGTGTATGCACACACACACACACTCACACACACACACACACACACACACACAGACTCTTCCTCTGCTGTAATATTCTCAGTAACTTTCTAATGCGACGACTGAAACCAAACTAAAGTGAATCTTCTTTGTTTAAAAATCCACATTTCAAACATTATTTTCTCTCTTTGTTTACTTTCATGAAACTATGAGATGTTTTTTTAAAAAACCATCAGAAACAATATTTCTGATATTTTCCCATCAAATCTACAAACTACAAACAAATCTGCAAATTTTCTACAACGTTTCATTCTTCCATCATCACTTTCAGGCTGTTTTGTCTTTTAAAAGCCTGAAACTTGTTTGTTTTGCAGAATAAAAGCACAAAAAGTTTAAACATCAATAATCCCATTAAATCTATGTACATAAACAAAAATAAATACTGTAGATTACTTGCAGTGAAAGTTTAAGTAGAAGCTGCTTTAATCAATATAAACAGATCAGACAAATATGAGTAAGAGTGAAAACTCAGCAGACTCTTCAGTTCCTTTCAACTCAAGATTTGAAGCGTCTTTTACTTCTGAGTTTTGGTTTTACATCCCATTTCCTGTCTGGTTCAGTCGGTGCTGCTTTCATCAATAACGCTCCAATAACCGGCCGAACAGTCAGAGACGAGCGGGCGGAAAAGGTGACGCTTTTAAGAGGTGGAGACCAAAAACAGAGCTGGAAAAGAGTCAATTTTGTGGACACAAACAGATGTTGCATGTCAGCTGGACGAGTAAACGGACACCTGTATACTAACGTGTTAGCCACAACGACCTTTCCAAGGTTAACACGATAGTTTGAGTTTCCAGCTTGTTCTGCTGAAACCAAGAGGCCAAGAAATAGTTCATGCAGCTCTGAAGGAAGAAAAGTTTGAGTTTTTCTTCAAGAAAATCTCTCACACACACAATCACAGAAACACAGATGCTCACATCCTCACAGGTGAGTCACCTGTGTTTTTACGCCTTTCTGTGCATTTTCACACATAAAACAACAAAGTTCTATAAATAAAACCAAAACAGCATCATTATATTGTTGTTGTAGATGTTTTGTTTGTCTCTGAATTTTCCTTAACGGTTATAATCTTGATAATAATCATGTGTGTCTGCAGTGTGTGTGTGTGTGTTAACAGATGATTATCAGCGGATCATAAACAGTCATCATAATCTGACTGTCTCACTGTGTTTGTCTCCAGTCAGTGAAAGTCTGCGGTCGTAACGAGTCTGTTTCAGAGAAAAAACACACAAAACAGCAAACAGAAGCTTTTTGAAACCTGTGAATTTTTCTGCATCTGTTTCTCTGCACATGGAGAACAAAACCGTCCAGACCATCTTGTCTTTGTCGACTTAAATATGTTGAGTGTTTGTGTAAAAAAAACACTGTGACTGGAACATCTTCATGACACTGCAGCTCTTTTTCTTTTTAAGTGCAAACACAAATAATCTGAAGTGAAATCTGTTTTCAGAAGTCTTTAGTAGGAAGCTTCGCAGAAAAACGTTTTCATTAAAGACTCCCTGAACTGTTTTGTCTTCAACTTTTGGGATTAAAAAGACGACTTATTATTGAATTATCAGAGCAAAGAGTTTGTCTTTTTTTGAGGTTTGGGGTTAATTAAGTCATAAAAAATAACCTTCGCAGCTTTGTTCAAAAAAATCTAATAGAAGTTTTAAATGTTAAAAAATACAGAATGACACATATGTTTGCACCAAAAAAGACAAAATGAGTTTTTGTGACGGACACGGAGAGTAAACAGTCTATAACAAATCCCCATAATTCACTTTTATCATTTAAATGACAATAATTCAATTCTCCTTTTCCACAACAAACAAAAGTTTCCTTTGGAACATCGAATTAAAAAGATTCAACAAATGAAAATTTCCAACTAAATTTTAACAACAAAGTATGAATTCTTTCATAAACAGAAATAAAGTTACGCTTCTCTGTGGAAATGTTCAACATTAAATGATTATTTGGTGTTGCTTTTTCAGAAAATTCACTTATAAAAAGACCAAACTGTTTGAGTGCATTGAGACGTTCAGCCTCCACCTGCACATTCATGACTCAGAGGCTTCCAGAAAAAACAGAGTCAAAACTCAATCTTTCTCCTCCATTTCTCCTTTCTTGTTTTTGTTATGGTTTCTCCCTCTCGTTCTCTCTCTTTCTGAGACTCAAACACAGAGAGACTCAAACACTCTGAGACTCAAACACAGAGAGACTCAAACACTCTGAGACTCAAACACTCTGAGACTCAAACACAAAGAGACTCAAACACTCTGAGACTCAAACA